>CM075258.1:3480173-3995173 GCA_037678475.1 x Bolboschoenoplectus mariqueter | reverse complement strand
CTAGGATGACTGCTTTCCATGGAGTTGGAGCCTGCAGCATAGTTGACAGGAAATGCCATGTTCACCTGTCATACAGCAATCAAACAACAAACTCACAATTTCGTCAGTTTTACATCTGGGAAGTTTTGATCTTATTTAAATTCTGCCTAAACCCAATTCCTTTGTTTAACCAAAGATGAGAGGTGAAATCAGGTCCCACCGGGCGTGCCAGATCCTATATGACCCTTTTTTTTTAGCGTGCTACACTTTGTTTTAAGGGGGAAAAGGGACAAGATAGCCTTTAAATGTGCTTTATTTGAAACGAATACACACATAAAGGTATTTTTAAGTGATTGTGGAGACTTTTGATTTCCGACAAGCGTAAGCCCTCGTCGTTAATTACCTCGAGTCATCAACCCAGAGAACCTCTGATTAAGGCAAGGCGAAGTAATTAAAGTTTAGGCCAGAAAAATAAATAGTATGACTAACGTAGGGAGATTTTGTTTTGTTTAAGGACCTATACGGTAGTCCACACAGGACAAACAATTGATTTCATTTTTGACTTTCAAGTCACGATTAACTTGAGGTTAAGTTTGACTTCAATGTCATGGTTGATCTGGGGTTTGACTGATTTTTGGTGTCACGATTGATTTGGGATTTGGTTGACTTTAGTGTCACGATTGATTTGGGATTTGAGCTAACTTCAATGTTACGGTGAACTTAGGATTTGAAGGATTTAGGCCTAATCTTTTAGCCTTAAAAGGCTTGGACTCGAGTTTTGAGCGTTGGGCAATTCGGGTTTGAGTTTGAAGGTCCTTGGAGTGATTTTAAAGGTTTGGATTTGCGCGTCAATTCGCATTGAAATCATCTCCCTGTATTTAATACTTTTGGTGGAATTTTGGGAATTTTGCCCATGGATCAATTTTTTGATTAATCATTTGACCAAAGTTAAATTATGGTCAGATTAATGCCCATTTGATTTAAATTCGAAATTTTTTTTAATATCGAAATTCAATATCTTAGTCACATAAAATCTTCTTTGATATATGGAGTTTTCAAAAAAATAAAGAAACTTTTGGGTTTCAAAATCATTTATTTCAATCGTTTGTCTGTTTCTTCTTCTCTCTTTTTTTTCTATTTTGGGCTTACTTTAAAATTGAGCTATCCCTTTGTTTTGGGCTCTGACTCTTTCTTCCTTTCATTTCCCTCCGTTTTACATTTTCTTTTCTTTTTTTTATTTTATATTTTTTTCTTAAATTGATGCTGGTTTTATTTGCACGACATCATCTGTTTGTCAATAAGCTTGCCCACCGTAACTAACATATTTCAAAGTTACATATATTGTTGTAGTGGGGAGGCATTTAATGAAACTTGGAATCAAAATCTGAAAAATAGACACTTCAATTTTGTCAAACTCACAATGCATCTCTCTTTTTTTTTATCTTGTGCAATTAAAGGTTGTCTTTGTTAGAAAATTTGATATTATATCCCCTAAAAAAGGGTATACTTTCAAATTTGATACCTATGCACTTATTGTGCAAGGCATAAGAACATTAGGCACTACACTTATTGTGTGGCCTCATCCCTTTTCGATGCCTATACACTTATCGTGCAAGGCGTTAGAATACTAGACAGTGCACTTATCGTGTAGCCTCTTCTTCCTTTTTTGTTTACATAATACCCGAATACTTATCGTATCGAGTAAGAATCAAAGGAGTATAACACTTATCGTGACGACTCCGATTTTGATCATTTAGTTCGATCGAATGATGTGTCTATCTTATTTACTGTTTGGCGTTGTTTTTTTTTTTACAGGAGGAGACAAACCACTAGGTGCTTACCCCGTCAGCAGGTTCATTCGTATCTGAACCCGGTGAAGATTAAACAAAGGGAAGAACAGATTAAGGAAGAAGAAGAAACAAAACAAAAAGCAGAATAATCCCAATTTATATGCTCTTTCATTCAACTTTGCCCATCATCAAACACCTTGGCATTAGGTGTTGAAGTGATCCAATTCAGGTCCAAAGGCACTTATTGTGCCTCTCTAAATTCAGCAAAATCAGAAACTTAGTGAACCTTGAAGTGGGTTAATTCAACACCATGTTTTAGCCTCCCCTAATACATTGCATACTCACCTATTCTGTTTCTTCTAATCTAACCGATCGTGTGAGAAGAATTGCCAAGCTTCTCTTTTTTTCTGGTATTGAGGGAAGAGGTTACCCCCTTAGTTTTTTTCTGGAAATTTTTGTAAGAGCTGGCTGTGTTCTGGTCTCTTCTTCTTTTTGCTGCTGACACTTGGGGTTCTTATAAGCATTGGGGTAGGCCTTGGTTTGCTGAGGTGGCAGCACTGCTTCAGCTTCTCTTTCTTCACATGGTTCACCTTTTTAGTCTTTGACAAGAATGGTAAAAGCCCCCTTTTTTCTTCTTTTCTCTTTGTCTATCCTAAGGAGGGAAAGGGACTGGTTTTAAAGCCGATTGGTTTGCTGTGGAGCCCCTTGTTCACCCCCTTAAGTCAGGTACTTGTATCAGAGTTGGCCTTCTCTTCTGGCAGCACCATATCCACTAGTTTTGAGTGTTCCAGCTGGATTCATGTGCTATTCTCCTTATTGATGTGTGAGTGAGCGTCGTTAGATCGTGTAAGGGCTGCCACCGAGTGCGATCACAAACCTGCAACAGAGGATCCGAAGCTCCAGTTCGGTTTCAGGTCGGTAGGCCAGTCCCATAGCTCAGCGCCTTCTCCCCCTCTCTAAAAGCTCTCACTGTCGCCTCTGTTCTTTCTTGCAGGTGGCGCCGGCGGCTTGTCTAGAGGTGGCGTGCCCCTTGCCTTTCTTTATTTAGTTTGATTCCCTTCTCAGTTTCAGAAAAGTGCTGGAGGAAAAGGGAAGACAGAACAAGAAAGGGGAAGGTAACTCTCCCTTTCCCTGCACCTGGTGTTCATGCTCCACAACAAGAGCCATTTAGCTGGCTTTAGAGAGACAGATACACCTTTCTTTCTCCCCCTCTTTTTTTATTTTAAAGGGGAACTTGGGTGAACTCGGTGCGTATAGACCAGAATCCTGGCTTCATGGCTGATTTGTTAAACTTGATGCACCCAAAGTTTCAATCTCCGGAGTTTAATACCGATGTGTATTCGTTATAAGGTGGGGGGTACTGTCAGTGACACAAGGTTCACCGACATGATTTGCCACGTGGTTGCTGACATGGCGATTTTGTCATTATTATTAGACACTAAAGTTCATACCCAAAAAGGTCCCCATTCATATTTAGTTTCGGATGCTCCAATTAAATCGGGTTTTTTGATGAAGTTAATTTGGGCAGATTTTACGGAAATGTGTTTTGTCCATCTATTTCCCTTGAAGTTAACTTAAGGGTAAACACTATAATGATGGATTGCATGGCACCATTCTTTTTGGTTAGGTATGGAACGGGTGTATTTGTGAGGATTTGACTGTCCTTCCTCCCCATTCTCTATCTTAAAAGAGCGCTTTCGGCCGTCGGCGGGCCTACCCCATTTCCTTGACTCAGGGTTTATTGACCCTCTCTTTGGGTTTAACACGGAGAAGTTCCTGACTTGAGTAGAAATGGCCTAGGATTCGCCACCCCTTTCTACGCTTATGGTTTCAATCATCAGCCTTTCTTCGTGGCCGCAATCTTACCATGCCACGCTTTCCAGTGTTTCTTTGTCTTCTATATTCACTAAAAAGACACTGGAGGTTTTCTTCGGGCTTGACCCGGCCGAAATATCTCACTTCTGGATTGATGCCCATGAGAAATAATGATCACCATATCCTCTTTCGGGCATCCCGAGGATGAGTTTTCCCGAAATATCTCACTTCAGTCTTCCCTCCTCTTTGGAATCTCTGACCTGAGTAGTTGGGCCATGAATTTGGAGGTGCATTTTCCAGCCTGGACACACAGTTTATCAAATCCTGATATGTCGTAATCTTGGTTATAACGGTGTCATCTAGTTGTCAACACCTAATACTGAGGTTTCGCCAGCGACTAATGTATTTCAAAACTTTTTCATTCTTCTGGGGCCTGGTATTGGCCAAGTCCGCAATGCTAATTTTGTCAGTCATGACCGCGAACTTTGCCCTGAAGGCATCAGTCATATCATCCCGCGTTTTAATACTCTCATTTTCTAATGAGTAGTACCATTCAAAGGCGGGACCCGTTAGACTTTGCGGGAATTGACACAGCAACAAGGCGTCATTGATCCCTGTATTCCCACACGATGCCATGAAATGGGCCAAGTGTTGATCTGGGTTGGTGTCTTTTACACCCTCTCCCGAAAAGGATTTAAACTTCGGGATTATATACCCCTTTGGGTAAGGTATAGCATCGTAATCGGCTGGATATGGCCTCCCCACTCGTTTCAAGGGTGAGACGATAAATCCTGCACCCGCTATTTGGAATTGTTGACTAATTATCTCCTAGATCTCCTTTTTAGTCAATCCTTGATTCTCGTTAGTGTATGTACGAGTGTTGGAGCCCCGAGCAACATTGACTCGAGAGCTCTCTCCTCCACATGGGAGATCTTCTTTATGACCGTCGGGGTTTCTAAAACTTGGATGTTGCGATGGTTGAGGTCCCGTATGTTTGGAGGGTCCTTCATCTTCCACCCTCTCATTTGTGATCTCCTTCTTGGTCAAAAAGTCACTTAAGGATTTGATCAGGTTTAAGGCTTCTTGATTTTGTTTTCTAAGCTCTCCCATTTCTTGCTCCTTTCTCTGCCTATACTCCTCCATTTTTCGTTCTCGTATAGACAATTGTCGTTTTAATTGTGCGACGAAATTATTCGCGAAGCCACCAGTGTTTTCCATTTTCGCCCCATTGTGGGCTGATTCGTCGTCAGTTGGAGGGCCCCCTTTTTGCCCTCTCTTGGTCCTGGTTCTAGTTCTGGCTGCATGAGCGTTCTCGACGTCTCGACCAGGCGGTGGGTCATTCGATGGGCCCACTTCTTCATCATCAGCCATGTATGTGGCGTGATGCTCTTCTTGCTCATCAGAGGAGCTTTTGTCATAAACCTCCACAGTATAGACTATGAAGTGTTCCTCTTCGTCGTCAGCATATGGCGCTGAACGAGAGACTCGCCTTTTCTTTCGAGCCTGATCAGGGACAGTGATAACCAATCATTTGCTTCACTTTAATGGATTAGGGTTTATTTTTGGCCCTAACCTGTCAAACACTGTCGTGTTTGAAGCCTGGGGATTCATCTTTGACCCCAGCCTATTAAATACACTTTCACTCTAAATATCTTTCGAGAGAGCGGTGGTTTTGACCGTAGCCCGTGTTTTGGGCTTAGCCACCCGTATATAGGTGGATGGTGTTTGGCTTGTTTGGATCAAATGAGATTTTGGGACCCATGTTTGTTTGGTCCCTTGTGCCCGTTCATGTGGGCGGTTCCCCGATTCCCGGGGGATATGGGCTTGTCTCCCTTGAACCTGAGAGGCAAAAGCTTGAGATTTGTTTAGGCGTTGTTGTTTACGCGCCTTGAGAGCTCGGTACTTACCAAGGTTGGCCTGTTTGAGGCCTGAGAGTCTTCTCGACTCGGTTCAGAAGTTTTGGTTTAGGCGAGGTTTTGACTGTGGAACCTCCCAAACGCTCCGGATACGAGCGATCGGAGAGTTCCTTTTCACAATCCTTAGGGATGTGAAGGGGTTGGAGACAGGAAGATTTGTCTCAGCCGCCAATTCATCTTAGTAGGCTTGGAGAGCCCGTTTCTTGGTAACCTTTGGGACCACCTGTGCGCAAAGAGTCGGAGAGACTTTCTTCACTGCATGGTGTCTCCTGGGGTGCTGGGGTTTTGGAGGGAGCGCCATGATTTTGTTATCGATTCCCTTCTGGGTAATCCTGAAGGAGACTTCATGGTCCTCATCCTCGACCAGAGTTGGTGTCGGTGATTGTGGAGTAGGAGGAAGAACGATCATTTAAGGAAAGTCCCCGAATGTAAACACCATGTGGCCCGCCTCGTTGAGGGAGACGGGGACGGCGATCGCAAACGGAGAATTAACGCCAGACATCATTTCCTGAAAAATATAGACTCCACAAATCAATTAGCCATATTTCATGCAAAATTTTATTTGTTTAGTTTTACTTGATCCATATATTTAATTATTTTAGCCCAAGAGATGAGAGGAGAAAGATAGGTCCCACCGGGCGTGTCAGAACATGTGCGGCCCTTTTTCGCGGCCCACACGCGAAGCATCGGCGTGTTTGTGCGCTCAAGGACTTATTATTTACGTGATTGTGGGAACTTTTATTTTCCGACGGGCACAAGCCCCCGCCGTTAATTACCCCGGCTCTCGCCTCGGGAACCTCTGATTAATGGGCTAAACTAATTAAAATATATGGATCAGATTTGTGGCTTTATTACTTCCTTGCTTTTTTTTTATAATACATGCTTAAAATAACCAAAAAATATAATTTTTGATAATAAGACTAAATATGTATAATCTAGAGTCAGAGAAATGTATATTTTCTCATAAATAGGAGATCGAGGACGTATGATCCTATTAATCTCATAGAGTTCGAATATAAAGCGCACTGCCCACTCGATACTCAAAGAACCAGAGATGTTTAATCCCTATATAGATTCATGTCAAAGACAAGGGCGTATAGTCCTAAACAGTATATTGACCTTCCAAATCCCAAATTTGAAGCGCTATGTCAATTCGAAACCTGGGAAAATTGGTGAATCGGGAACGTATAATTCTTTATCGATTTCCAAAATGAGGTACATTAAACCTGAAGCACACTGCCAGTTTAACGTTCTCGAAACATGATTTGATATGATTTGATATGTTGGTATGTTTTACTAAGCTTTGGACTTATCTACATACTTGGCATATTTGGCCAGAGATTTTGGACATATTTGCATATTTGACATATTTGGTCAAAAGTTTGGGCATATTTACATATTTGACATGTTTGGTCAAATACTTGGGCATATTTATATTTTTGACATATTTGATCAAATGTTTGGGTTGATTTGCATATTTGACATGTTTGGTCAAAGATTTGGGGCATATTTGCATTTTTGACATATTTAGTTAAATATTTGGGTATATTTGTGTATTTGACATGTTTGATCAAATATTTGGAAATACTTGGGTTTACTTGCATATTTGACATGTTTGGTCTAAAATTTGGGCATGTTTGCATATTTGACATGTTTGGTCAAAATTTTGGACATATTTGCATATGTGACCAATCTAGTCAAAAGAGTTTGGACTTATTTTGTATTTTTGACATATTTGGGTATGTTTGCACATTTGACATGTTTGGTCAAAAGTTTGGGTATATTTATATATTTGACATGTTTGGTCAAAGATTTGGACATATTTGCATATTTGACATGTTTGGTCAAAAGTTTGGACATATTTCCATATTTGACATGTTTGGTCAAATATTTGGGTATATTTGCATATTTGACATATTTGATCAAATATTTAAATATATTTAGGTTTATTTACATATTTGACATATTTGATCAAATATTTAGATATATTTTGGTTTATTTGCATATTTGATATATTTGATCAAATATTTAGATATATTTGGGTTTATTTGCATATTTGACATATTTTGCCATTTTAACAATATAAATTGATTAATTTAATCATTTTGAATATCTTAATTTATTTTATATAATTTAGTCATTTTTTAATACTTTTGATTTATTTTACTAAAATATATAATTTAATTATCTTTTGAATATTTTTAATTTGTTTTAACATGATTTGATTACTTTGAATATTTTGATTTGTTTATCAAAACATTTTTAATTTATTTTATCAAAATGTGACATGATTTGATTATTTTGAATATCTTGATTTGTTTTATAACATGATTCAATCATTTTTGAATATTTTTTATTTGTTTTATCAAAATATAATATAATTTGATTATTTTGAATATTTCAATTTGTTTTATCAAAATATAATATAATTTGATCATTTTGAATACTTTGATTTGTTATAACATATTTTGATTTGTTTTATCAAAATATAACATAATTTGGTCATTTTGAATGTTTTCATTTGTTTTATCAAAATATAACATAATTTGATTATCATTGAATATTTTGATGTGTTTTATCAAAACATAACATAATTTGATTATTTTAAATATTCTGATTTGTTTTATCAAAATATAACATTTATTTAATTATTTTGAATACCTTGATTTGTTTTATCAAAAATATAACATAATTTGATTATTTTGAATATTTCGATTTATTTTATCAAAATATAACATAATTTGATTATTTTGAATATTTTGATTTCTTTTATCAAAATATAACATTTATTTAATTATTTTGAATATTTTGATTTGTTTTTATCTAGAACAGAATTCAATTTTTATATGACATAATTTCCATTTATTTCAAACACTCTATTTTTAATATTTCTCATTTACTTTATACATATATCATATATTTTGGATTTTCTTTTTATTATAATAATAATAAAAAAGAAAGAAAATAAAATAAAATCAAAATTGGTATTTTATGGTCCCAAAAATATTTAGAAATGAAATCATGATTTTTAATATATTTTTCGTGATTTTTGGGCTTGAGAAAACATTTTTAATTTAATGTCTAAAGCTTATTTCTAAAACAGATTAATATGGGCCGTTGGATTTGGGCCCATGCATCAAGATCTGAACTTTAGTTCATTTTTTAAAGCATCTTTTAAATTGGGTCGTTGGATTGAGGGCGCGTATCAAGCCCAGGCTGGGCTGTTTGAATTTCATCAAAATTCGCACTTTGGAATGCATCAATATTCGTACTTTCCTCCTCCGACCCTGATTAGAGCCCTGCCGGCGCCGGATCTTCGATCGGCAGGCATGGTTGGCATCGCCGGAGCATGGGGAGTCCATCAGTGGTGGTCTCGGCGGCGGCGACGGCCTAGATTGTTGGAGATGGGGGTAGCCAATTCGTTTCGGTTGGGATATTGGCTGAGATGAAATTTTGATGAATTCGAGCTGATTTTGAGCAAATTAATTCGATTCTTTCATCATACAACATCGTTAGAACATGTTTAACAAGTTGTTGGGGTTGAATTTGGGTTTAAATCATCAATTTTACAGCTTTGGCCATTTGGTACCAAACTGGTTTCGGGGGCTTTGGTACCAAATGATATTTTATGGTTTTTGTTTGCAATTTTCTTCCAATTAACTCTTTAGACAATGTCGTTTAGTATGTTTGAACATATTTGGAAGATCAATTTCATCAATTTGGATGTGCATTGTCCTTTATGCACATTGGGTAATTTCTAATGTTATTTTCAATTTGGTTTTTTTTTTATTTTATCATATTCTTCTCAAATTGTGTGTTAGAATATGTTCATTAGGGTCAATTATATATTTTAGAAGAGTTTTATATCAATCCTGCACATGTATTTCACTTTTGCACAAGTTAATTTCTTTTTTTCATTTTCTGGTATTTATTCCAAAATTGATCCAATTCTGATTTTTACAGATCCAATTTCAGAAATTCATAGAAAATCACAGAAAATACCAAAAATGGTAAAATTTGGTGAGTGAATGTATTAAGACTTATTCTAGATGCTCTTGAAATTTCAAATTAATTAAGTGAACAGAAAGCATGTTTTTTGAATTTTTACCAGACTGGACAGAAATGCCCTTTCAGATCTGTTGAAAATCAAATTTGACTTAACATATGTGTTAAAGCCAGGCTTAATTATTCTAAACCCTTTAAAACATCTCATGAGGTGTCATAAAGGTGGATTTATCAAGAAATTTTGGATTTTGAACTCAAAAAGGGAATGCAGTTCTCAGTTTAACCAAAAGTTGAACATTTGGGGTTTTTTGACAGATGAGATTGGAATATTCATAACAATTCACAGAAAATTCCAAAAATTATAAAATTTAGGTTGTAAATTGATACAAAACTCATTCTACCTGACTGTGAAATTTCATGAAAAAATAACAACCATACTGAGAGATATAGAGTGATCTCTCAGTTGGATAGAAGCTGATATATACTGGAATCAAACCAGCTTTGATGTTTATTGTTTTTTCATTGCTCAATTGTGACTTTGAGCCATCAAGCATACCAGGAAACATAAAAGAAGAATCTAAAGGAAGAAACAAAGCCAATTTGAACGAAAATATCATATATTATAACAAATTGAAATACAATATACACAGAAAACATGGAGTCTTGGTTTTTCATGGAATTTTGACAGCATAACAGCTTGTATAAAGCCATTAATGAGCTTTGTATTGCCACTGTACATGTGCACAGGGCTTGAGGAAGAAAGGGGATGAACATGTGCCCATCCCCATGAAATCATATTGGCATGTGCCAATTGGTTAGAGTATACTGTCAAATCACAGAGGGAATACACCATTTGAGCTCTTGAGACTCGTGCTCAGTCACCAATTAAGCTCTGAAAGGAGAGAGGCACATGTGCACCTCTCCAGCCATGGGGCTTAGCCATTTCACCCATCAAGGTGAGACTGGCTCCTTAAGCTCAATTGGGACTGAGCCAAGCTCAAGGCTTGACTTCTCTGTCCCTTACTTAGCTATTCAGAGCTTGATCTCTTTTCAGCTAAGTTTTTTTTTTGTTGAATTTGGGTGGAGTTTGATTTTGGCAGAGTTTCAGCTATGTTGCTCTCTCCTCTTTTTTTCTTCTTCATTGGGGGTCTATTTATAGCCTAGAGAGCATGGTTTGAGTCTAAGGGCTGAGCTGGCATCATCCCAGCCCTTGGTTTGATCAGATGGCCGAAATTGAGCCAGCCAAGTCACAGCTGGCATGTGGCTTGTCCTTGGAAGATTCCCCTAGCTAATTGGCGCTCAGACCTCTCCATGAGGTGTCTACACGTGTCCCTGTGCGCAGGCCTGGGGAGAGAGAAGGAATCTGTTGGCTTTGTCTTCTTCTTGGGCTGGCGCATCATGCCTTTCGGGTAAGGGTATATCCAGAACCTTCTTTAGCCCTGTTGGCGCTTGACATGTCACCCAAGTGTCACTGAGCGTGTCCAACGTGTCAATTGTCGCTTGAGTATTGGGTTGTGCCAATTGATCACACTTTTGAATCAGACTCAGGTGCCAAGTGGTGCACCTGTCAATTGAGTGCTTTTCACCCCAAATTAGCACTTCAGGCAGCGTCGTGGAGGTGTCTTGAGGCTTCCCCAGATGTTGGCTTGGCTTCTCGAGCTCCCAATTGTCCAGTCACCTTCAAGGTTGAGGTACTTTCTCCTTCGATTTTCTCCTTGTTTACTTTACTATTTTCAATGCTATTTGTGGCATTGAACTCCCCTTAGGGTGTAGATTAAGTCCCCGAAATGGTTTGAACCAACTCGCACTGTACACCCAGACTCCATTTTTGAAGCCTTGGTTGAGCTCGGAGCTCGGGGAGGAAGAAAGGAGGGAGAGGGAGAGAAATTCAAAGGGTTTCCCTTGCTTGGGTTGGGTGCACGTAAACCGTACTTTGGTTTCAAGCCTATCAGAGGGAGGGAGCGCTTGCACCGCGCTCATTTCCTTCCCCCTTCCCCCTATCAGAGGGAGGGCGCTGGGCCCTCTTAGCAGTGAGACTGAAGGAGAGGGGCCCAGTCGTCAAGTTTAATGAGACACAACCCCAGCGAAAAACTGGGGGTTGGGCTGTGGGCTCGGTCCTTGTACACCAAAACGTGTTGTCAGTGGTATGGTGCATGTGTACTAGGTCCACTCAACTAACCTTCAACATTTTGTGTGTATGACAGGTGGGTCCCAAGGGTAGGGATTGTGTTTGAGCTCCCCAGATTGTACCCAGAGTGTTGCACATCCCCCAATTCGCACAGAACTATCTTTAGTTCTGATTTTGGTGTTTTCTTTATTCTTTTTTTTCATTTTATTTTATTTTTCATGCAAAAATCCATGAAAAATTACTGAAAAATCACAGAAAATATATTTCATGATTATGTTATTTTAGGTAATATTTTTGGTATTTTTTGGTGTGAAATTAGGCATTAATTTCACTTAAATCATTAATTGTATATGATTAAGCATATTAATCTTATACATTTAATATTTAGGGCATTTTCATGAATGAAATTCATGATTGTTGAATTTGGCATGATTAATTATATGAAATTGTTTCTTAATTTCATATAATTAGGGTTTTGTGCATAGATTTTTTTTTTGCACACATATACACATGTATACATATATATTTTTTTAAAAGGGGTTTTTGGCATAATTATTTCATGAAATTATTTTTTAATTTCAAGAAATAATTTTGAGGTTTAATAAATCATGGAATTGAACATAATTTCATGATTTAATATTTGACATGGTCATTTCATGAAATTGTTTCTTTAATTTCAAGAAATAATTTTCATATATAGTGAATTATGAAATTGGGTATAATTTCATAGTTTAAAGTTCCTGATTCTCCAATTTTCCCAGGTTTCGAATTGACATAATGTTTCAGATTCGGGATTTGGAAGGTCAATAGACTGTTTAGGACGATACGCCCTTGTCTTTGACATGAGCCTCTATAGAGATTAAACATCTCTGGTTCCTTGAGTATCGAGTTGGCAATGCGCTTCATATTCGAACTCCGTGAGATCAATAGGATCATACGTCCTCAATCTCTGATTTATGAGAAATTATACATTTCTCTAACTTTAGATCATACGTCTTTAGTCTTATTATCAAAAGTTATATCTTTTGATTATTTCAAGTATGTATTTAAGCATAACACAAAAGTAAATAAAAAAAAGAGGATTAAATAACCATGTCAATAAACAAATCGCTTTCACATAAATTTTATCCAAAATAGAATAATAAATTGGAAGGAAGAAATAAAGCCACAAATCTGGTCCATATATTTTGATTAGTTTAGCCCATTGATCAGAGGTTCCCGTGGTGAGAGCCGGGGTAATTAACGGCGGAGGCTTGCGCCCGTCGGAAAATAAAAGTTTTCACAATCACCTAAATAATAAGTCCTTGAGCGCACAAACACGCGCAGGGATGTACCTGCACCTTCTTCCCCCGTGAGCGAGGACGTCGATGCCTCACGCGTGAGCCGCGAAAAAGGGCCGCACACTAACTATACCCAAACAAAAATCCCCTATTTTTTTATTATGCACACAATATATCTGAACATGTCTGACTTTCAGTATGAACACCCAATCTAACAACCGTGGACATTCCGAATGGACCAAAAATCATTCTTGTCAATGACGAGCGCCCTACCCCAACAACCCCACTCGTAAATTAGAACACGTGTGAATTAGAATTTTGACACTAAAATCACGTGAAAAATATGCATTTTTCTCCCCCAACACCCCCGATTTGCGCCCATTCATCTGCCAATCTAGTGTGTTTGTACTTGTCCATCATACCTATTTATCAGGGGTGTTCATACCTGACTGTCAAAAATGTTTATACCTAATTGTCAAGGGTTTTCAATTAGGAGTGTTCATACATGAATTTCAGGTGTGTTAATACCTCCTACAATAAAGAGTCCATACTTTTCAGTATTGGATATTCATATCTTTAACCTAGTAGTGTTCATATATATCAGATGTTTTACACTCTACAAGCTACAACACTATTACGGACCATAACATAATATTTCAAATCATAACACTAAGCTCTAAGATCAAATACATACCTATATTGTTCATATTGACACACATGGATGTTCATATTTGGTTATATATGTATTCATACCAAATTATTGAAGTGTTTATACTTGATCATAAAATTCAAAAATTTGCTAAAAATAAAAAAAATAGCTAAAAAAGAAAAGTACAAAAATTAGATAGTTGGGTACGATTTTGGGGGATGGATTTTGAGGGATCAAAAGATTGTCTCATTTTTTTTTTTGAGGAGATCTCTTGATAACTATTATCTTTAAAATCAATTTTAAATAATTTTGAAATAATTTTTAGAAATTCTCAAATATAAAAAAATTGATAAACATATTTTTTTTTTTAACTATAGATTGGTTGTGTTTCAATTTTGATTTAATTTAAGGGTTATTTGATATTCTATCAAAAACTGTTAAATATGAACCATTGTAAATATTATATAATTTTGATAATTTTTTATGGAGTATCAAATAATACTTAAATTATATGCAATTTGAAGCACAATTGATCTATAAGTTAAAAAATATGTTTATAATTTTTTCTATTTTTAAATTTTTTTTGAAATTATTTGAAAATCTATTATTAAAGTTGTTAAAGTATATAGTTGTTCAAAGATTCCCACCCATTTTTTTTTCTTTTTTGCAAAAATTATATCATAAGCAATTATACTAGAGTACATAGATGCCCAAGACGGTTAGAGTGATACTTGAATCAGGAAGCCCAATCTTAGTTCTCACCATACAAGCAACCAGGAAAATATTTTGCTCATAAATGATCAACATATTTATAACATACAATCTGTTGTTGTTGGTCATTTAAAGTGCAAAAGCAAATCACAGTTTTAAATATTTAATACTGCAGAGTGAAATCAACTCGCAAACAAATATACAAAAAGTAAATATATAGAAGAAATTTCTGTCATATTCATACCTGATCAAGATCACTATCTTCATCCTCATCATCATCATCAAACTCAGCCGCAACTCCTTCGTCATCCAGACGTGCTTCATCTCCATTTGTCGCAGCTCTATCTTCCGCATCTCCATTCGGACCCTGATAGTCAGAAATCAGCTTCCCAATTGACACAAGGTGGTCAAACAGCTGATTCGAGATGGGGCTGAGCAACTTCTCAATCTCCTTCCTTTTATCAGGATTCTTCCTATGACCATCTTTCAAGATTGCCAAAACCTCATCGGCTGCGCCTCTCAGCACACCTTGCAGCTCAGCCCCCAATTGGTCTTGAATGACACTAAGCATCGCCTCATAACCAGCACGGTTCTCCTTAGTTTTCGGCCGATATAATGCATCATCATCAGCAGCAGCAGCAGCCAAAAACAAAACACTCTTTTGTTCACCTCACAGTTTTTTCTTAGAAGAGCTCTTTAGCGCTTCTTCCTTCTTCCTCTTAGCCTTGTTTCTCTGTTTTAACTCGGGTTGTTTGCCTCGAGCAGCACGGCCGCCAAAGCTTTTAGGATCTATCTTAGCCCATAGGGTCTCAGGCTCACCATGCAGTCTGCTCATGTTTGTTGATTTGGCACTGATACAGATTCTAACAAGGGTTTATATGGTTAATGCTAAGGGTAAGGTGTGCTTCCATTCTCTCTTTCAGAAATGAAGAGTTATTATTAGTATGTAGCTCTTTCTTTCGGTTGGGTGCTCGGTCGGTCCTCGGTCCTCTCGGGAGGTTCAAGTCAATGAAAGGAGCTTGTTGACCATTGAAAAAGGAAGGAAAACACATACGTCCACCGAGTTTGACTTTGTTTATGGATTTATCCAGTCCATTGACAAACACACTCTTCATTTGATCTGAAGACTCGAGTAATATTAATTATAAACATAAAATTTATATACTACAATCAAGTATATACACTACAAACAACTCTCAAGTATATACACTACAATCAATACTCACGAGTAAAATTACAAACATAAAATTTATAATTATTGAATAATTTTAATTATCAACTAAATACTAACAAATATACGCGCTCTACCGTGTTTTGGACTGCTTTTAATATTAGTATATTATTTTTTGAGGTATTAGATGTACATATAGTACATATTATAAAATCTTATTTGTATGATAGAAAATATTAACTATTTTTAGAAACAATGTAATTAATTAAAATGTTACTGATAGCACAATATTTGAGAATCATAAATAATTGCATACAACGAAAAGATGCTATATAGTTTTAAATTTATATTTCAAAAGATGAACTAAAATACATAATTTATATTATAACAAAAGAGTATAGATGAGATGCTCAGACATGATATTGTAGATATTTATAGTTAATTATATATATATCGACTACAGATTCATATACGGTAGAAAATAGAGCGCGCTGCACTGCGCTGTGAAGAATTTGTCATTAACTCCTTATCACATATGAAATAGGGTCATTAATTAATTGTATATAAATGTGAATAATTTTTTTGAGATCAACAATAATATAAAGTGTAATAATAATGAGCAGTAATTTTATTAAAATACTATTCCTCGTTATCGTAGATAAACAATAATCCTTTTAAGAATTTATATAGTGTGGACGGTATTTTCTCAGAACAGTAAGTATGAACAGTAATCTTATCAAACAATGATCAAAACAGTAATCTTCTAGGATCACTGTTTCTTGCTACTGTGTATGAACAGTAATAATCCCAGAGGATTCATATAATTATAGATTTTCTAAACAATATTTCAACAAAATAAAATAAAAAGGTGGGTATTTTTATTTTCACACCTCTAACAGTTACTTATTATCAGCGGTTTGTTAAATGCAGTTATAACTTAGAGTAAATTATACAAATAATCCTTAAGTATCATTTTTTTATCATTTTGATACTTAAAATTTTATAAATATCAATTTGATTTTTAAAGTATCACTTAGTTATCATTTTGATCCTTAAAGTTTTAAAGACACCAATTTAGTCCTTCAAGTTATTAATTTGTACCAAATTGATCCTACATTTAATATCCATTGAAAAAAATGATAATTATATTCATCATGAAAAAATGATAATTATATCTATCAAGTTTTTAATTTGTACCAAATTGGTCCTACATTTATATTTATGAAAAAATATCTAAATTTTATTTTAATTATTTTATGATGGCACAAACATGAATGTTAATACTAATTTAATTGATATCTAATGTCGTGAATAATTATATTTTTTTATATTATTTGTATTATTTGATAATTATGTCTAAATTAGTCTTAGTACTAAAAAAACACTATATAGGTATAATTATCATTTTTTCAGTGGATGTTAAATGTATGACCAATTTGGTACAAACTAAAAACTTAAAGGACTAAAATAGTATTTTTGAAACTTTAAGGACCAAAATGATAATCAAGTAATACTTTAAGGATCAAAGTAACAAAAAAATGATACTTTATGAACCATTTGTGTAATTTACTATAACTTATACAGATGTTAACTACTGTGTTACATATATATGTAAACATCTAGGAAAAGATATAGGAAAAAATTGCAGCTCAGTAAAACAATATGTCCAACAAATTATAAACTAATTATAATTATAATTATTAATAGATAATTACAATTGTAATTACAAACGTACAATTATAAGAGTAAAGCTAATGTACTCCTAGAAGCACTGGCTCCTTCGGTGCTTCTAATTTATAATCTATCAAATCGACCTCAAATAACAAATTCAGGTTGCTCAATAAATTTTATATTAAAATCTTGTAAGATATTAAAAAAAATTTAATTTTAGAGTTTTTTAACTATTTATTTCATATTTTTGAAAATGACATATTTTTATATGTGAAAATTTATTATTTTATTATTATTATTAGAGTCATCTTAAAAAATCTGAAAAAAAATAGTTAGAAAAGTAAAAATAAAAAATTTTGGTATCCTATGAGATTTTGATATAAAGAATTTATTGAGCAACTTTAATTTTCTATTTGAAATCGATTTGATAGGTTTTTGAGTTAAAAGTATTGAAGGGTTCCGTACTCTTGAAGCACCCTAGTTTTGCTTCAATTATAATTATTAATTAAATCTTCGCTAAACAATATTTCCAACAAAATAAAAAATACATAGGCGGATATTTTTATTTCCAACAACATAAAACTTTGATCAGCTTTTATTGTTGTGCTCTCGCTTGATCACGTGTGGTCTTTGAGAGTGCTTTTGGGAAGATGAAGATAGCACAATTTAAATTAGTTTCAAATCTCTCTCCCATTAATATTACTCTTTGATTCATTTCCATTCTGGCGTATAGAAAAAAAAGAATTGATTTCAAATTGGAACAAGATTTGAAGGAGAGGATATATATAAGATTGGGCATTTCTCCAATATCTGATTTAAGATTATCTTCGTTAATCCACAAAAAGGGAAATAGGCAATTTTAAAATTTTCGATGGGTATAGCAACGATTAGCCCTTTTTTATGCTACATAAATATTCATACACAGTCTGAATGTAACGGAATTGGCTTCCATTGATTAGAAAAATATTTACAGCGAATTTACAGTGTTTGATCAGCTCCCATCTCCTGATCACATGGAACTAAGTTAACTAAAAAGCCAATGAGACTAAAAGTACCACGTGCCAAGAGCAAATACCAACTACCAATTATTAGTTATTGCTGAGATAACTTAACCACTGACCATAATCAGAAAAGAATTTCAGACTAAACTGACTGAGATCAGTTCAAAACCTTCTCATCTTTGAGAAACCCTAGTCAGGAAATCAGAATGCTGTACAAAGATTAGTCTTCAAGTCCAGTCCAGCCGGAGCTGGTACAGGCCCACATATTCGGCTCCTCTTTGGCTCTGATATCTCTATACGTGATACCCTAGCTATGAGCACATCGATGTGTTCACATTGGGCCCCGTCATGCGACTCCTGACTTGACTCCCCATCATACGACTCCTGACTTGACTCGTGGCCCCATCTTCTTCCAATAGGTACAACTCCTGGTGCACCCCTTGGGATGTAGTTAGCAGTCTTCAGATTAGCACAATTAGCTGTACCATCTCCACTAGTACTACAATCTGTGTAGATCCTGAACCATGGGTGATCTGAATGACATGAAGGAATTCATAATCAGAACATAAGAAGAACTCAGGTTCATGAATATGCACAGGGGTGGGGGA
Organism: x Bolboschoenoplectus mariqueter; assembly: GCA_037678475.1. Lineage (NCBI taxonomy): Eukaryota > Viridiplantae > Streptophyta > Magnoliopsida > Poales > Cyperaceae > x Bolboschoenoplectus > x Bolboschoenoplectus mariqueter. The sequence goes on along the minus strand of CM075258.1, from coordinate 3,976,449 downwards.
ATGCATTTTTCTCAGGCTCAGTAAATAGCTTTTCACAACAATAAGCTCCCAAAATCTCAAATTTTAACAATATATAAACATTCATCATTAACTAGACTATTTTGTATTGGTGTCACCTAGTTCACATCAGGGCCAGACCCCCCAGTACCGAGTCATATCCAAGCTTCCTTTCCTTCATTTTTTCTTTATTTTGGGCTAAACCTAGTAATATCTCTAGCTTTCTTCAGCTCCAAATTTTTATACAGAAAGTTGACTTGAAAACAATAAGCTAAAAAGGGATAGCCATATAATAAAAAAATAAATTCAGGCAGAATTAAAAGAAAATGAAATCTTACCGAGGACTTCATTAGCGCTTAATCGGGCAGAAACATCACGAGTCAGCATTCTGCTTATCAAATCACGTGCAGGAAGCGACACAGACTGCCACATGACACCATGGAAATCTAGCTCAATCGTCTTTATAGCCTCAAAAATTGCTTCGCGTGAAGCACCTCCAAAGGGAAGATAGCCCAGTAACAGAAAATGCAAAAGCACTCCAACACCCCATATATCAGCTTTTTCATTGTAGTATCCAGTGAGAACTTCTGGGGCAACATATGCGGGGCTCCCAAAAAAGCCAGATAACTTTTGACCTGTTTACAAAATTTAAGAAATCCTCTGATCAGAACATAAGATCCACTATAGTAATAAACAATAGATTCAATGCAAAATAACTCTACAAACAAGCAAAAATCTTAGGATTTCAGTTCTGGGTGGGATCCCTTCGCAACTATTAACTTCACAACCTTGACAACATATTTCAAATAATTTTGAAATAATTCTTAAAAATAAAAAAAGTTTATAGAAACATTTTTTTAACATATAGATTGATTGTGTTTCAATTTTCATACAATTTAATTATCATATGATATTCCATCGAAAACCATTAAATTTAGATCGTTGTAAATTGTAAACAATTTTAATTTTTTTTTTTTGATGGAATACTAAATGACACTTAAATTACATAAAATTTGAAAGATAATCAATCTATAAGTTCAAGAATATGTTTATAAACTTTTTTCTATTTTTAAGATTCTTTTTGTAAATTTATTTGAAAAATTATTCTCAAGGTTGTCAAGATATTAGTTGTCAATGCATCCCCACCCTTAAGTTTATACAGTATCCTAGTAGTTTATTGAGATCAATAAACTCTCAAATAACTCAGTTATGGTAAATTTTTCTATCTGGCCGTAGCTGACTTTTTTGTGAATTTCAACAAAATTAGTATGAGTAAAGCTACTGCCAGATTAAGCGCACTACAGAGACAAGCTTTAAAAGGTCATCAGATTGGCTTCAAAGACAGAACCATTAAATATGATCTACTTGAGCCAGGAATTTGAATGACAAATTTTTTGTTTTTTTGGTTCATTTGTATAAGGTCAAAAGGTTCATTTCTCAACCAATTTCAGAACTTAAATCTTATACAAAACGAGCTCAAAAAATGAAAAATTCGAAACAAAGACTCTTGGCTCATCAAGTGTATCAAGATCAAGAGTTCCAAATTCGTTGTTTGGAACCAATTCAATGGTCTTTTTAAGTTCACTCAAATTAGTACATAAAAAGTTCAAAAAAAAAATGCAGAGTGACAGTATCTACACCTTGAGAGTTGAGATACTTATATTTACTGGACTTGGAAGCCTAATCCATACTAAACTTCCATTCCCATAAAAAAATACAAAAAAGTATAAAAAATTCAAAAACAAAAAGATAAAAGCATGTTAATACGACCTTGTCCCTCTATTACTTTAACTGTTAGTAACAAATCCTAAGTCAAAAACAAAAAAAATAAAAACATGTTAATAAACTGTTAGCAACAAATCCACCCTTACTTTATGCGAGTAATTTGTTCCAAAAATACTCCAAGTTGATGAAACTGACTCCAGAAAGATTTGAACCAAATTAAGTTAATTTGGACTTGATTTGTCCAAACTCCAACAAACTTGACTGAACTGGACCTGACCATTTTGGACTCAACATCAAGCGGCATCAATCTGCATAAGTTATGCATACAACAAATAATTACTTTCCAAGCTCTGTACAACACTAACTCTAGCACCAATCTCAAGGTTGGCGCATTACCTGGCTAAGTTGCAACAACATGCAAACCAGAAAGTTTCACAATTTCAACAGTTATACCAGCAAAGAACATTACTATAAAGAAAACATATAAGAAAAATGAAGGCCCAACTATTTTCTATTCCCCAGTTTTCAAGTAAAAAGCTCCAATTAAGCCCCAGAAATTTAGTAAAAGATCTCAAAAGCACAAAATAGTAGTAAAAAGTACCATCAGCAACCCGGGTAGCCAACCCGAAATCCGCGAGCTTCATTTTTCCAGTGCCTGTTAGTAGAATGTTCTCAGGCTTAATATCCCTGTGCACCACCCCCATTTCATGACAGTACCTGACAATCCCCATCAACTCCTTGACCACTTCAGCCGCATTTCTCTCGCAAAACTGAGAGCGCTCCTTCACCAAAAAGTCTGAGAGCCGACCACCAGAGCACAGCTCCATGACCAAGTAGAATTTATCTGTATCCTCAAAAACTTCTTTGAGGGTAACAATACCAGGATGGCCTGATAGGTGCTGCATTATCTCAACTTCCATGTGGGCCGTGGCCTCTTCGCCCGTATTTTTCAGAAGTGCCTTGCATGCAAGATGTTCACCTGTCAATTTACTGTAGCAGACGTGCACAGATCCAAATTTGCCACGACCAAGCTCTGTGCCTGATTGGAGAATCAAAGGTCATCAGAAGGTTTGGTAAAATCATGTTATATTTGTTAAAAAAAAATAGAATAATCATATCATGCTAGTTGAATCTGACACAGCCCTAGAAGAAGATTGTGAAAGCATTAAAAACCTAAGGCAACATCTTCTGGTATCAGCTGGTCAGGAGCACTGGTATTTTGTTAAGCATAAAACCTTAACAGTAAGCAATCTGGTAAAGTTTTTCCTTTACTGGTCACGGTTTCTTGTTTGGATCTTACATTGTTCCAGGATTTATTCCACTAATTTGTTCCGATCGACTGAAGTTACATAGATACCTATCGAGTAGTAGTCATCTAGATTCCTTCTTCTCCCGAACTGCGCAACCGCCTCAATGCACCCGCTCTTCCGTTTGAGCCCGCGCCCAGTTCCGTCCGGAAAGCCGCCTTGCGCCGGTTGCTCCTGTTTCTTGCTCTTCTTAATCGGACAAACCCCATCGCCGCCACCGCGTGGTCCGGAAGCGGATCCCGACCTAGTCGACCTCCTCTTCTTCTTAGTCGGCGATTCCATCTCTAAATCAGGAGTAATTCGAGAAGATTCGATGAGGAAGATCGCTTCGAGGAGGGAGGGAGAGAGAGAGAGAGAGAGAGGAAAGGGAGGAGAGAGAGATTGGGGAACTGGCGATTAGCACGCGCCAGAGACGGTACTAGGGGTGGCCAGCCTAAAAATATTTATAAGCGGCCCCACAAACCAGTACATATTTCTTTATATTAGTATAATATTAATTTTGGATGTCTTTAAGAATACATAATTACATATATTAGTGCAATATTAATTTTGGATATCTCTAAGAAACATCTATACTCCAGTATTCTTACTATTACACCTGCAAAAAATATTTTTTATGCCATATAAAATTATTCCTCAATTACTTACAAATCATCTTCAATCCTACTGCTACATCTTAAAAGCAATCTGGAAGATCTGTGTACTTTTTTAAAAATATTTTTATGTTTATCTTTATTTATTCTTGCGTCTCGAAAATTAACACTTGAAAGTAATTACAGATGATAATGTGAAACTTCTAAAAAAATACCGATTGCTAAATTAAGAATATATTTTATATTCCTACAATTAAACTTACAAGTGTTATATTAGTTCTGAAATTTATTTGCAAGTGAAATAGAAATAATCTAACACTGTACCTTTACTTTAGATCTACATCATCACATCAACATTAACATATTTGTATTAAATCTACAGCAGTAACTATAATTGCATACTTTCCTATACGAGCTCTATTTATTATATCTTTACTGTAGAAGTGTAGATCTACATTATTCGCCATAGTAATCTGTCAGATGTGTTTAGCACCTTCTCAAAGACTTCCCCTTGTTTTTCTTTTTCAGCCTTTAGCTTTATTTCTTGGAGTTGGAGGTCCGGGAAACCAAAGGGAGAAGTATAATTCTACTTTATGATATGATTTTATCCATCACTGGAAATTGCATATACAGTATTAACATTTTGGCGTCCTCGGTAATACGGAGTTCTCAGCCGTTCCATGCTTTTATTTCTCACGCTTCTCGATATCTTAATTAGATAGATCCATGTAATTAATATCTAGAAAGAAGTAGAATTTTTGGAGCCAAGTTAGCGTGCTCATAGAATTCATCGATACTCTTAATTCAAAAATTTATCAAAAATTCAAATTGTTCAATAAATTTTTCATAATAAAATCAACATATGATAAAGAGTTTTCTAACTATTTATTTCATACTTTTAAAAAATGACTTATTTTTATATGTAAAAATTTATTATTTTATTATTATTATTATAATCATCTTAAAAAATCCGAAACAAATAGTTATAAAACCCTAAAAATAAAAGATTTCGGTATCTTATAAGATTATAATATGAAAATTTTATTGGGCAACTTAGATTTTTCGTTCGAAATCGATTTAATAAGTTTTTAAATTATAAACACTAAAAGATTCCGTTCTACTAGAAACACACTAACTTTACTTGAATTTTTGTGATTAAAATTTGAAAGATTTAAGATTCTAAGTCTTTTCAAATTGTTACAATTTGCATTAAAGACAGAGATACTAGACTGAAATTGATGCTTATAATTCATTCAAATATAATAATCACTAAAAATAATATTTTGATCCATAACATAACGCTGCAAAATATTATTCTTGAAACATAAAGCAATTTATTATATCCATATTTTTTGTTAGTTGAGGTTCTCAAAGCAATTTAATATCTTTTCATTTGTTTATTTACTTGTTACTGCTCTTCCAAATTATAGAGTGGGGTTATTTATTAGTTATTAATTATTAGACTATGATCAATATTATCAACTAATAACAAGGTTAAAGCATAAAGCTTGTAAGGGAATGATGACTTGGTTCGGGCTCTTAGGACGGTAGGAATTCTAAACTATGAATGGTACACTAGAACAATATGTCAATATCCGACGAGGAAAGGTATAATTTCACTAGTACAAGAACAATATGTCAATATCCGACGAGGAAAGGTATAATTTCACTAGTACAAGAACAATATGTCAATATCCGACGAGGAAAGGTCATGTTACAGATACAACTTCCGAATTTTAAATAGCCGAAGCAATGCAAAATATTTAATTGTCTACTGAGACTGAGAGGAGGCTAAATCAACTCTCAAATCCTAGCCTACACCTACGGCTACTATTACAAAATTGCAGCTTCGCTATTTATCTGCCCTTGTCAATACTTTGTTTCCAGCTATTCTGCAAATCAACCTCACTTGTTCTCTCAACTGCTCTTCAACAAAAAGGTGCAAACTTGCAAATAGAAATTAACACATAAATGTGCTACTTGTGCAAATGAGATTTAAATCAGAATTCTGAAATGCAGTCAGTAATTACCACCTGTCAGAACAAACCCTCACTTTGCTCAAACAATTGCCTACTCAACTTCCATCACTGAGATAGATTCCTCCAAGATAATCTTTAAATCTCGCATTCTTCTTTTTGCCCGAGTAATGCATTCCTGAATGAAATAGTCACTATATTAGTTCAAAATAAGATTTACTCAAGTAAAACCTGATTAATTTCTTTAAACTTTCTACTTCCAACTCAACCAAATCTCTTTAAAAAGTAGTATAAACAAAAAGCTAGCAAAAGACCCTGCTTAGTTTAATTTAAGCTGAGGAAAACAATCTACAAGCATCGTGTACGTATTCTGATCCTTGAGAAGAAGCTAACTTTCCATCAAAATAACCTAACATCAGGGTTACAACTTACATGGAATAATCTAAAGAAATGCTAGGCCTTTATTCCAGATAGAGCCAGTAACAAGAAATCTCTTCACGGATCAAGATAGAGCCAGTAACAAGAAATCTCTTCACGGATCAAGATAGAGCCAGTAAAAGTCAAAGGAAAAGAAAACCTTGATAGTTGCCGTGGAGGCAAGACCAACACCACCTGGCTTGTATATTGAAACAAGATTTCCCAATGTATCTAGAACAAGAGTAATGGAGGTTTCCATAACAGCCTCTTCTTCAGCAGTGGGGTCCACTAGTATGTGGTCTTTGTGAATCACACATGTGAGAGGAAAAGGGGTGTTACCAAGAGAGAGCTTCCTTTTATCTTTGTTCACCAACTCAAATTTTGTCTTCTCCTCCTGCTCACCAGAGATGGTGAACACTCGGCCTTCCTCATTAACAGAAACTAAAGGAATTTGTACTGAAATATAATTGAAAAATTATTCAAAAAGAATTGTGCAAAAGTGAAAATGTATGGACGGAGTTTTTAACACAAACATGTAGTTTTAAAATGGTCCTTACAATGTGTAAATGCAGCTACTGCTGAAAGCAATGCGGCATCAAAGAGAGAGCCATCCGCGTTCAAACAATATACATCCTGTAAAACAAAAAGGTCATTTAAGAATCTAATAAAGCCCACTATGTTCTTCAGGTTAAAGCTGCCCAAAGGCATTAACACAATATCACAAGCTGCAGACAATACCACAGTATGGCAAACAGGAAATAAGTGAGTGAATGCAACAGAATAAAATACTCTACAATTTATTTTCAAAGGAAAGGCGGTAAAGCAACGGCTGTACCAAGTAGGTTATCCATGATGCCTTTCCACTTATTAAACAAAGCTCCTTCAGATTTACCATCCCAGAACTGCAAAGTAGTTTGAGTCATCATTGAACATTTTGAGATAAAGGAGATATGAATGAGCTTCTTAAAGGGTGAACTAAACCAGCTTATAGATCAAAGACTTCTGTACTGGTATGGGTTTAGCTGCACCCAGCATACACATCCGCTTCACTGTCTTTTCTTTTCTTTCATTTTGATTTCCTCTGTGAGAACCATATAACTCATTTGCAATAAGACACACCTCATTATTACATCGGATAACTGCTTGGAAATGACTGGTGCCACCTCAGCAGGCCTTCCAGGCCTCACCATAGGCGAACAGATTGGAGGCATGTAAAACTCCACCGCTGTTCATGCATAAGAGAAAGGTTAGCAAACACATGCTAACAACCTTCAATTATTAATTTGAAGAATTATATAATCGAAGAAGAATGGTATTGTCCAAGTGTTGCAGTATGACCCTAGAGTCGAATTTCTTCAGTTTACAAAAGAACATTGGACAATTAATTCATTATGTTTCGGAACACACCAGAAACCACCTGAACAGCCAAACCATGAGGAATAAAAACTAAATAGTAGATATCTAGCAACTAATAACAAACCAATTGATCCTTGATCGGGAGTCTCTGCTGAAGGGGTCATGACTTCAAGCTTTATTGCAGCCAACATAGTCTGTTCATTAGATGAAAGAGATTAATAGCAAGCGGAAGAGTAGAGAACAAGAGAGAAGGAGAGAAGAACTGACAGTTTCGCCGATCTTAACCAATGCTGAGGCATCAGCAGAAGCAACTGGGCCAAGAGATATAGTGGTTTCACGAGCGGAGTCGAGCGTTCGAGCATCAGGCCGAACCAACTGGGAGAGATGGCGGTCGTAGAAAGGGACGGGGAAGAGGCGGCGAAAGGCTTCCACCTCCATCTGCGCCGCTATCCCGGTGGCGCCTTCTGCGGCCCCCATGGTGGTCTCCATCTCCATCTCTAGAACTAGAAGATTACGAGTGTTACTGTGTTTAAGCAAGGTCCGGTTCTTAGGGTTTGATTTCGGTCATTTGTTAGGTTTGGATTTCGCAAATCGCTGGACACTGGGCCTGTTATTATAACTGGGCGGGAACTTACAAGGCCCATATGCGTTCGCTCCTCTCCTATCCAGATCCAATCCAGATGCTCTAAACAAACAAGGAGACGTCTTGTTCCTAATCCTCCACTAGCTAGAAATTAGTGCTCAATGTTTCCATTATCAAGGATCAGTGCGCTCAACATCTAGATGCACGGGAGACAATAGGAAACGCCTACAAGAAAGTAAAGGCCAACTACCCTTTTGTAGGTTTGCACCTATGAGTATTTCATTCTGCATCATAAGTCAAATGAAGATTTTAATCTACAACAAAATGGAAGCATATCCAGGTCGCAATGCTGGATTTATATTAGAGGTTCCTGTCAGTATTCGATCTCATTTTTTTCAAAAACTCAAACTGATTTGAAATCAACATGATCTGATCCAAAACTCAATACTGACAAAAAATTAGATGACCCGAAACTTAGTGCAACTCGAACCCGAACAATTCGAAAACTGAGACGACTCGAAGCCACACAATCTGAAACCCGAAATCCGACCTGAAACTCGAGACGACTTGTAGCCATACAACTCAAAACTCGACTCGACTTGAACCTAAATGACCAACCAACCCGAAACCCGAAACAACCCGGAGACTCGACCCAACCTAAACTTAAGATAATAAAAACATTACTCAATTAGGATTTGAAGATACTCGTTTCAGAATAAAAAAATTAGATATTATTCGGATCTGAAATATCTATTTTTATTTGAATCTATATCCAAGTACTTGAGGAATATGGATACTTATTTGGATAGTTAGCACCTTAGTACATACTAAATCAATTACATATTGGGAACTGCTTGATTACACCAATAATAAGATTAGCAATTTAAGCATATAGTTGATTTATAGCTCCTATGATTGATAATAATAATTTTGAATCTTCAAATCATTAAATCACTTATTTTGATCAATTGTATGTCAGGTTGTATATTTCTTTTCAACTGAAAATCAATTTGCAGCCAACATCATTTATTTTTAGTTCTATAGATATAATTATAAATTGCATAACATAATTCTAATATTTTTTTTCAAATTCATAAAATATGCATATTATTTTATATTTTATGTCATACAGATCATTCATTTAAAGAATTTACTAGACTTAATATGAATAATTTAAAAACAAAAAAATAATCTAATTTTTAACGATCCGAAACTCAACCTGACCCAATCTAAAACTTAATAATACAAAACCTACCTGATCCGACCCATAACACAAATGACCCAAGACCTGAAGTGACCTGAAGTTAAATGACTCGAAACCTGACCCGAATCGACTTGAGGAACCGAAAAAGGCCGACGTTGAACAACTTGAGACTCGAAAAAAGTCGACGCTAGATGATCCAATACCCTACCCGACCCAAACCGACCTAACATAATCCGTGATCCGAGAATCTTTCTCAGTCAAATTAACCTGACCCGACCTGTCCGATTGCCACCTCTAATTTATATATAGCTGTTGGACACACTATTTGAAATATTTCTATTAGGTATTTTTCAATCACTTATAGCAGAATTATGTAAATCCCGTTGAATTTTATTTAATTTAGCTTATATAAATTTATAAAGTGCATGGGGTATAATTTGATGATTTTTTATAGGAGTAAATTGATTAAAATTTTGAATAAAATCATTAAAATGCTTTGTAGTAGAATTTTATGCGTAAATTATGTCGTATCTGAAGTAAATTTATAAAAATTTAGGGGAGACGATTTTAAATATTTTTGTGAGTTTGATCTCGGGATATAATTTATTGACTGAAGTGAAATATAATTTTGTTTGTTTTTATTTTACTTTATTTTATTTATTGTGCATTGTAAATATTATTTGACCTTTTCATTTTATGTTTAATAAAATTATGAATAGGCGCATTGCCTATCTTAAGAAAAACAATTTTATAAAGAGGGTTAAGTTTTTATTCTCCTCAACTATGCAACGTCATATCAATTCAGAATAGTTGAATTTCGTTCTCTCTTTTCTCTTCTTTTTATCAAATGGCTATATATGCATCCAGAAGCAAATAATTATTCTTCTCTTTATCTTTTTGGTTTCTCAAACGCATTTAATAATTTTCAATGTTTTCTTTCTTTTTCTCCTTTCTAGTGCATTATTTCCAACCCTAGTATATAGAAATTTTGTAACCTTTTGTAATGAAGCTCAATCAATTTTTGTTTCATATTATATATATATATATATATATGCATGTACTTATAATTCAAAATTTCATGTGAGACTTTATCAATCAATTTAATGTGTAGAACTGATATTCTTAGTTAGGTCGATATAATACTTTTTCAATAAAAAGTTATAATTAAATGTTGGGTTCAAAAGAGGAAAAAATTATACAGCCAATTGAAAAGAAAAATTCAAGTTACAGAATAAAGAAGAACAGAAAGAAGGAATGGAGAGAAGAGTTAGAAGCACGTAGAAAATAAAAAAAGAAGCGAAGATAAAAAAGGTGAAAAAGACACTTTCCTGTTCGCATTACAGCTTGCTAGCAAGTCTGATCATCTTGACAAACACTTGTGGAACTTTAGGGATTAGCAAAATCAAATATTTTTAATTACATCCTTATTTTAAGGATTGAAATATACATGTTATTTCTAAAAAGTAGATCACTTGAGATAATAATCTATATTAATATTTAAAATAAAGTTTAAGCTTGAACTCTAATATTGTAGAAATAATAATCTATATTATCTACGTATGATATGATAGAATTTTTGAAGTGGAGGATTTTGGAGCCAAAATGAAAGCAGATGTAACATGTTGAGGACCAAGCAAAAGGAAAAAAAAGAAAAAATATTATAATAGAAGCAAAAAGGTGGAAAGGAGGAGGTTGAAACAGAAAGCAACTCGCAAGTAAGAAAAGGCAGGGGAGGAAAGAGCCCCATCCGAAATGCTCCCTCTCCCTCCACTCCCTCCCCACCCAAAATCCAAACCAAATTCTGTCTGTATGCGCGCGCGCTCTCCTCTCCTGCTCCTCCCCCCCTCCCATGGATGGGGAAGCCAACACCACCCCCGCAACAAACATCTTCTACCACCCCAACCCCTTCTCCTCTGCTAGAAACGCCACCTTCCCTCCCCCCCCGCCCCCCGCCGAGCCCCCCAAGAAGAAGCGAGGGAGGCCCAGGAAGTATGGACTCGGCGCAGCCCCCTTCGCCCCCTCTCTCGCTTCCTCCTCCTCTTCTTCGGTGAAGAAGTCCCACCCAGCTTCCGCTTCTCTCCCTTTCTCGAGGTCGCCTGGAGCGGCCAGTTCTTCTCTTTCTGAGAAGAAGAAGAAGGAGGCCCCAGGAAGGGGTGAGGCGGCTCATTCCTCACCAAAGAAACCTCACGTTCGGTCTTTAGGTTTGGCTTCAAGCCTGCATGTTTAAATTACATGGACAGCCTTGATGTCAGACCTGAGGTTAAATGGATGTTGTCTAATTAAACCGATATACCTAGTATTTCCGGACTGTTCCTGTCATGCAAATTATATCTGTGCGTATTGTCTTAACTATTAAGACATTGTCTTCTCTTTTCCATGCAGGTCAGGGATTTACTCCGCATGTCATAATTGTTAACAATGGAGAGGTGAATTGCTCAGTTTGTTTATAGTCATATTTTGATTTCTGAAGTCAAAAAAGATCATTCCTAATGCTCCCTTCATTTTTCTGCCTTCCTTTTGTCAATAGGATGTGGCACAGAGAATTATACAGTTCATGCAACAAACCAAACGTGCTATTTGTATCCTCTCTGCGAGTGGCTCCATCTCAAGTGCCTCTCTACGCCAACCAGCTGCTTACGGGGGACAGACAACAATAGAAGTACATATTATTAATTGTTACTATTATTATTATAGTATTTATTTCATCGTATAAACAATTATGAAGATTCCAAAATTTCAAAAACAGAACAAATATGAAATTTTTTTTTTTAAAAAAAAAACTAAGAAAGTGTCACCATGCAAAGGGTACTGTGCTGCTGATGATCTCAATGGAAAAAAATGTATCCATGTATTGCTTCATATTGTATAACTTGCTTTGAGTTGATTGGAATTGGATTCTTGCTTCCTAATTGTCTAATATATATTAACCATTGTTTCAATGTTGATCCTGTGTATCATTACGTCCTTTTTTTTTTGGAAAAAAGGCTGTTTAGGCCCGTTTCATTTCAGAAAAGTAAAATTATTACAATAACTAAACTGTTGTACACTACTTAGTCCCATATCATTACATCTTTGATCGATGCATCTGTTATGTTCTGTTTCGTAACTTCTGATCAAGTCATTTTTATGATGACTTTGGGCCATTTCTCTCCAGGGAAGGTACGAAATTACCTCACTTAGTGGATCCTTCATTCCTGCTGAGCATATTGGAGTCTCAAGAACTGGTGGATTGAGTGTATGCCTTTCTGGTCTAGACATTAGTTCTCTGGTAGGTGGTGGTGTTTGTGGTCCTTTGATCGCTGCAGGTCCTGTCACGGTATGCTGTATTTCCAATTCTCCATTTTTTTTTATTTATTTTAATCTCTCTGACTTGCGGATCTGGGAATCATTCTACTGTGTATGTATTGTACAAAGGATCAGAGGAGTATACTGTGCATCCTACAATGCCACAATGTATGCACCTGTGACCGGTGCTACTAGGCCTTGTTGGGCAGTGTAGGTGGATGAAATGAGGAGATAAGTCCCGGGTGCATATATCATTCATCAATTTTTCCCTTCTAGTTGATAAAAACTGCTTTTGGTATAGCTGTTTACAGTGTGTACCAATTGAATTACAATCTGTTGTTATTCACATTTAAGCATTTCCCAATTTCATCTTAACTATCTCTTTGCTTGATTTTTTTTACTTTGGTTTTCTCTTGATATATGAGATTCCAATTCTCCCAACTTTTATGGGGTTGGGGAGCGTCAAGACGGATTCAATCTGTCACCATCAGTTGTGCTTATGCATGCTATAGGAGCATGAACTAGGAGCAAGGAGCAAGGCTACATGGACCATTTTGTAAACCATGAGTCTCATGGCAATTCCTAAAAACATGTCTGGGCTTGGAACATTGATATCTTTCCAACTGGGGTCTAGATGGAATATCGATCTCTTAATTGATTTGTCCTTTTGTTTTGTTTGCCGATAACAAATGGGTCAGCGTTAGGGCAATTCAAGAAGGGGCAATGGATCTACCTTGCAGATGCACATCAGAATGTAAAATTTAAAATTGAATATGACTAATCAATATATAACCAGGTAATCGCTGGCTCATTCTCAGTAGATATCACCAATGTGGAGCCTAGTACAGTGAAACCTGGAGAGACAACACCTACAAATCAGGGATCAACTCTTGTCACCCCAGTAGCATTCAGGCCTAGCATTGTATCTACCGAAAGGGTCTCAGGAGCTGGTGTTGGCGATGATCAACCAGGCACAGGTGTAAGTGATTACTTCATGCAACCTAACCTCATAAGCATGAATTTTATGGCCCACCAGTGGAGAGGTAAAATCTTATTATTCTGGCAACTATACATTGTTTTCTTTTTTTTGTTTGTGTCCTGATGGGATTATTATGCTGGCCTCAGCCATGACTAGTAGCATAGATCAGTTTCAGATCATTCTTGTTTCCTAAAAAGGTATTTAGAGCACTTGTCGATCTCTAAATTGTTTTCAGGAAGTCTAGAGGGGCCAAGCCGGGCATCTCATCACTCCACTGAAGAAGATATTAATAAATCTGATGGAAGCTAAATTTGATATAATTGGTTTAACTAATTAATACTTAACACTGTGGATGCATGATTAGTCATAGAAATTTTTTACAAAATGAGCTTGGTTTGTATATAACATTGATATATTAACTTGTAAAAGGAAATTGTGACTGAGGATCATATTCATATACAAAGCAAGATTCGGCAATTAAGACATTTTGTTTTTGTTTCGCTATATTTGTTATTGCTCTGTTTTTGAATCAATATGCATGGAGGGAGCAATAATCTTGGCCGGGACTTGTCTTTCGCACAACAATTTGTGAAAGGAAAAACGTGACAAGAAAGAAAGAAATGAACAGTAGAATAATTTTGAATTTTCAGAGGATCTTCTTCTTCTTCAGGGCAGGCGGCAGGCCACTGTCATTGAACAAGTCATTACTACTTTGCTAGAGATTCATAGCGACGTACTTGTACTTATATATTAGAATTGTCATTAAAAACTACAATTATTTGTAGACGCAAAGAAGATGTACAATTGATTCCACAAGGAATAATACATAATTGTTAATGACTTGTATATTTTTCTAAATGTTGGGTGTCAAATGACTTCCCTCTAGTCCATCTCCATGAATAGAGAGATCAAAGTTAATACAAACTTGAGCTTGAAATATCCTATTTTAATTTGTGAGTTTAACTTTGAAGGAGCTTAATTAATCGATCCCACATTAGCTAGATTTATTGAACAGAGAAAGACACAGATCTAATTTGAATTGACAATGTTTCCAAGTGCATGCCAATCTTTGGTTTTCAGCCGACAGAATCCGTGAGTATTTTAAATTTGAATGATGATAGATTTTTGTTGATTGGTCGACAAAATTAAACCGACCCAAAATGTTTCCGTAATAACTTGTGGAGACCAGAGTCAGTGTCCCCCGTGGAAAAGAACAGAATAGCTCCAATTCCCATTTGATTTAACACCTGTTACCTACTTGCCTTAAGCTTATCTCTCTCGCATTGGAGGCAAATTGACCTTTACACCTAATTAATTCGATCTCTAGTGGTCTAGTTGCATATGTATATATCGTATCCTCCGCCCTTTTTTTTTCGGCTTTTCCTTTCAAAATGGTTGATGATTACGACAGAGAAGAAATAATGAAGACACATGCATGTACATGAAAGTTAATACATAAATTTGATAGGAATAGATTAATTCGCATTTTCAGATCAGCCGGAGTCAAAGGCAGCCTTAAACAATACAACGCGGAAACCTGGCCGCTGAGCAATTAATTCCCAGCCTCCTGGGCCTGGGACCTTTTTCACGCTGAAAAATCAAAGTGCGGCTCCATAACAAAGCCTCGAATTATCGTCACTCATGAATCACATGATTCCAAAAATTAAAAATAAAAATGTTCTCAGACGGCGGTGTTTCGGCTTTTACTTCACGACTTCGCTCTCGCTCGTGATATTTATCGTTCGTCGGACTTTTCAAAAGCACCTAGAAGGGTTTACAATTGCAAATCACAAAATTAAAACAAAAATGCAAAGTCCTGGATAAACATCATCAGTACATCACCCAATTGCGGTTCCCACATCGATTCTGTCTGCGCAATAACATTGAAATTGAAAACTACTCTCATCTCATTTAGGTCGATTATTAGGTGTTACATCCATCAACGGGCGCACGAGATCACCGCACAGATCAGTGCCTTCTCACTTTCCCCGCGAGCAAAAAAAAAAGAAAAACGAAAAGAAGAAATTGACCTTTTATTCGAGTGCATATATACATCCAAAATGAATGAATGAATCATATGATTTCCACCAAACCTTACCCTCCACTTTGTTTGATTTAAGCTCATCAAGCCACTGATCGCGTTCATCCCTTTTCTCGCCACAGTGCCCCAACTCGATCACGCCAAACATTTCCAACCCCGGGCATTAATGCACATCTCCCCTTTTCTCAGGCCAAATCACACCCAACACTCTCCTACCTTCCCACTCCTCTTTCTCTATTTCTCTCTCTTTCTCCGTGTGTTATACTGATACAACCTCCAACGGTCCAACTGCCCCGCCTCTCCATCTTCTCTCTCCTCATCTCTCCACAAATATATATGATATGCCCCTAATTCATCATTATATTAATTCCACCACTTAACGCACCTTCATGCTCACAGCCATGTCAACTCTGAAGCGCCTATGTTTTGTTCTTCCACTCGACACAGAACAAATCTTTCTTTCTCACAAGCACCAAAAGCCACCTTCTAAGAAACCACCAGCCTCCAAAATCAAACATCATGTCTCATCCTACCCACGCCGAGCTCTTCGCTGGTTCTCCGGTCACTGCCAGTTATGCAGCTGTGTGAATCATCATGACCCCGGCCTAGACTCGTACCGGTTTGAAGACATAGCCGGTACTGATGACTCGCTGAACAAGAAGGTCGCTGGTGGAAATCCTAGAATCTTTAGTTACTCGGAGCTGTACATTGGTACAAATGGGTTTAGTGAAAAGGAGGTATTAGGCAGCGGCGGCTTTGGTCGCGTGTACCATGCGGTGCTCCCAAGTGATGGCACAGCTGTTGCTGTGAAACGTGTTGCTGGACAAGGTGACCGGTTCGAGAAGGCTTTCATGGCAGAGCTAGCAGCCGTGGCACAGCTTCGTCACCGCAACCTCGTACGCCTCCGAGGATGGTGCATGCATGAAGATGACCTCTTACTAGTCTATGACTACATGCCGAACCTGAGTCTCGACCGGCTTTTATTCACTTCAACCACATCAGGCACGCCGCCGCTCGCATGGAACCAGAGGCAAAAAATTGTCTCAGGCCTAGCAGCTGCTTTGTTCTATTTACACGAACAACTCGACACACAAATAATCCACCGTGATGTGAAGTCGAGCAATGTCATGTTGGATTCACATCTCAATGCTCGGCTTGGTGATTTTGGTTTGGCACGATGGATTGAACACACCAGTGAGCTTAACACACCAGCCATGAGGTCCAATTCAGCTAATATCTTCCAATTTAGGCTCACAGATACTAGCCGAATCGGAGGCACCATAGGCTACCTCCCTCCAGAGAGCTTTCAACGAAAAGGAGGCGCCACAGCAAAATCAGACGTCTTTAGTTTTGGAATTGTTGTGTTGGAGTTGGCAACTGGACGGAGGGCCGTTGACCTGACGTATCCAGATGACCAAATTTTCATGTTGGATTGGGTGCGAAGAATATCTGACGAAGGGAAGTTGAAAAATGCAGGGGATAACAGGCTGCCAGACGGGTCATACCCATTATCAGAATTGAGTCGGATGGTGCATCTCGGCCTTCTCTGCTCACTTCATGATCCACGCTCTAGACCGACCATGAAGTGGGTCATGGAGAATTTATCAGACAGCAATTTAGGCGACTTGCCCTCGCTCCCTTCTTTTAAATCAGTTCCCAAGTATATTTCCTTTTCATCTTCCTCGTCCACCACCACCACTGATACAACCACCGCCGATCTCTCTAATTCAAGATCAATTTATGTTACCGCTACGGACAGTACAATTTTTGTCACGGCAGAGAATGGTGGTAGTGGCAGCAGAGGCAGTGGAGGCAACTCAGGCAACAGCAGAAATAGTCAACGATCTATTAATTCGATCTCTAACATTGACACGCCAAGACAGATATCATACAAAGAAATTGTCGCGATCACAAACAATTTTTCAGAGTCCCAAATGGTGGCTGAGCTAGATTTTGGCAGCGGCTATGAAGGCTATCTCGAAAACAAGCATGTGCTAGTCAAAAGGCTCGGCATGAAAACATGCCCTGCGTTACGCACCCGGTTTGCAAATGAGTTGTCTAACCTTACCAGATTACGCCATCGTAACCTGGTCCAACTACGTGGCTGGTGCACTGAACAAGGCGAGATGCTAGTTGTGTATGACTACTCTACAACACAATTACTCAGCAATTATCTGTTTCACCCAAAGAATTATGTTCTACCATGGAACCACAGGTACAATATTATCAAATCCCTTGCATTCGCGGTTCTTTATCTACATGAGGAATGGGAGGAGAAGGTGATACATCGAAACATCACCTCCTCAGCCGTGTTTCTAGACCATGACATGAACCCGCGGCTGGGGTGCTTTGCGTTAGCTGAGTTTCTTTCAAGAAACGAACATGTGCATCATGTTGTATCGAGTTCGGCACGGGGCATATTTGGGTACATGTCACCTGAGTACATAGAATCCGGCGAGGCCACAACCATGGCTGATGTGTATAGTTTTGGTGTGGTCGTGCTCGAGATGGTAAGCGGAGTTGCGGCCGTGGATTTCCGCTTGCCTGACGTGTTATTGGTTAAGAGAGTGCACAATTTTGGATTGATTAAGAGGCCTCTGGAGGAATTGGTCGATCAGAGGTTGGACGGAGAGTTTGACAAAAGTGAAATGGCGCGGTTGCTAAAGTTGGGTGTGGTGTGTACACAATCCGATCCAAATTCAAGACCCGGTATGAGGCAGATTGTGAGTATTTTGGATGGAAATGATGAAATTTTGGATACGATTGATGACAGAACGGAGTTGAGAGATGATTGGGAAGGGAAGAATGAGACTTCTTTGAGCTTGGTTAGGCGAATTAAAGCTCTTGGTATCCATTAAAAGGGATGGTTGGATTGTTGATTGACGACTTGATGAGCTTATTTCTATTTTTACCAGCCTAGCTATTTGACGGCGTAGATTAGTGTATATAGGGAAATGTGTGTGCGGTGTGGTTAGTAGCAGATAGAGATCATTATTCATTATTATATGCATGCTTGTGTTTTTTTCATTTTGGATTTTTGCTTGTTCTGCCACTGTATGTGCTTAGTTTTGTTAAACAGTACGTTATCTTTTTGTTTCTAGTGGGATGGAGTGTTGATCTAATTTAACAATTTTTAGTTTAATTTACTAGAATTATATTTCTGGTTTCTTTACAAGAGAATAGAAAAAAATGATATTTAACTTGGATTTTGAAGTTATTATTCGTGTCTTCCTTCCAAGCAAACATGTTATTGTTGAACACTAAATCTTTTGCTTGAACTAATCTCCCAAGTAAATATCCTTCTGAAATTAAAGAATGGTTTATCGCTTTTAATAAAAGAAATTCAAATAGGTGGTTACCAACTATCATCAACCCCAATATTTGTTGATTAATTGTACGTCCAAGAATTTAGCAACTCTCTCTTTTAATCAAAGATATCTTTCAGGACAGTGAGCTACCACTAGAAGCTCTGCTCTGACCGGTCCTAGTGCACTCAAATTTTCTTCATATTAGGTAAAGGATACTGCAGTGCTACCTGTCTTTTGTATCAATTCCTTTATTTCACATACACGTCACGTTACTTCTAAAAAAACAATCCGAGGTGTCGCATCTGAAAGTTACAATAACGTGCACCACCAAATTATTTGACTATTTAAAAAAAAACGCGTTCACTTCGCTTTTTTCCTCTCGGTCAACAATACCACCAGATACATTTATATGTACTCTCTTTAATTAGCCTTGTATAATTATTCCAACGAAATTCCAAAAAAAATTATTGTGATTTAAGCGTATTTATTAAATGTTAAAGTGTGAAAAAATGACTTAGTATGAACAAATGAAAGAAAATAATTTGTAATTTCGTACTGACATGACATCCATTTAAATATTTTTCTCAGCTTGAGTGCAATATGTCCTAACCTTCTGAGGACTTGCACAGTTGCACATAAAATACCAGAGTTTTAGCTGATTCTCACAATTCGTCAGCAACATTCCAAATAAAACGATCAAATCATTTAATAATAATAATAATACATACATTGCTTACGTCTTAAGTTTCAGTTTGCAGACGTTGCTTATTTTCCAAAACCAAAGGTTTGTCTCTCTCATTGCTCCATTTCATCGTCAGAATCAATCCCTACCCATTTTATGATACAAAAGAGAAATTCTTTCAAATTAACTTGTCCACTTCTATTCAGGTCCATCTCCTCTGTATTGTTTCAAAATAAGAAGGCATTAAAATTCTCAAGGAAGAAATTTATTGGACTGCAATTGAGTTTTTGATGGACTGACTCCTCCTGGCAACGAGACATCTTTTTTTGGGGGTTAATATGATATACTGGCAACTTAGTTACTTTTAGCTACTTAACCATATGGTCCATATCAAAGAAATTATCAATATTATTTTGCAATCACAGATTTAGTTAATCTGGAACTAAATGATCAAAAGAAAAAAGATTGAAGGAAGAGCTAATACTAAATCGCTTTGAGGTGACATGACCGGGAGACTTCTCTTGATGGTAAGAGTCATTCAAAGAAAGAACCAAATCCTTCTTCTTTAGCTTTCCATCTCCATCTTTGTCTAAGAATAGAAAAGCCTCCAATAATTCATTAAACATGTAGCTGAGCTGTTCTGATCCTAGTATGGCTATCTGAAATACCACATTTCAAATTTGGTAATCAATGGCCCTCTAGAATATATTAACTTCTACAGTCAGGATGAAGAAACTGAAAACCATTCAGACCGATACTTCACATGAAAAACATCATCTGAATGTTTTTCATATTCTCAAAAACAAAACAGACAATAGGATTTACTGGCTTGACTTCATTTAGAAGATTAAATGCACTTTCTATATATGCATTTCGGAGTAGTATTCTGGCAGGATATACTTTTTTAAAAATATTCAGGCAGAAAATTCTGGCAAGATTTGGCATTCAGCCTGGTAATAATTACTGCAAATGAATTAAGGATGGAATTGGCTACAATTCAGTTGGGTCGTCATTATTTCAGCTAACATCATATTAGGCCAGTAAGTCAGCTCTTGCCAAATCTGCCAGGATGCCAAGATTCCTGAACTATTAACCTGGTGATTCAGGTCCCATTGACATATAGGTCAGCATTGTCAAAATTTGGTTAGTTCTTGACCAATTTGATCGGCATTAACTGGATCAGGTCAGTAAACAATTGGCAGACCTACTACAAATTATAGTGACATGATGAAATTACATTGCTCGCCGCAGACGAAACTGTCAGCAGATACGTAAGACAAAGAAGAACAATAAATTCAGGATACTGTATCCCTTTATTTCCGTCAATGTCACAATGGCGATATAAGCTATGCATATCCTTCTCTGAGAGTTGAATTTGCATTTTGTCAAAGCATTTCTTCATTTCTTCATGATCTATTGTACCGTTCCCATCCTCATCTAGAGAATAAAGCAAAGCTATAAGTGATACGATTCAGTAAGATATTTGTTTTTTTTTTGTGTTAATCAAACATTTTCTTAACAATTACGTTATTCTCTGTGATAATAACTGCACCACCAACCTGTCTACAGTGGGACCAGAACACCTTTTTAACATGATATACCTTTTTGGCTCGGCACATAATTTTTCTGCTATAGTGTACCTCTGGATCCAAGAAGCTTTTATGTATAACTTCTGCAACTTGATATAGTTCTGGCAAGTCTTTGTCCTTCTTCATTCATCATTTGGTTTTATTCTTTCCTTTTCCTGTGCAGTCTTTGTGATCAATTTGGATTTGTTCACCTAATTCTCTGGTATGGGATTTAATTGACTAACATAATGCTGACAACACGAGATATCCGTCAGACTTTATTGACTATTTGAAACCATTGAAGTTACTTACATAATTTATTAATTTACAACACAATAAATGCCCATTATTGGTTACTTACACAATATGCTAACATTAATAACCCAATCAGAACCAAACCAAAAGGTTACCATATTGTATGAACACAGAAAATCTAATGATGAAGACATAGTGGAATATTTAGTTACCATATTGTTTGAACAGGTCTCTGATGTTTCTCAATCCTTCTTTGAACTGAGGGAACCGCATTGTAATGCTGTTCATTGACCGAAATGTCTTCTGGCCTGTTGACTGATTTCTCTGTTTAATTGCTTCTATCAATCTCCTTTCAAGGCTCTGATCCTCTTTACTGAATTTGGGTGAAATCTTTCCCCGAAAGAAAGACTTGACAGCATGACATGGATGAAACAACCCTGATAGAACAAGATGATTACAAACTTAAAAGTTTGAGTGATTTGAGCAGAGAACTCGTATTTAATGTAATATGAAGTTTCAATTGTAACTCTTAAAACATGTAACGAGATTACCTGAGGTTCCTCTCATGGTCAGCAGCTGAGTAGTGAGAACCAGGCTCAATGCTGCGCCTTCCCTTTCGGCTAGCGAATGCGGGTTGGTTTATAGTGCAAGAGCCAGTCCAGAACCCCTCCGTTGAGCCGAAACCGAACATGTCCATTTGGAAAGACATCCTGACCCAGACCGTGTGCTTATTCGTATTGCTCCAGCTAAGGTCAGAGAAGATGCACACGCATCGAAGCACTTGCAATGTCGATTCTCTTTGATCGGATAAGAAAAGGAGAGAGGATGAGGAATGGGGTTCCAGGTTCCTCATTCCTGGTCGCTGTCAGGGGGCAACCAGAGACTGATATCTGGCCTACCGGTAATACCTCCTCATAAAGGAAATTCCACGGGCCTCGGATCTCGACCCATGAATTATTAGGCCTAAACCTGACCCATCTCTATTCTCTATATATTCTCTATTATTCTCTATTCTCTAACCCAACATAATGTTAATAGTATTAGCGCAATTGTGGGCTCACAGAGTATCTTTGATCTCGACCGTTCGTTTCAGGGTCAGATGTATGATTTACGAGGTCGGGGTCAGTTCTGGTACGAACCGTTTGATTTGGATCAGACGGCAAGAGTTCGTTGGAGATAGCCGAAGGAGCGCTCTGAGAAATCATAACCCCTGAGCACGCTTGTTTGTCTTTTGCACTCCCTTCTCCGCCTGTAGTAAGAATAATAATGGCTAAGACCACCTTTTTACCTCCTCTAGTGAGAAGAATCCTTCCTCCGGAAGACAAGCTATCGAGCACTACCATTAGGCACTCATACAGGTGAGACCATGCATGTTTCCTCTTTCTCTTTATATACGCTCTGCTATCCGCTTGTTCCTTTTTCAGTTCAAGGGACTGAAGCTGAAAATGATTCTAGTCTATTTACGCTCTTCTCCTTCATTCCTTCTGTTTCTAATTTTTCATCTACTTTCTGCTATTTTCTCACAAGCTGATCCTCCTGGTAAGATCAAGTAATCAACCCCATTAGTCCCTATTTCTGGTCAAATGTTAACTTAATATGAGTTATTGCTATTAACCAATTTGCATAAATGCATTACGCTTTCAATTTCTGAAATTATCAGTATGGTATTTGTGTTTGCCTTACTGATGTGTCTGATCATGATATCTGGGAAAAAAAATGAAGGACAGTAGTGAAGCCTAACGCTGAATTGACAAAAAAGCTGTTATTAGTATTTTATAAAGTCATAATTTATTGTACTACTTTGGTACTGTACCAGTATGGTTTGTATACAATCTATTAGACTTATGTAAAAATAAAGTAATTAGATGTGACATCACATCTTATTCCAAAATGGATGAAATTTTAGTCACAACAACATGGAATCAGTCATCTCAGTGGGATATCTTTCAATAAAATGACTCATTACACATCATTGACTAGATTCTTGTCCAGCTTTTTACTAAAACCGACCGTTGGTGATAGGGTCACAAAAATATACAAGTCTGAATTCTAGGGACAAAAATGGAACTTTAGATTTCATAACTTAAAAAAGAGAACTTGTTGATAAGTGTAATTTACTCATTATGTTTGGAGTCTAACCTCGTACTTTGTTTTATCCAACAAGGTTTCTTAAGCCTCTCTTGCGGAGGCTCAACAGTCTACACCGATCCTTTAAACCTCACCTGGATACCTGACACGGCTTATGTTACAACTGGCTATGCTTCCAGTGCAAGTTCCATATATGCCAAATCGCCAACCCGCAGCCCTCTTCGCTTCTTCCCTACCTCTGACAGGCAGGCTCCCAACTGCTACAAGCTCCCCACTAAAAACTTCTCTGTCATTCTTATTAGATCTAAATTTTCTTACAACAACTATGATGGAAAGGAGAAGCCTCCGGCATTTTTGGTGTCTTTAGGCACCACTAATGTATCCCTAGTTAATTTAACAAAACTTGATCCATGGATTGAAGAGTTCATTTGGAGGGTTCAGAAGGATACTCATAGATTTTGTTTGCATTCACTTGCTAATGGAGGGTTTCCAGTTATTTCTTCTTTGGAGATGCGGCCTCTGCCTGATGGAGCTTATAGTTCAAATTTGGATGTTTTTGGTGACAGTTTGTTAAGAAAAAGGTTTCGAATCAATTGCGGTTATGATCACAAAAAATCATTAAGGTAAAGCTGATTGAATTTTATGGAATATATTGAATTGCACAGAACAAATGCTAGTTTTAGGTCTCAGCCTCATTTTTGTGGGAACATTGTTTACTTACATGTCCTTCAAATTTACACCCTTACATTATAAATAAAAAAATATTCTAATGCTTTGGCATAGAATGGCTTTCTATTAGCTTTGCAAATGCTTTAAAGGACATTTCGATTATCACTATTTCTTGTTTAATGGTTTGACCCAAGAAAGTTATCATCTAATCTCTAATTAGCTCCATTACTAATCAGCCATTACTTAAAAATTACTTATTTTTATATAACTTTGTTTTCTACTTCCAGGTATCCAGATGATTACTATGATCGGATGTGGGACCCAGATCAGAAATTTTCTCCTTCTCATTTAACAGTTGGGTCCAAAATTCAAAAACAAGTAAATGCTTCGAGCATAAATGAGAGGCCACCAGTCTCAATTCTACAAACTGCAAGGGTTTTAGCAAGGAAAAGTATCATGAATTATAATTTCCGCCTTGGAAAAGTGGGAAGTTATTATATGATCCTCTATTTTGCCGGAATCATTCCCGTTTCATCAACATTTGACATTTTAATAAACAAAAATGTTGTGAGCTCGGCTTACACTGTAAAGCTTGGTCAAGCTAGTTCCCTTTCATTTACCGTGAAAATGGTTGATCGTATGTATGTATCATTTCAAAATATCAGCTTTTACCCTCAAGTTAATGCCATTGAAATATATGAGATCGTTAATATGCCGCCAGAATGCTCAGCTGCAACAGGTTCGTAGAATTACAAACTTACATGATATCCTGTTAAATGCCCACTATTTCTTTAGAGTTATTTGCAAATGAAACCAAGATTTTACCTTTGTAAATAGCAGAAATGTATTTTTGACATACCAGCAAATAACACCCAAATGGTAAAACCAAGGTAAGTTTAAGTGAAAGATATCACTAAAATAGGGACTGAAATTTTCATCTCAAATTGGCCAATTCATTTCTGAAAAGTCCATGCAAACTCAGGACCATCAAAGTCTTCTTGGTTCCATTTTATTTCAATCATGACTTATGGATAGACCTAGTTGAAAGTTAAAACGAGGGGCAAAATACATTTTACAGAATATGCATCTTTGATTGATCTAAAAGGGTGTGTAAAGTGTTATTTCAAATATTCAAAAATGGTCATTTGCACTTGTAAGTATTACAAAATATTTTACTATGTTTGAAAATACTGCAAAATATCAGGCACACTTGCAGGATTATTATTTTATTTATAAAGTTACTTTGATATGTCAGTGTCAGCTCTCAAGGTTATTCAAGAATCTACTGGAATTGATTTTGGATGGGAGGATGATCCATGCTCTCCTTTCCCTTGGAATCATCTCAAATGTGAAGGCAGTTTGGTTACAGCACTGTAAGCAAATATTAGAGTAATTAATGCAAATGGCTCCTAAAGCATTCCCATTGGTTTCAAGACTTTTAAACATTTTGGTCTTTCAATCAAGTTAGTTTTGTTTTGTCCTTACCATCATGTTTTGGTAAAAAAAAATTATGCAAATCCTAAGTCAGCACCGCCTTGATATTGAGATAGGATAATTTTTTTCAGAATTCACTAAACTTTATCTCAAATTCATTTTTGGTCACTAAACTTTGATATTTATCCAAATTTGTTCACTCCATTAGTTTTTCCATCCAAACTTAACGGAAAATTTATATGGTTATATAGATTTTGTATGTTTATTAAATTACTTAAGAAGATTATTGAATTATTATTGTATTATGACTAGTAGCATTTTTTTATGTTATTGAGCATATAAACTTATTGAGTAAATTTATGTTATATGACAATATATTTTTATTTTAAAACAAAAAGTCATCCATTTTTTGTGTTTGGCCGAGAAGTTTGTTTTTTTATTTCAAATTTTGTTTAGAGACATTATTCTTTAATGAAAGTTTGGTACTTTGTTGTTGAAAGTATTCCAATTTGTAGGATTTAATAATTAAAAAAGAACAATAAATCCCTTTATTTATTTAATTAATTAAAAAATAGACTAAAAATATATATTCTAAATAACATTATTGCTTCTAAAAAATAATATATATTTTAAAACATCATAAGTTTTAAATTTTCATAAAAGAAAATAAAAAAATTGATTTATATTTTATGTTTTCATAATTTTAAATTTTACATGAAACATCTTTAAAATAGAGGCAACATAAATTTTCCATTAAGTTTGGATGGAAAAACTAACAGGATGACCAAATTTGGATAAATATCAAAGTTCAGTGACCAAAAATGGATTTGAGGCAAAGTTTAGTGACTTCTAAGGAAATTTACCCGGAAAGATGGTTAACTCTACTATGATATTAGTAAGAATTTCTATCAACAGATCTAATAGATTGTCTAAGAACCAAAATATGAACCTTGCACTTTTTAGGGATCAAATAGGGCATTGCTTAATGCTTTCAGGTTTTTTGGTCTTATCAAAAACATATTATAATTTAAAAGTTAAGACCTGTTCAAAGTGTGAAAGTTGGCTATGTATGCAATTAGGTTCTAATTTGGCATTTTTCCAATGTGGTTACACAATGTGTTTTAGATATTTATGTGGTTTTTGTTGATGCAGTGAGCTCTCAAACATGGATTTGGGAGCAATTACTCCTACATTTGGGGATTTGCTTGACCTCAAATCATTGTATGCTATTGATATTTACAAGATTTTCAGTTACTTTGCATTAAGTTTTATTATTGTTATTATTTATTTTCATCCTAGTTTATAGTATTTAGCATTACTTTTTCTAAAGAGAAAATTTGTTTTCTAGGAATCTGCATAATTCCTCCCTTTCTGGAGAGATCACCAACTTGGGCACTCTTCAACGGCTTGAAATATTGTACCTTATTTATCTCAAGCTTCTGTTTGTATTCCTTTTTCTTTTCAACTTACCCTTAAGGAGATCAATATCTGATTTCATTTGTAGAAACCTCAGCTTCAACAAGCTGACTTCATTTGGGTCAGATTTTGACACTATGATTAGCCTTCAAGTGCTGTAAGTATACTAATCTACTGAAATATATGTTAATTTCTTCTAATGTGCAAGTTCATTTCTCTCTGGTAACACGTATTTCGATATTTTTAATTTTACCCAATACCTTTCAATGTGAAGGGACTTGCAAAATAACAGTTTAGAGGGAGCAGTTCCAGAGAGCATTGGAAGCTTAAAGGAACTTCATTTGCTGTAAGTTTATTCCTGCATGTATTTATTTTGTTTGTTGTTGTTATTTCTATTTTCAAAGATGTCAGGTGTTTTACATTTTTTCTGTTTATGTGCATGATAAAGATACATGAAATGACTCATCTTATGGAGTCCACTTGTAGAGTTAAAATTGCATTAAATTTCAAATACTTGGTTCTCAATGCAGAAACTTGGAAAACAATAAACTCAAAGGAGTTCTTCCTTGGTCTTTGCACAAGAGAAGCTTGGAAGTAAGGTATTATACCATGATATCAGTAAAAAGAAAGAATGAAAACTGAAAAACAGAAGACTTAGGTCTAAACCATATATGCAGTGGTAACTTAATGGGATGATTTTCATTTTTTTTTTTTTGCAGAACATCGGGAAACGGATGTCTCTCATTTTCTCAACGGGATTGCAAAAGACATGACTTTTCAAATCACACTCAGTTTGAAGTACCTCAAGTTGTTGCTGTTTTTCCTTCAGATAAGGAGAACCCCCACTCGAACCACCGAAAGATACTACTCGGAGTTGCTGGCAGTGGATGTTTTGTGTTTGTTTTTGTGGTGTTTCTGTTTATTGTCTTTCAAAGAAAGAAGAGGAGATATCAAGAAGCATCAGAAAGATGTAAGATAAATGCCATTTAATTATAAGGTTTTAGACTAAAAGGTTGCTTTTGAATGTAAGATCATTATAATTATGGACTGGAATTTAACATCAACTGGAGGCACTTACAAGCTCCTTTATCCAATTGAACCTTAATTATTGTAAATGTCTGTGCAAGTATACTTCAATTTAAGCCAAATTTTGGCTTGAATTGACCTCAGTTGTGCAAACTGTACCGAATCCAGATTCCAATGGCTACAAACATAACTTGAGTATGTTCGACCTTCTGTGAACCATTATATGCTAGTGAGCATCTAATTTTTTCCTATTTTTCTGACAGGGACAACTAGAGATCTGCAAGGATGTACATCATCCAAGGTTTTCACTTTCAAGGAAATAAAAACTGCTACAAACAACTTCAAGGATCTGATTGGCCAAGGTGCTTTTGGGTCAGTTTACTTGGGAAAACTTTCTGACGGAAAGCTAGTTGCAGTAAAAGTGCGTTCTGACAAAACACAACTTGGTGCTGATTCATTTGTTAATGAGGTCAGTGATGATTACTGGATTGTTAATGTCCAATGTAATGAAGATGTTCTATATGTACCTCACATCATATTAATATATCATACATACCCCTGGAGGGTATGAATGTTATCTAAACATTTTGTAGCATGTAAATGGTGCCATGCTTAAAAAATTTCATAATGACTAGGGGGTATCTCTGTATGATTTATACAGTTAGAGAGGTTAGCAATTATGCCAAGCATTTTTGTTTTATGGATTATCCCTTGCCTCTTATTAGACCGTAATGCCTTAATGGCCCAATAGATAGTTTATAAATTAACCATTCTTTTCCATGCTTGTAAATTTAGGTGAGGATTTTATCTCAGATTAGGCATCAAAATCTAGTAGCTCTGGAAGGTTTCTGTTGTGAGTCAAAACAACAGATCTTGGTGTACGAGTACTTGCCTGGTGGATCTTTGTCTGACAATTTGTATGGTAGGCTGGTTATTCAAATTTGAAAATTTACCTATTACTGTGAAGCAACATATTAGTTACAAAAATCTGTAATTCTTAAGGTTCAAACAGCAAAAGGGCTAGCTTGAATTGGGCTCGCAGGCTAAAGATTGCAGTAGATGCAGCAAAAGGTATGGTTAAAGCTGTACGTTTAAAATTTGAATTTAAAAAAGTCATATTATTGGATGCTGACTCTTTAACTTGTTCTGGTGTTACTAAGGATTGGATTACTTGCACAATGGTAGCAACCCAAGAATAATTCACCGTGATATGAAGTGTAGTAACATTCTTTTAGACTTGGAAATGAATGGAAAAGTCAGTGATTTTGGGCTTTCCAAGCAAGTTTTATCTGACAATTCACATGTCTCTACTGTTGTGAAAGGGACAGCCGGTTATCTTGATCCTGAGTAAATCCTCATATTCTATTTCATTTTTCTTGTTTTTACTCTTTTGTGTATTAGAAGGAATTATATTTGATACTGTAATTATCCTGTAGATACTGTGCGACACAGCAGCTTACCGAGAAAAGTGATATATATAGCTTTGGTGTTGTACTTTTGGAGTTAATTTGTGGACGTGAGCCGCTTAGGCATTCTGGTGCTCCAGATTCTTTCAACTTGGTTCTATGGGTATGTAGAATTTATACATCATTTTCTTTGTCCATAAACCACTCCCTTCTCTCAAATCAATAGCTTTTAGAGGACCGGAAAAAATTCCCAGATTTCGCCAATACAGGATTTAACCTTTTTTTCACTCACAAAAGAAAAAAACCATGTACTTTCAAAGAAGGAACCTGGCATGAATTTTGAAGCAAAAAAAGGATGAACTTGAACAGGGCAAGAAATAGGTGAAATTTCCTAGGTGACAATTAGCACCCCACTTTTTTTAATATGATCTATGGTTACTTTAGGCCAAACCATATCTGCAAGCGGGATCTTTCGAGATTGTAGATGAAAACTTGGTAGGAGATTTTAACATCGAGAGCATGAGAAGAGCTGCCTCCATAGCTGTGAGATGTGTTGAAAGGGATGCATCGCAGAGACCAACTATATCTCAAGTGTTGGCTGAATTGAAGGAAGCATATAGCATCCAGTTAACTACTCTTTCATCTAGAGGGCATTCTTTTTAAACTTTTTTCTTGATCAGCTTTGGAACTTGTTATGTATCTAATAGACTATTAGTAGAGTGCTTAATCTTGCAGAGATCGGTGGTGAAAGAGCACACAGAGATGGTGTAGCTTGCTTTTTTAACTAAGAGTGTTTCCTGTCTTGTTCCGAGTCCTTTGGTAGCTTATACTCTTACACATTTTGAAGCTCAAGGAGACGAGGGTTTGTTTATGGGCTTACAGTTGCTATAATTAAGTTATTGTGTCAACTAGCTTTTCATAGTTGCTTGCATCTTGGCAACAGTTCAGTGACATTGAAGCAGAGAAATTCTGAACAATTTTAGTTCCAGGCACATCGGAACAGTACATAATCCGAGTACAACAGTTGAATAATTTATTTTGCTAGGAATTGGTTTAGTGGCATTGAAACCTTTTTTTTCAAAATTCAGGGGAACTAGTTTTATCTAATAAATAAAAATCAGCCAACTCAAGAAAACCTCAACCAAATACAATACAATAGCATGAAGGATAAAAAATTCAAGAGAACACAATCAGTAATCAATTTGACAATAAAACATATGAGAAATAATTTGGATACCAACAGCTCTTCTTGTAACCAATTGTCTAACAGAAGCATTTTGAGAAAAAGAAAAAAGACAAGAAAACTAGAAGTGTAATACAAAATATTCAAGAAGGATACAACAACAAATCAACTATAAAGAAAAACTTCGCCTGCTGCCTCAAAAAAACTATAAAGACAAACAGCTAGCAGAGAGAGGGAAGACGAATGGTGGCTAAAGTATAGTATATATAAACTAGGTGAAAATAAATAGAAATCAACATAAATTGGGCTTCCAAGCAGAGAGAGCAAATACAACCCGGCCCTTCCAACCTTGTAATAACCATCCATTTTCTCGATCTACAAAAAAGTACTGGTGGAAACATTTTTTTACTTCATACCTCGCCCTGGTCACAACTTCCTCTTTGAAAGGCAGCTGCTTAAACCCTGCTCTGAGATTCTTCACCTGCCATTGTCTGTATGTCTCCGGCCGCTCCACCCTCTTCCTCCCCTCACAAGAAATCGCATTAAGAACTTCTCTTCCAAACATATCTCTTTCAATCAACAACCTATGCTCATCCATCCTTGAAGTAGTCGCCTCAAGCATGTCAAAGAGTGTGGAGTAGTGGAACAATGCTTCCCGAAACCTTGTCTCGAAAAATGGCACGCCAAAACTCCCATTAAGTACCCCATGAACAAATATGGCCGGGTTCATCTTACGAATCATGTTGAGAACCCTGGTTCTCGGGTTATCTAATGAAACAGTCTCATCAACAATGTTCCTCAGTCGGTAGAGGCAATTCACGACAAGAACCTCCTCTGGATCAATGTTTAGATCCTCAACCTGTATGGTCTCCCAATTAGCAGAAATTGCACGGTACTCAAAACGAATATTGAACATCTTCGCATACTCAGCTAGCCTGATACCTGTCTCTTCGATCCGCTTTCCTGGCCTGAAACCAGGCTGGGGCAGGTCGATGCCTGTGATGCGCAGTCTATGGGGCCCACACGGCATGCTTGCAAGTCGTTGCATGAAGCACGGCCATTGGAAGCCATAGTATATCCCATAATCCACAACATGCAGCTTCTTGGACCCTTGCACGATATCCAAGATGGCCTCTGTAGAAAAGAAGTGAGATATTTTCTTGAAAGGACATGAGGTCAGGTACAGTTGATAAGCCTTTAGTAGATCACAGGTAAAAGAGTGACTTCCTGCAAGTGAAGAATAGATCACATCCCCTGTACCAGCGAGGCGAGCCCGAAGCCCCTCAGCAAAGTAATGTGCAAGCCTCTGCCCCACATTACCATAGGGAGAAGAATGTTTTCTTATCTGATTAAGACACTCGTTCGCTGCTCGGTTGTCATCAATGGCCACTGCTTGAGCGCATTGGATAAGGAGAGTCTCCAAGTCCACTGCCTCCTCCTGCTTTCTTTGGCCCTTCTTACGACCCCGTTTGTTACCCGGCGGTAACTCGAGCTCCATTACAGCACCTGGTGGTGGCGCTTTGAAATCACAACTGTTGTTGCCAGTGCAAAGCAACACTCTGTTGAACAAGTCGTGGATATCTTCCTCAGTACAAATAGACGAGTGTTTTGCACAACTTGCTTCCATGGTATCAGCATCATCCCTAGCCCTATGAGTTTTCTCTTTTCCCTTACCTATTACCTGGTTCTCTCCCTTGACAGTTTCAGAAGCAAAGGACTCATTTTCTTCCCTGGTTTCTTCAGCCAAGATGACCATGTATGCTGAATTAGGAAGTTCTGTTTGGGAAATGGAAGGATTCTGATCCTCGTCTCGTGTGTTACATTCTCCACTGAAATGACCATCACAATTTGTGAATCCATTAGAATTTAGCAAAGGCTGATTAATAGGTGTTGTTTCTATGATTTCAAGAAATGGCTTTTGTGCTGCAATAAGTGCTGGGTGCTGATCTGAATAGCTTTCGACATCATCACTAGTTTCTTCTTCCATCAAAAGTTGATTTATATAGGTCAGGACTATGTCTGAGAATTTGTCTTCACCATCTGAATTTTTCATTAAATCGGCATCATCAGAAGAAAGAAAATCAGGGCTCTGGCAAAAGCCAATTGGAGATAGGGGAGTGGCTTCTGGCAAAAGCCAATCAGGATCTGGCATCAGGGGACTTAGCCCCTCGTATATTCTCTCCATCACCACAGAAAATTGCTTGTTTCTTGTTGTCCACCAAAGAAACAGTGCCTCCTTAATTTTTTTTTTCTAAAACAAAAGAGAAAACATCAATGTTAGAAACAGAAAAAAAAAAGAATAATTACTAGGAAGAGATGGAATGATATTGGATTGGATTTCCCTAAGGGTATTCCAGAAAAAGAAAAAGGGAAAAAAAACACAGAACTAAATTTCATAAAGTGCGGAACAGAACATACCTGTTTACATGCGGAGAAAAGAAGAATTCAATAGGGAGAACGAGAAACAAAAATTTAGCGCCAATTTAGAATTATCAGCCCCATCACAGAAATTAAAAAGGGACAGGATTTTAGCTATATGGAAGGGAAGATAAATTATCTGCAAACTAAAAAAAAAAAAAGGAAGTAGCGCTCCAGAGATCTCTCTGAAAAATGGCTGGCGTACGTTGACTTTCCCTCAAATAAAAAAAATCAATTTAAATATGATAGTCGTGATTTATTTCAAAAAAAAATTATAGTCGTAATTGAAAATGTCCATCCTTCCTCCCTTATTTTTTGAAAGGAAAAGAGTTCGTTGGAATATACTGGCAATTTGATTTAATTTAAGTGACAAGTGACAAGAGTATTATAAATTTATTATGTTTAGATTTAGAATAAGGCGAATTAATAATTGGTGAAGAAGGATTTGTAAATTAACCATTGACTTGCGGCCCAGTGACATGATAAGGTATCCGTTTAGGTTCCATTCATGGGCCTTAGAAAAGTTGCTGTTAGTATCTCTACATTTGATACAACTTTTTTATCTTTCGCAGTAGGTAAGATTTTACTATATGTGTTTGGTCGTTGAAAGAAACTAATAACTTAATTAAGTGTGGGTAATTGTTGGAATTAATTTTTATTAATTATAAAATTATATGAATTTATATGTAATATAAATATATATTGAATAATATATTGTTGAATATCTAATTAAATCCGTTATGAAGTGATTAAATTAAATATTATTTATCGGGTTTCAATATGTATCATGAGAAGTGAGTCCTTTAATTTGTAGAATACGTATTAATAACTTTATAATTTAGTGATATTCTAAATTATATAAAGTTTGATAATAATACAATTATGTTATTGTTCTCTGAAGAAATACAACTAATAGACAGTTTTCTGTTTTTGAAAGTAAATCCGTTAAGAGAGAAATTGAATCTGGTATGGATCCGTTAAGGCGTACTCATTGGTTTACCAACCTTTCAGTTATTGACACCCATTATATATGGATCAAAAATCATCTTCTCTCGATCATATTCCCAAAGGTAGAAACCAACATACATCTTCTCTCTCAATATTCGGGTTTTCTAAAAATAGAAGAAAACAGTCGGGCTGATTCCCTTCATCGAATAAGAGAAAGATCACCGCGAAGGCTTAAGAAATCTGGTGATCAATGGAGTTGTGTCTATCCAAAAGACCGATAATATGAATCAAGGTAATTTTGATTTAAATTAAGAGTTCACTAGAGGATCACGGATCGTATTCTAACAAGTGATATTAGAACAAACTGTAGTTGAACAATTAAGTTCTGATTTTGGTTCGAAAATTTAACAAACATTTGTGTTTTTTAAGATCTAGTTTTATTAATTTGAATTGTTGGTTTAAATCAAATTATTTAATCAAAGCTGGTTTTTCAAATAGTTTGAAAAACAATACATCTATTAATTAGAATTTTGGTTTCTGAATGCAAATTGTTTTCGAAAATAAAGTTTGACAATTAATTGGCTATTCAATTTGGGAATTAATTCTCCATTTATTATTAAGTTAAGGTTTAAATTATGCGTTTTAAAATTACCATCAAGTTTGAAAATTATGTTAAATTTAAGAAATTAATTGACTAACAAACTAGTTTCTGAACTATTTCTAATCAGTTATGAAAATTTCTGGATCAAGTCAAAAGTACAAATTTCTGATCTGTATTTCGCTGCAATTATTTCCGAACCAAAATTGTTCATTTGTAACCGCACAAATTAAGTCTGCGGCGGTTTTCAAGGGCGCTGCCCTCTAAAACCCCCTTCAAGGGACTGTCACTGTTAAGAAGCCTATTTTGTATTGCATGCCTAACTTTGTTTTGCATATATGGAATATGAGATAGTATGACTTCATTGTCTTGTGTGAAAAAATGTAATGAATGCATGAATGATGTGTGTAAATGCAGTCTAAAGTGTTCCGTTGAATTAATTTATTTTATAATTAAATGTGACTTGTATGTCGCTTATGTGTATCATTTATGTGGTCTACGAGCCGTTATCCTTAGGATTTTAATGTAATTTTTCATTTATTACTATAAGAGTAGTAATTTAGTCAGAATGAAGAATATTATAGAATATGAATGAAGGCTATTGTCGAGTGAATTCTTACAATAGAGACTATTGTGCATTGGGTCATATTATCTCACTTGTGGTTTGAGCTCGTGTTATTTATTATTTTGTATTATTTTTTTTCCTTTTTATGAGCTCATCATGGTTAAATCGGTTAAACCAAATCTTGATATAATTTTTATTCGGATAATATCAAATCATTATGAAGGCTTCAAATTAAGATATATTTTGGAAAATGATTGATAAATGTATCATCTTATCAAATAAGCTCTCATTACTTGCGTTGATCATTTGCCAATTTATAAACATATACATCTGACATTTGGTTATTGGATTAGCCCAAAGGAAAAACAATGACCAAATATTATATATGTATACTTACAGTGATGAATGTGTAGTAGTCATAATATTTTTGATGTAATTAGTTAATCGGTCCAAAGGTTGACTTATTGACATCAAATGTACTGTTATATTCTATTGCTACACTAATTTAACATGTATTGTTCGAGGATATTTAGTGGATGGAATACGTCTTATTTTGTTTTTTTATTATAATTCGTACTTTTAATTCATTTTTTTACCAATATTTTTCCAACAAAAATTATTGATCTTACGGCCGGCATCAATAACATTCCGATTGTGACGAGTTCTAATTACAAGGATTGGAAAGATAATCTAAAAATTATCCTCAGATGCCTTGATCTGAACATAGCATTACATGAGGTCAAATCACTTGTACCTAATGAAAATAGTTCTGACAAAGAACAAAATGCACATGCACAATGGATGAGGTTAAATCCCTTATGTCTCTGAGTCATGCAAAAGACCATTCCTAAAAGTTTTAGGAAATTTCTAATTCCACTCTTGCTAAAGATTAACTTAAGAAACTTGAGCAGAGGTTTGTTAGGAATGAGAAATCTGAAATAGACATTCAATTAAACAAACTCTGCACAATAAAGTATAATGACAAGAGCAATATTAGATATCACATTCTTGAAATAATGCATACTTATTCGAAACTGATTGGACATAAGCTAGATATATCGAATGATATACTAGTCTATTTGGCTCTTAATTCTATTCATGCCTCATTTGGACAGTTCAAAATAAGTTACAACCGTCAGAAGGAATCATGGACTATTAATGAGCTTATCTCGCACTGTGTTCAGGAGGAAGAGAGATTGAAGTCGGACAAAAATGAAAACGCAAACATTGCTTCTACATCTAAGGGAAAAGGGAAATAGAAACGTAAGGCCAATTCAGATGCTGCAACTACAAATTCGCAGAAGAAACCCTTTAAGGATAAAAAATCAATTACAAGATCGGAGTCGAATAAGTAAAAGAAGAATGGTTGTTTCTTTTGTGGATCTGAATGACATGTGAAGAATAATTGTATCAACTATCACGCATGGCGTGTCAAAAAAAGTATTAATTTTTCTTTTGTTTTTGTGAACAAGTTAATACGATTTCAGTTTCAATAGACACATGTTGAATAGATTCGGGTGCAACTGCTCATATATTTGTGTCTATGTAGGGTTACCGAAGTTACCGGAAGTCAAATGATTGTGAAAGATACATTTATGTGGGCGATGGTAACAAGACAGAAGTTGAAGCTATATGACATTTTAGATTACTTTTGAAAACTAGTTTGTATCTTGATTTGTTTGATATTTTTGTTGTACCGTCTTTTAGGCAGAACTTAATTTCTATTTATGCATTGGACAAATTAGGTTTTTCTTTTTCATTTGGAGATAGAAAGTTTGATTTGTATCAAAATTTTAATTTAGTTGTTTTTGATTTTCTGTCTCTTTTGGATAATCTTTATGCATTAGATACTATTGCTTTCTATAATGAGACCTTGAACAATGAAACTTAAAGCGTTAGACAAAATGTAAC
Source organism: x Bolboschoenoplectus mariqueter (assembly GCA_037678475.1). NCBI lineage: Eukaryota > Viridiplantae > Streptophyta > Magnoliopsida > Poales > Cyperaceae > x Bolboschoenoplectus > x Bolboschoenoplectus mariqueter. The sequence goes on along the minus strand of CM075258.1, from coordinate 3,939,511 downwards.
ACATCAAGATTCAGCTACATTTTGGCATATATGTTTAGGTCATATTTCTCAACAGAGAATTACACGTTTTATTTAAAGTGAAATTCTACGACCTTTAGACATGTTGGATATCGGTCCGTACATTAAGTGTGTAAAGGGCAAACAAACAAGCATGCGCAAATATACGGCTAATCGTATGACGGACGTTTTTGAGCTCATACATATGGATGTATGTGGACCATTCCCTACACCTACTAGGAATGAACATTTATATTTTTATTAGTTTCATTGACGATTATTCTAGATATGGCTATATATTTTTAATTAAAGAAAAAGCTCAAACTTTAGACACATTTAAAATCTTTTAAGACTGAAGTTGAGTTACAACTCAACAAAAGAATTAAAAACATCAGATCGAATCGTGGTGGTGAATATTACGGTCAATATGACGGTTCAGGAGAATAACGTCTAGAGCCTTTTGCTAAATTTCTAGAGGAAAGTGGAATTGTACCACAATATATAATGTCGGGTTAAACCGCAATGAACGATGTGACTGAAAGACGCAATTAAACATTAATGGAGATGGCGCAAGAGTATGATTTCAATTAAGAGAGAAATTGGATCTGATATAGATCCGCTAAGAAAGAAATTGGATATGATATGAATTCGCTAAGACATAATCATTGGTTTGTCAACCTTTCGGTTATTGACACTCATTATATATGGATCAAGACTCATCTTCTCTCGATCATCTTCCCAAAGGTAGAAACCAACAAACATCCTCTCTTTCAATATTCAAATTTTCTGAAAAGAGAAGAAAACCGTCGGACCGATTCTCTTTATCGGATAAGAGAAAGATCACCGCAAAAAGCTTAAGGAATCCGATAATCAACGGAATTGTGTCTTTTCAAAAAACTGACAACATAAATCAAGATAATTTTAATTTAAATTAAGAGTTTACTAGATGATCACGAATCATATTCTAATACCGATTGCTTTGCTTGGCACTTTCTCTTATACGTAAAGTATATTTCTTAAAGTTGGAAAAGAGATTAAAAGATGCAAATCCAGTTTATGTCAAAAACCTGAGAAGAACCACGGTACATCCAACTACAGAAGGTGTTTGCTTTGGAAATATAGAAGACAAACAGGTCTATCATGAGCAACACAAATGTACGAACAACAATTTCTTCACGGCATTTCCATCTTACAAAACAATCGCGCACAAGACTTCAATAAATAGCTCTAAATTAATAGTTTTAGAAAGAAACATAACTACCGTTATCAAAAACATCACAAGTAGATTGTCCAACAAGGCGTTGTTCCATGCTCTGCTCCTTTTTGCAGAGGCAAAGTCGAGGGGCCAACAAACAGATTCGTCAAATCATAGCTGATTTTAAACAATTAAACCAGATCAATGCATGCCCCTGGGTCTTCTATGGATGTATCGTTCTTGAGTTTTCTGTGATGTCAGACAACTATCCAGAGAACACTCTCCAATCTGAGGTACTTTTGTGTCCATGTATCTCTCATCAGTGCAAGATAGGGGTGCCAAATTTGACTCACACTGGTAACTCAGGCATTCTGAAATCTCTCCTGTTGGCAACTCCAGAGGCATATTGCCAACCGAAGGATGATCTGTTGTGGCCATATTCATGTTTAGCAGTGCACTGCATGCATTTTCGAGCATGGAATTGAAATACTTCCCTTGAGCCTGGATTCGGACCTCAAGACGGCGTTGAATCTGTTACAGAACAATGGAAGAACACTTAAGAAGCTGACAAGGATGCTTGGACATTGCAGTTTCATCAAATTTTAAGTTTTTGAATTTAATACAGAAAAAGAAAGTTCTTGTTTAAGCCCAAAAAACTTAATATATTAGGCTAAATTATCCCTAATAATATAAAACAACAAAAAGAAGGAAGCTATCTGAGAACCTCCTCATATCCTATTTTTTCAAAATAAGACTGAAGTACCCTCCTTTAAAATTTTGCAATCAATTGGCAAATAGAGATTTCTTTTTATGGTGAAGGGCATATCAAATATTCCTTTGCACATATGGTTTCTTGTATCAGTCGCTATTGAATGAGTGATTGAGACAGCACCAGATAGACATGAAATTATAACAACAATAGATAAGCCAGACAGACCTCAAGCTGTTCTTGTAACCTTCTTTGAAGCTCCATTTGTATTCTCAATGCCTCATTACATTTACTGTAAGAAGATTTGAGATTTTATACAGAGGAAAATAAATTGTTGCAAAGAGATATTAGGTACAGAGTAGGTGTACTTACTCATTTACTTCTTGAGAAACAGATCGCAATTTTGATGATGATGCTGTACTCCGTTGGTTTTCACCAGCACAGTCTGCAGAAATTAACAAGGTATATATGATTTCATTGATAGAAAAATAATTTGAAATCAAGCTGAATCAGAATCTAAGTTGGTACAGTCTTTACTGGTCAGCACAGGTCAGTACACAATTGACACCATATCAGTTCCACTATACCAGGCCAGTGCAAATTAAAATCAGAGCATTATTTTCTTAACATAAACTCAGTACCATCTTTAGAGTTGTCGCTGGATTCCTTGTTTGACTGCCTTCCCATTCTGTATTTCTGTATGATGAGCCAAGTAGCATGTCAGGAAGATAAAGAGGTAGTTCCCTTAATTAAATAGTATGAGAAGAAGAAAACAAGATGAACCATAGGAGCAATGGGCTTCTTTCATGGATTGAATCAAAGAGAATTTGTGAAATATAGACAAGCATGCAATACTTCTTTCATGACTAACTAGTGACTCTATGCTTACAAAATTTTCTGTTGAAGCACACAAAATATGAGCACAAAAACTATTCACTCTATGAGAGTGATCTTATAATCCAAAATTCACTTGCTGATATTTTGCATGTACTTGTCAAAGGCGATAGAGAGAAAACATTATAGCCAACAAGCTAACTATGGAGAAGTTAACATGAGTTTGTAATCAGAGATTACATTCACAGCAAGTCATGCAGAGAACGAGCACAAGGCAGTGATTACTATGTACATGTTATTATACATTAAAAGCAGAATTATTAACAATGACAGTCTTTTCTACAATTAAATAGGTCTTGTGGGTTCCTATTGACAACTTCTATTTAGATTATTTCTGAGGACATCAACAAGACAGCTAAAATAAAGATACATAAAAATATGCATTTCCAGATATTTATATTCAATGTCATTATATTTTTTGAACAACCAATAACAACAAAAACACACATAGGCTACATATGTATGGACTTATTGTTGACAAAGGCAACGGTTCGGCCAACAAATTGCAAGGTTACAGCCAGAAGGGTAAAATCATATTAATTTGAAACTCTTTAAATTGAGTGTGTAAAGTATGGTCAAACATCCCCCCCCTGAGTCAGTACCGCATTGAGAAATAATCGAGCATAGAGGACTCTCAACTCTGATGTGTTGAAGCAAAGAGATCTGAATTGAGTATAGTATAGTATCCACACGATTGCCACTTACAATGTCAGTCAGCACTCTGCTTGATCAGAATTCAGAAGCAAGACAAAATGAGTCTACAACTGAGAGATCGCTTAATAAAAGGGAGGCAAACCTGAAGGTGGCTTTTCAAGTGGTAAAGAGTGAGCCCCTTAATCCCCATTGCCTTCAAAATTGTCTTTGGCGTTGCTTCTACAAAAGGAATAAAACATAAGAGTTAAAAAAAGCAAAAAAAAAAACAAGAACAAATTGGAGAGAAATTAGAACGGACTATCTGGGCCTCCAAGCTGTGTTACAGCGTCAACGAAGCGGTCGTGCAGCTCGGCGGTCCACCTGAGCCGGGGCTTGGGGTCGCTCCACGTGTGACACGTGCCCACTCGTGGCAAATTGGCGCCTTCAAGAGAGCCCTCAAAGAATCCAGCCTCCTTGGGGAACATTGCGCCTCGCGCTCTCTCTCTGAGCCTTTGTGACTTGAAAGAAAAGCCAAGAGACGAGACGAGGCGGGCGGGAGAGGAGAGGAGAGGGGAGGGGAGGGGACAGTAGCACTAGCAAATAGCGGAAAATTAGAAAGGAAATGGAGAGGTTGGGTTTGGTAAAATGATAATGTAGCAAGGATCTGGCTGGCAGTGGGGGGTGGTCATGGGATGGTGGTACCATTTTTATTTTATTTTTATCGGTGTTTGCTTGGGTTTAGTTTAGTGCGGGAGGCATAATTGTTCGGCTAATCATTTGTTTTATAGAGCTAATCATTTTGGCGCCGTCCTGCACTCCCGCTGCGGCTGCGGCTGTGGCTGTGGGATCTCCGTCTCAGGCAATAATTACATTACTTCCCATTGCATTACAGTTGTTGGGTGCGAAACTTGTTCATTATTTGGACTACAACAGCATCATTTTTGTTTTCCTTGCACAAATTCAAAACTTTTATGGCAGGTCGGTTGGGTTTTGGATTCATTTGGAAAATAATGCATCTACTGTGTACAGAAAGATGGTACTGACGAAATAAATTAGAAAATGAGCTTCTTTTGTTTTGTTCCGAAAAAAGATAAATTATTTCGTACTAAAATGATTCACACCAGCGAGCATTGTTTTCTATTTGTATATATTTTTATTTTATATAAATATTTTTAACGTATATTTTAATTTTATAGCACATTCAATATTTATGACAAAAACAATTGTAAAAAAATAAAATTATGTTTGAACAACTATAAAAACTGCAGTGTTCAAAATATGTCCCCCGATATTTATATTTGAAGAACAAAAAAAAACTGTTCAAATAACTATAGAAATTACAATGTCTAATTTGAATAATTGAAAATAAAAATGTTTAAACAACTGTAAAAAAAAAAATTGTTTAAACAAATATAGAAACTACAGCTTCCGAACGATTCTCAATATTTATATTATTGTACTATAAATAATTGTAAAAAAAAAATGTTGTTCAAATAATTATAGAAACTACAGTGACCATCCCCTAACATTTATACAAACAAACAACTGTTAAAAAAATATATTGTTCATTCAATTATAAAAACTACAATCCGAACCATCTCGCAAATATTTATATTATTATACTATAAAAAAATTGTAAAAAAATACTGTTCAATAATTGTAGAAACTACAGTGTCCAAATCATCTCTTAATATTTATAAAAACAAATAACTAAAAAATAATAAAAAATATTGTTCATTCAACTGTTGAAAAAAATAACAATATTTTCAGTGGTTCCCAACCTTTATATTATTATTATTATAGATGAGGCCATTACACCAAGTACTTTGTGCAAGAAACTATATATGTACACAAACTACATATATATAATGTACTTACTACTGCTGTTTGCTATTTTACTAATGCATCATTTTCATTATTTGTTTCGACTGATCTGTGTCAAGTATAATGTTGGCATTTGTGACGATACCTAAAAATTCGAAACAATTACTGGCATGATATAATCTAAGTTATCATCAAATATTTGTAGTTAAAAAGCCAAAATTTTCAATTTTTTTGGGAAGCATGTCGCCTGTCCCTCTTTCGTGCGCTCCTAATTTGTCATCGTCATTGATTAGCATTTATTTTCTATCAAAAACTAATGTGATTGTTATTATTTAGAAATAGAATATTTAGCAATTATTATGAAATGAATCTGAACTTAATTTCAAACTTAAATTTCAAAAAAATAATAAAATTTAATATATGTTTTTATTGTTCACTGAATAACTTCAATTGTTCAATTGTTTATATTTAACAATCTTAAGTAGGTGCTCAATTTAACTATTCAGCAACTCAATAGGTTTATATTTTGTTTTGTGATTTTTGGATAGTTTTTATTCTGGAATATTGTCAAACCCCAACACCCCAACGGTAATTAAAGTATCCCGTCTCTTTATCATTTTGAACATCGAAGTATTATATAATTACATTTCGGTCCTTATAATTTCATGGAAAAAATAATAATTTCACCGATCCTAGTATCTTCATTTAGCGTTAAAGCTAATTCAGACGTGTTCATTAAACAATACAAATAATATGAAAATAGATATAATTATTCACGGCATTTAATACCAATTAAATAATACTAAATTACTAGCATTAATGTATATGCCAATATAAATTAATTAAAGTAATATTTACACATATTTTGTCACAGATATCATTAATTTATCATTCATGATGATATGTTTGTGAACGTAGATCTTCATTTAGTTTTTTTTTTTTTACCAGTGATAATAATAAGACTAAAGCTAATGGCGGAGCTAGTAATAGCTAATTGAATACAATTGATTATACTCTAATGGAAAATATATTAGATACAGGTGAGTTTTTCTGATAATTGTTTTAGAAATGTTATAAATTTCTTTAAGGCTGATATCACTGTTAATCAATACTACGTCCGCTACTAACTAAAGTGTTATAAATGAAAAATTTTATGAACGAAAATAATAAACTAATAATATTTTGGGAATTAAAATGATATTTTTTAAGATTTAAAAAATAAAATTGATATTTTTCAAAATTTAAGGAAAAAATAATGAAGAAATGTTTTCTCTTTTTAAAATTATCAAATGTCAGGTTTTTCAACAATAAAAGAAGGGGGGGAAACACTTCAAGTTGCTAATTTACAAAAGCTTGAGGGCTCTGTGCCAACTGATTATTTATTAATAGTCCTGTTATATTAGTTCTTCTAATGAATATCATCTCAATCTCTCATAAGACGGACAGGATTTTACTCAAATTTGTTTAGTATTTGTTAAATATGAGGTTGAAGGCTCAGACGTGTTACTTGTAGGATTGGCAATGATCTATAATTCATTTTTACATATGTAAGGAGGAGGCTTAGCTTTTAATTAATTAGGTTATCAAGTTATTTATTTATTTTTATGCAGGTGTTAATGGAGTGCTGAAATCGCTGCCCACAAATATATATATATATATATATATATATATATATATATATATATATATATATATAGTAAAGCTAGCGTGAGCTTAAACTCATCAATATTTTTGATAAGTTTAACTCAAAAACCTATCAAATCGACTTAATTTTTTAAATTCAAGTTGCTCAATAAATTCTTCATATCAAAATCTTATAGAATACCGAAATTTTCTATTTTTAGTATTTTCTAACTATTTTTTTAGATTTTTTTAAAATGACCTATTCTCATATAAAAACATTTATCATTTTATTATTATTTTAGAATTATATTCAAAAATAAAAAAAATAGTTAGAAAACTTTAAAAATAGAAAATTTTAATATCTTACAAGATTTTAATATAAATAATTTATTGAGCTATTCGGTTTTGTCATTTGAAACCATTTCGAACATTTTTTGAGTTAAACTCACTAAGAGCTTGGTGAATGTAAGCTCACGCCAGCTTTACTTTATATATATAGAGTAATGCTAGAGTGCTTCCATAAACATTTTGATCTGAAATGTTTATGGGTCAAATTTCAAAATCCTGTGTCCGAAATAATGTCGATTTAAGTGGCTCAATAAATTTTTCATATCAAAATCTTATAGAATACTAAAATTTATCATTTTTAAAGTCTTTAAACTATTTTTAATGAATTTTTAAAGATAAATATTTTTTGTCATTTAAATATTAACAATTTTCTATTATGTTTATGATCATCTTTTAAAATTCATTAAAAATAATTTAAAAATCTTAAAAATAGTGATTTTAATATGAAAAATTTATGCTTGATTCGAGATTTAAAAAAAAATATATAAAAATGTACCATTATCAGTTTTCACGAGACAAGTCCACCGACCAAAAATTATTACCCTTCAAAATTAACATACACCCGGATCACATCGGTGCATGAGACAAACGGCCGCGCCAAGTCGCCGACTAAACTATCTCACTGAAGCCGTAAAACGGAGATGTAGCTATAATGTCGGCCTATAACAACGTTCTTGGGCCGAGCTTTCGTGAAATTTTGCAGTTGCTGCTTGGGAGAAGAGAAGGGACCTGAAAATCCGTGCTGCAGCTAGCAGAGATATCCATGGACCGCTCTCCTCCAAAGTCCAAACTGGAAAATGCCAATGTTAATCAAACTCCATGGTCCATGCTGCATCCGTACAACATCCTCCCAAATTCCATCCCACGTCATATTGTCATGTCAGTACACCTCCGGCTCCGGATGTACTCTCTCTCTCTCAAGAAACTTTTCTTCCCCACGGGACGTCTATCCATGCGATAAATGAAAAAGAGAGGTGAAAAGGCGACAAATGGTATGGAAGGGTTAGGTTGTTGCCAGACCGCCGTACATTAGCATTCTTTTTCTTCACATTTGACAAATGGTATTTTGATCATCTTTAAGGTGTACTATAATATTATCTAACCAGTGAAAAGAGGCAGTATAGGAGAGATTAGCATTAATGTTCTGCAAAACTCTTTTGTCCGGTCCAGTGCTGGCTGTCAAGTGAATATAATCATATATGCATGTCCAAAGGTTGAAAAGGATACACCAACTATATACATCAAAGAGCCGTATGACATAAGTGGGCTTAGTCACACAAGTCAAGAACCCAAGTCGTTAGCATCTATAATTAGCTGTGTCCGCTGCATCTGTACTATTTGCAAGCTATATCCAACTTCATGTTATGGGTTTGGCCTTAAGACAAACTAGCAAGAAACTAAAGACCAGCTCAACTCTTCATCTTTAATTTGGATAGGTCCGGCAACTCCCAAACCAACATGACTTCTGCACACCAGAACAAGAGCGTAATTAGAATTTCATCTCAATATTGCAATTCCACCAATGTATAGTTAAGTAAATTGGTGCTATTTGCCCTGTATTATAAATCAAAATTATTCACAGCCATAATCACATATGGTACAATGTTTAGTTCAACGTACCTGTAAGCTAGACTCCCTCAAATTCTCAAAAGTTTCTGCCAATTCTTCTTGCTTTATTGAGGTCACATTCAAAGTCTGCACAAAAAAATAGTTTGTGTTATTAACTAAGGAAATATATCCCGAATATATTTAGAACACCCATTCAAATGTACTTACATAACGTGTCTTTTGCAGATCATGTTCAAGAGTCTTGATCCGATTTAATGATTCCGAAATCATGATATCCTTCTCGGGAGGGATTTTTTTGGGCTTTTTATCCAGCTCTGCTATCAATTCTTCCAATCTTTGCAACCTCTCCAAGCATGGATTGAAAGAGGCTTCTCCTTCATCATCTTGACAAACATAATTTCCATCTCCTGCAATTGCAGCCGTGGTTGGTTCTTCAGGTGGCTTATCATTCAGACATTTAAGCTCTGCCTTGTGAATAATGGTGCCTCTAACACGAAATAAAAGAAATACAAGAGCTAATAGTTTAAATGTGATGCTTGCCGCCCATTGTAAGAGTTGCTTGAGGAACTTGACTGATATCATTGGAGACACATCTGATATGATGAGACAGAAAAGAAAGAAGAATAAGAAAATCGGAATCAGGGATGTAAAAAGCACACACATTTAATAGTTGGTTGTTCTGTGATATTAGCAAAAGACAACAAAGAAACCAATGGCTACAAGTGATGGATCAAGAAGTAATTTGTTGCCCGTTCATATATTTGACAATCTCACTAATGTCTCAAATCAAGCTTAAAAGAAGCTCAAAACACAAAATAATGGAATTTATATGGATGGTATTGGATGCAGATAGCCTATCTATGAAGTTTCTGTGCTATTTCAGTATAGACTGATAATGCATCAACAGAAGTACAATTAACATTCCACAGATCACTGAAAAAGTTCACCTCTCTTGATGAACAGTGAATATGAACTAATTCTCAAAATTATCATATGCTGGATACTGGTACCCCATGAGATCATTCATGTTTCATTATCAATTGATACTAACCTGTACAATATGACACAAAATATCCAAATTAAGTTCTACCTCTAGTATTAGTGTCATCACGTAAGTAAATCATCCTGTCTGAAGCCATTTGTTCATCTATCTGTTACTCAAAAAAAAAGGTAATAACAATAAGATGCTAAATCTGAAATTTGAGGAGAAAAAATATAAAGAACACAAAAACTGGCCCCTAAAGTCCCACCGAACCTGTATCTGTCCCCAAGCTTACAGTTCTTAATTTGGTCCTAAACCTTTTGATTTGTGTTATCTCAGTCGGTACCATTTTAAGTCATTGTCAGCAATCACATGGAATTAGTAACTTTTATGGATTATTACATGAAAATGACTTCCGGTTATCATCCATCTGCTGGTGGAAAGATGGTGTGTTTATAAAAACAATGATACACATCACACTTTTTATGAACCGAATTAAGGAATTTGGATCTTTACATACCAAATGGTAAAATGCATCTGATAGTATACTTGAGATTTGAAAATAATATGAACAGACCTCTTTGTCATTGGTCGGAGTAGACTGGGTTTCTGAATTTGATCTTATCTCTAAATTATTTGGACCCAGATCCACATGTTCTCCAGCAACTGCATCCTGTAAATTTACAAATGAGAACCTATTAAATCTAATGGACAAGTACGGATGATTAATAACATCATTTGCATAAAAACACTAACCTGGAAATTTTCATGTTCTTCATCGCATGATTCTGCTGACTCCACCAGGCCTTTTTGGGGCAGAGATGATCCCTAAAGTGGTTAACCAATTGAAAGTTCATGATTAGAGATTATAACTTATCATCTTATAAAAAGTAAATTATTAATTATGCACCTAAATTGGTATTTTCATTTAGAAAAAGTATTTCCTACTATCTTTCTTAGGGAATTGAGGTAGGTAATTACCATCTCTCATTTATCAGAATAAAAAGATTACAATGATTAGGGTTTACGCTTTAGTTATTTCGATTGAATGCAAACAGATTACACACAAATTCCCTTGAGAAAACCACTGTTAGATGGCTGCAATTGTATAATGAAGCAAAGCACCATACAGATACATATGCATGGAATATAAACCAAAAATGAACATATAAACATATATCTTTGTTGAAATGTAGAGAACTATACATTAGTTGGTTCAAAGTCTTTCCAAGGCCCCTTGTTTGACCTAAGGCATCCTCCCTCACTAGAGCAAGAGCAAGCCCCACCAAGAAAATCAGGCAGCTCACTGAAATGTAATTGAAAAGTTGAAAATCAAGTAAATTCACAAATCATAATCATAAAAAACATAAGCCAACTCAAATATTTTATGAAATACGTAACATAAAAGACCTCTTATTTATGTACTCAAGCAGTGTGCTTTGGTATAAATCTCCCAGAACCTGTGAAAAAGAATAAACTCTTCATTTTAGCAAATCTAATTTTGTGACTACAAAATAGATCAAATGATAAACCCAATGAGAATAAAAAACAAGTCTCATTACTTGTATCTTTTCTGAAGTTCTTGGGTCAATGAAACCTTTTAAAGCATTCCACAATAATCTGAAGCTGCTGCTGGCATTGATAATGAACAACTTACGCAAAATCTGCAAAATTAAGTCTAGCTTTCAGAAAAAGTATGTAACCCCAACATGACAGAAGGAAAGAAATGACAGCAACTTCTATTCACCTCAGGGTAGTTGTCGCTGTCGATTTTATTAATGCGTAGAACAACATCACTCGCCAATTTACGCACTTTCATCCAATTCTTCAAGAAAGAAAAAAAGGTGATAAACATATGAGTACATATTACTTGTAAGAAAATCCAATGCAATATAATGATATTTGATTTGTACAATGCTTAACAGAACTGATGGCAATATTGATGATCTCCTTACGCCCAGACCCCGAATGAATAGAAATTAGACAAAAACTAAAATGTCAAAAATACGTGTAGCTCTCTAAGTATGATACAGGTACCGCACAAAAGCTGATGAATACCAATGCCTACTACTTCTGATACTTCATTACTTTAAGCAAAACTGGTTCATGTTACATTTTCCAAACCCAATAAACCCAAACTAGTCCATGCTGAATTTTGTAAGGAGGGCATCTCTTCTCTTTGATGCCCTATAAGGTATTTTTTTTCTTTATTCGTGACTGTGTGAGAGAATGGTTGCTTTGCTCCTTTAGAAGAGTGGGTGAGGGACACAGTTGTTCAAAGAGGGGTCTTGGATTAGCTTGGATCTAATCAGGATTAAACTTGGATCAGTTGGTAAATCGACAGATTGATTTAGGTACAATATAACTCTCGGAATCCTCCCTAGTAATTTCTTCCTGTTTATTAGCAACTCTGGGTTGCACTCATTTTACATGTTCTAGGCATTCTAGTTTCTTTATAAGCCAGTGTCTTAAATGGCTTTAATTTCCCTAATTGTGATTGGTTATGGACTTATGGTGACATGATTCTGGTCCATTGACCTGGTGAATATTTTTGCTTATATAAAGCTGCCTTGGTCTGCACTAACGTATTTGATGAATTGTTTCTTAGAGAAGCAGCAAGGTGCTGAATAAATCAATGCATAATACTTACTGTGTAAAACATTCAAACATTTAGCACAGTGACAACATCCCATGTGTGTTAATTTTACACATAAACTGATCCAAACTTCAAAAGGAATTTTAATTTCTTAACCCAACTCAGCAGTCACAACTTATCAGATCTCAACAGAGCTGGAACAAAAAAGAAGAGAATAAAAGATAATAAGAAGAAAACTTACCACGCCACTGACATCTAATATTGTAACAACTGTATCAATATGCTTTCCTGATTTTGCAGAACAAGCAGGAAACTTCTCAGTGAATAGCCTCTCCAATTGTTGGACATGGTACTTCAAAAAGCGGTCTATTGTAGTCACACTCAATAGTTTGCTCAGATCGATTTTACCAAGCATCTCAATGTAAACAGGTCTCCCTTCTTTGTCTACACCATGATAGCCATGAGGGTAGTACTGTAACACCTCTTCCCGTTCAGTGAAAACAAAGTCCTGAATAATCAAGTTCAGATGTTAAGAGTGTTTTGCTGCTGCTGCAGTGTAAAAGCTTTACACAATCAGTGCAAGAAAGAAGAGATTGATTATTTAATCACCTCCAAGATGGAATCTGCACTGAAATCTGACCTCCATTTAAGCATATCTGACCACATAATGATTGCTTTCTCAACATTAAATCCTCTCGCCTTCAAAAACCTTAAAAAATAAAACCAATGTAAAATACTCTAAGAAAACAAACTTGCGTCCAGATGTACTTTAGTTAACACCTATTATTAGTTATTTGAACAAAGGAACAAGACTCAAGGCCCCGCTATCTTTCTTTATAAAAAGAAGAATGCTAATAGCCATCTGAGGCATTATCCCTAACTCAGTGAGCCATAGCGCCATTAACACTTTGGAACAAGAGACTACTATGTAATCCATACTATTTTATTTTTATTTTTTTTTGTTTTAAATGACCGACGGCAATACCATACTATTTAGGAGATCATTATGATCACAAGTAATTTTTTCAGGCGCAATTCCTGGCTGATTTTCAGATTTTTGTATGACATAAGAAATACACAGATACTTGAACTTGCAAGTAAGGCACTTATCTTAATTTGATATCTAGAGACTCAAAACTCTTAGTCTTCTCGCTATGTATACACTGTGGGGTTTGGTAAGTACTCTATAGCATTCGACTCTATACTTGGATCAGCTTAATGCAACCCTGAGTTCCTACTGGTTTCTGAAACCTCAATAATTTGATTGAAAAGGTATTGCAATCCCTCTTGACCTCTTATTCAAAGTTCTTAAGCTGATTTTGCCTGATCAGCCATACCTACCCAGTGATGAACTCTGATCTGACAAGACAAGCTTGAGAACAGACTCTGAAAATCAAAAGTAAAGTATTAGATTTAAAAAAAAAAAAAAGCACAGACCTCTTCATTTGATGAAAATCGTCATGGCGAGGGGGCAGCAAATCTCTTGCAATGAGAGCCTCTCTAAATTCAGCCACGGCAGTCTCAGCGATTGAATTCTTGATGGTCTCCATTCGCTCCTCCGCTGAGAACCTGTTCGTTCTGTTTCTCTGATCGCACCAATCCAAGATCAGTGCGACAGAAGATGGAACGAACAAATTCTGGAAGCGGATGGGAATGGGAAGGGGATGGGACAGATGGCAGGGAAAAGTAAAAGGGGGATTGGGTTCTTGAAAACTGCAGTTCCTTCCTTGCGCCTTTCGGCGAGCGTATTACATAAATCCCAGCACTCTTGCTTTGAAATTTGGGGATGGGAAAATTGACATTGGGGACGGACAGACGGACAGGAAAGGGAACTGAGGGAAGACGAAACGTGAAAGCGCGCACGTAGCGACCCGTAAGAAATTTGAGCCGCTTCAAATTTGGAAGTTCGGATTCGGGCTGTAATATAAATATAATAATACCTCTCTTGAACCTGGCTTTACTGCCGGGGATCCCATTAAAGCCGCCGAATCATGGACCCCATCCTGAGTTCTTTTTTTTTTTTTTTTGAGAGAAGACCCCATCCTGAGTTCTTTTTTTTTTTTTGAGAGAAGACCCCATCCTGAGTTCTTTTTTTTTTTTTGAGAGAAGACCCCATCCTGAGTTAAAAATAATATATGTTAAGTTTAACATTTCAAAATTACACCGATAACTGAAATTAGAATTAGTTCCAAGCATAACAATAATATAAAAATCATCTCAAGTATTTTTCGCTTTGGCCTGACGAGCAACAATACTGTATGAAATGGTAGAAATTTGAACTACCTATGAATTCAAATTCATGTTAAATTCACACTTAATAGAAAAAAAAATTATATAGTTAACGCTTCATAAGCATAAATCAATATACATGTCCAAAATATGTTTTGACAAGAATCAATTCTACATATATAGTCATAAATGCAAAATTATATAGGATTAAAATTTACATGAATCGCATTTAAATAGTAATCATGTAGAAATTTGGATTTAATACACTTCTGATTGATTATTTCACGCATCAGAATCCAGATTGAGAATGTTTCCATAAAAATTATTCTCCTTAAATCCATATTCTTATAGACGACTTCAATACTAAATTGATATGTCCTCTTTGAAGTTTGACCACGAATAGAAAATAAAAAAGGAAAATAGTTTTTCTATGCGTTCCGTGTTGACTGCTGCGTTAATTAAGTATCACAGAGTTAAATTAGGTGTTATTAATTTTAAGCTTAAATTATTTCAGTATTTAATAAAACTACCAATAACAAGAGAGAAGCTAGTCAAAGAAATTAAACTAATAAAAGTGTACATGCGAATTAGACTGTATAAAAAAGAAATAAAACATACACGCATGCACCATCAGCAGAGTACAATACTATAATTAATTGAATCGGGTTAATTAGCATTAGTCAAATAATTAATAACTCAGAGGCTAATTAATGGCATTATAATCGTGGCATCTTAAATAGCGGTGGAAATAATAGTATTTGCAACTTTTGTAGAGGCCAATTAATTAATGATGCCTCCAGTCCATATATATGTAGAGAGACAAGGACGGGTGCTGAAGAAGTGATCTTCACGTTACAAAGACCACACAGTCCGCATCTTTAATACCGTTCGAAAAGTAAACAAAGTAATCTCGAGTTGTCTAGAAATAGATGGTGAGAAAATTGAGTTGCCAGTTGAGAGCTGAGAGAAGATCTTTCTAACTTTTTGTTTCTTTTCAAAAGCGTTGATTCATTCATACGACGCAGCCAGCACAAACAGACGCCAATCTGTACAAACAGCAACCATGCATGCATTTATAAGGAGTTTGTATTGAAAACTCCTTATATTGGATCAAGTCCAAAAGCATCCTTTGTGCTATAAGGCCCAATATATATATATATATACACACACACACACACACACACACACATATGGAAGCCCAATTTAATTAATATCCGTGAGAAATCCCATACCACTACATAGGTGTAAAATTTCATCATTGCTGATGCATTATCATATGCATGTTTGTATGTATAAAGTCGTAACGTTCACAAATAAGCCAAGAAAAGAAAAGATTTTAACCATAATCCTTCTTTGTTCTTTGTCGTCCGATTTGCCAAGTGGGGCCAAGTCATCTCCTGGAAAGAGAATGATGATAAATTATTTCATTCTAGTACATATATAGTGTAACTGTTTAGCCCGTGGGGTGAATGTTTCATCCACGAATAGCAATCTAGAATACCTAGATAGACTCCAAAGAACAACCTAAATCTAGAATACCTAGATAGACTCCAAAGAACAACCTAAAAGGGGTGAAATTTCAGAAAGCAGTCCCACATGCACATGTAATTGGTGTAACTGGTGTACTTTGTGTAATTGGTGTCATTGGTGTCATTGGTGTAGGCTTGTAGGTTGTAGCCCATTATTGCATCGAGTCACCAGCTATAAAGCTATGAGAGGCCCGTGATCTCACAAAAGAAAACAAAAGAAAAGAGATGGGAAGGAAGGGCGGATGGATACTTGAATGAGGAAATTATGCAAATAATTTCTTTGAATTGTTGAAATCACTACTATATGTCAAATAGATTAGTTTCTTTTTTTTAATGAAAATTTTTGAAAATTGCTTTTTAAGCAATTATATGAGCTTTCAAAATGTTAGATTTTTCTCATAAATCGATACCATATAATGTAGAAGAATATTTGGTACACGAGTTTGAAATTATGGCAAATTAAGAATGAGGTTAGGCACTAATTATTGGAACAATTGGATTATAACTCGTCTATATTTTGAATTTAAAATATAAATTGCAATGATATAATTTAGATAGAAATGAACGTTATATTTTACTATTCATATTTGCTAAGGATAAAATAAGATATATTAAACCCGGTCAGAGGTAGATGTAGGCATAGGCAGGTCTAGATCCATAATTTTTTTTTATATTTAGAAAAACAAAAATACTATTTAAATAAACAGAAACATGTAAAAAAAATTTCTACACACTAGAAAGAACCGTATAACATTTACAGTTACTTTATTTTCAATTAAGAAACCGTATTTTATATACGGTTCGTTTCGCTTCACATCTCCTCTCACCATTCGCTTCACATCTTCAAACATCGATTTTACGCAACGCTAATTCAAATAACGTGAATTCAAAGAATCGTATATCTGCTACGGTTCTTTGAAGTTAGGATTCACCCTATATATTTAACTCAACAGTTTTCTTTCTCTCCTCTTTCTCCCCAAAAACTTATCTTTCAGCCTCCATTTTTTTCTTCTTTTCTTTTTCTCTAGTTTTATTTCTTAAGTTTTTTTATTACTATATTCAATATTCGAACAGATCGCTATATCATTTTAATCAGTATCTTCATCTCATTTTTATTGTACATTTTTTTTACATATATTTCATATAAATTTTGTATAGATATTGTAGATTTAATAATTAAGCAAATGTCATATATGAATAGCTAAATTAATCATATTTTAATTTTTTTACAGGATCTTTTTGGAAGAAAATGATAATAATTAATGTCTATCATGAAGGACAAATAATTAACGGATCTTCTGACATAGGATACAGTTTAAATGCAAAATGTTCGTTTTCTGTAACTGAAGAAATCAGTTTTGATGAGGTAAAAAGACAAGTTCATGTTGCTCTTGGTTTGTTTCCTAATCAGTTTAAATTAAGTATAAATGCACGATTGAACATATCACAACATGAGTCCTCTTTTTATATACCTTAGGGGAGGGGGAGGTTTTCGAAAATTGAGGGCTTTGGCTGAGGCAGGATGACAGGGGCGGAAAGTAGGGCGTGGTGGCCTTTGCTGCATGTCGGATTGATATTTTGGCATGACTTAAGGATGTTTGCCCCCCCCCCCCCCTCGAATATCGTTGTGACGGGGGCGCACATCAATCAGGCTGGATATGAAAAGTCGACATGCCGAAACTCTATCTCACCACCGGTAGACTGTGATATAATTTGGAAGTTAATTATTCAAAATGCGACTCTAATGATCAATTGTGCATATTAGAAATAGTGGTGGAATCAACAATAATTCTAGATGGTACCAGTTATGATCCAACTCCAAACAATATTCCTAGTAGTAGCAACACACTATCTATAAATTGAGATTTATCCGAAATAGGCTCCATGCAACAACTAAATGTAGATAATGAGTTAGATGAGAGATCAAAAAATGATTCAATCCTTCTGATGATAATGAGGAGGTTACCATGGATGATATTGAGGTAGAGTTAGATGCCCAAGATATTTTAAATCAATGGCGACAGTCAATCTCATTCATTAATCGAGGTATGAAATATTCATGTCCGCTATTCAACGATCAAGAACCAATGTCATATAAATATCGTTCGTTTTTTAGCAATGCCTGTAGGTTTGACCATCATTTGGCTGAGGGTCAGACCTTCGATTCTAAAGATCATTTAAAAGTTAAGATATTTGAGGTTCATGTTAAAAAAAATATGGAACTTGAAGTGCAAGATAGTAACAAATCAATATATATAGTGAAATATAAAAACATGCAATACACCTGGAAGTTATATATAAAGACAATCGGAATAGAAACCTGGATCATATCTATCAATCCGGATGAACACTCCTATTATGATAATTCTATTAGATTGGACTATAGTCAGATGACTGTTAGGATGGTTGCAAGAGTTATCAAAGATCCATTAAAAAATAATTTGGAAATGAAAATTAACGAGGTCCGTGGTTTTGTCCGTACAGCATACCCAACTGTAGAGCTCTCGTATAACAAGTTATGGAGAGGGAGAGAACTAGCAATTACTGATCTGTCAAAAATATTTTGTTTTTCCGTTCCTATTATGAAATTATTAATCACCTAATTAAAAAACCTAAGGTCTATTCTCAAGCTAAGGTTGGTTTAATTTATTCTTCAAGCTAAGGTTGGTTTAATTTATTCTTCAAGCTAAGGTTGGTTTAATATATTAAATTAAACCTAATATGAAATATAGAATTTTAGATTATTTAAAATCAATTCCTTTGTTTTTTTTCTTTTTGATTGGTGTTTATTTTATTTTTTCTCTGTCATTCTTTTTGAATGATTTGCTTTTTTTTTTTTTACTAAAAATTGCTATTTGAAATATTCATTTATGAAATATTAAAAAATAAAATAAAAAAGAATAAGAAATTCAAAATATACCCAATTTTTTTAGAAATATAAAAAAATTGATTGTTTCTGAATAAATTCCGAAACGGTCTTTTCTTTCACAAAAGCATTTCATGGGATTTATTATTCCATTTAGAGAAAGATTTTTAAACTCCAACCCTCTCGGGCTCTCCAACAAAGATCTATGGAAGGGGCTATGCACCTAGAAGTTTCAGAAAGCCAGGCATTTCTTTCCTGCATCTTTGAATTAATTTCTAGAATTGTATAGCCGTTAGCGAGAAAACATACGAGTTGTTATTAACTGCTATTCAAGTCTTCAATTCAGATATCAAATTTTCTGCTTGAGTCAGATCCATCCGATTAATTTGGTGTGCATATCTTCAAACGTGTTGCATAGACATATGGTCCATGCATTCAAGCATGGCCTTATCTCGACCAGTAATTAGTGTTGATGCCGGACATTTGTCGGGTAAGTATGTTGGTAAATTTTTCATGGCTTGTGCTTATAACGCTGAGCAACAACTCTTGTCTTTGATATTTGTAATAGCTGATGAGGAGTCAACAGCAAATTGGAGTTGATTTATAAATTGGCTACGGATAGAGGTTGTTGAATATGATCGTATATGTGTTATATCAGATTAACATGCCGGTATAAAGACTATATTTGAGCAATTGCAGCTTTATAAAATTCATGATAACTGAAGATCTGTAGTGTGGAATGTCTAAATTTTGTCCAGAAAAATTAAAAGCTAATTTTATTATATAAATGACAAGGTTATTAGGACTATACTTGTTGAAAATCTGAATCCCCGCTGAATCCGGCAAAAATTACAATGCCCAGCCGATATATACAATACAATCAAGCCTTTATTTAATTTAATTGGATAGTCATGTCTAATTAACTTTTTCTATTCTCTGTTATACATATCCTTCTCAAACAAGAAAGAACAGCAAATGGGGGACCTATAACCAAGTAACCAGGCCTTCTGATCTTTCCGATTACGACCACCAGGGACATGATTGCACTCGCACTGTTACACAGTCACACCCTGCGGCCTTCATTAAGAATCGAACAATGTGGACACCTGAGGCCAGATGGAATCCGATAGGTCAGCTCCTTTCTACCCTGTTGTAGAGGATCCTGATCCGACTATCTCGCTATGCGCAGACAGCACTACAGTCTACAGCAGCGGCACTGCGCAAGACGACGCCAATCCGTGAAGAGAGGCGGGTCCCACGGGCTCGGCATGGGTGGGGACATATCCGACGAGGCGACGAGGGCAGAATCTGGTCGTCTTGGAGACTGCGCTAATTGAAAGAAGGCGCCTGTCTTTTTCCCCTTGAGCTCTGATTCGAATACATTCATTTCATTAATCAACTACAACTAGCTAGCGCTTGTCCTTTTCCTCGTACCTTCATTTCAAAACATAATCAATCAATTCACTAATTAACTAGAGCATGCATTAGGTGCAGCCAACTCAGACCCGTCGGAATTCGTGCCAGTGCCAGAAATTGGAACTAGAAAACAAAAAACCTTTTAGTAATATGACTGATTTCAAAAAGGAGAAGAGCTTTTTCCAACTTGTACCAATTATAAATAGTATTCATATTCTTCATTGCATCTGGTTATCATTGCATATAGTTTTTCACTGCTCTAATGATCTAGGGACTGAAAAATCTGAGATCCTTCCATGTAGCTGAGAGCCTGGAGGCAAAATGATTAATTTGGATTAACATGATGACATGATATCATTTAATCTCGCAACTAATGCTTAATTAACCGAGTGAAGTTGAACGCAGAGCTTGTTGTTTAAAGTTCATGTATATAATTTAAAATTAATAAAGTTTGTAATGAACTGTTGGCACTTAGCGGTGTCATGATTCTCCAGCTGACCACCTCAGCCTCCGATGAGGCTCTGAATAAGAAATTTGGTGCTAAAATTCGTACAACAACTTGTTTAAAAGCTTTCCTCGTTTATTTCAAAGCACTCTGGACCTCAATTCAATCTCTCTCTCTCTCTCATATTAAAATCTTCTGTTTTGTTATAGCTTGAAATCAAGCTGCATCGATCAAGCACTTCTTTCCTCTGTAGACATTAATTAGATAACATAGGCAGCGTCCAGTCAGTAACAAACATGTACATTTCTTTCGTTTGTCTGACTTGAAGCTTCAAATTGCAAATAATTGTCCTGTATATACACAAAAAAAGAAGTCGTTGCCCTCATATATATATTTACATGGAAAGATAACGCACGAGGGGCACATATGAAGCCTAATAAACTCAGGAAAGTAATGAACTCCAGAACCCTTTGACATCAAAGTAACAAACCAATTTTACAACTCAGAGATATATGACATGAAATGGAATTCATTACTTAATTTTAACAACTTCCAATAGTATGCATGTTGGATCGGTTCTGCACCATCATAATTGTACAAACCATTAGAACCCTAATTAGCGAGACCTCAAGACTATCGGAGTATGGTTAGGCTCATATGTGGAATCAATGGATGAATGTTTCAGAGACACTTGGATCAATCCTGTGGGGTTGGATCAACGTCGAGTGAGTTAGATTGATATGAAACTTGAAATAATTTATAGAATCGATAACACTGAAAGGGATTTTGGCTTTTGCGGTACACAAAAAAAGAAAATATATAAACAGTCTGAATTTACTAAAGCTGCAAATTATTCTGACGACTAAAAGGGAGTCTAATCCAATCAGGCGCCCCTCGTATACCTCCATAAAATCTTCTCTCTCTCAGTAAAAGTCTGTACAAATAAATATAAAATATTATTATAGCGTACATTAAAATATTCAAATTTATGTATAAAATTTGTATCGTGTTCTACCGTGATAAGGAGTTTTTTTTTTTTGAAAGATAATTCAGTTGAATCGAAGCTGTGAGCTAGGACAATGAATTCCCCTTAATTGTATTAGACCTCCATAAAATCTTGATGCCCCAGGCCTTGAAGAGAGTTTATACTCCACATAAAAAAAAAAGAAAAACGAATCTTTTTGTTCTGGCAAGTTGGAAAAAATAAGCAGACAGTTTGACAGTGGGGCAGCGGGCAGTCCAGTCCTAATGTTTCTTAATATTCCGGGAGCAAGCAACCTTGCCCTTTTCGCCAATAGCCAGCGCCATGATTTGTGGTGCCTGCCTTACACTATTTACTAGCCTAGGTGGCTTGGTGCTCGCTAGCAGACGGCGTCCATACAGTCTCCAATAACGTGACTCTCCTCTCCTCTCCTACCCTCCATCCCTCCCTTTTGTTGCTTTCTCTCTGTCCAACCTCCCCTCCCCTCCCCTTTTGATCAGCCCCGTGTTATAACTCGACTAGTGACCCGCCCCTAATGCTCAACGATAATTAGTAGTCGAATCATCAGACAAGCGACAAATTAAGGCCCAAAGGAATCCAGCTAGGATGCCGTCACACCACCAGAGCATAAAAATTTTATCTTGCAAGTAGAAAAACCATGAAAACCTCACACTTTCACCCTCTTTAGTCTCTGCTCAGAATAAACATGTGAACCCTTCTCCATCCCTCTTTCTCCAACCCCCCTTCCAGCTTCCCTTCTTCCAATCTCCAATGTCCATCGCGATCCAAAACCTCGCCCACATAACACAAACATAGAGGAAACCAGAAAACCAAACCA
This sequence comes from x Bolboschoenoplectus mariqueter, assembly GCA_037678475.1. NCBI lineage: Eukaryota > Viridiplantae > Streptophyta > Magnoliopsida > Poales > Cyperaceae > x Bolboschoenoplectus > x Bolboschoenoplectus mariqueter. The sequence goes on along the minus strand of CM075258.1, from coordinate 3,916,836 downwards.
AACCAAATCAATGAGCGCCTCACTTCCAATCCTTCTCCTCTTCTCCCTCCTCTGCTCCGTTGCATCACCCACACAGCTGCCAGTGCCATTGAATGATGAGGTTCTCTCCCTCATTGTCTTCAAATCCGCCATTACCGACCCCAATGCCGCTCTTGCCACGTGGACAGAGTCTGATGCTACGCCATGCAGCTGGACCCACGTGGAGTGTGACCCGGCCACATCACGCGTGGTTCGCCTCTCCCTTGACTCTCTCGAGCTTTCTGGCGAGCTGCCACGTGGCCTTGACCGACTCACCTCTCTCCATTCTTTCTCTCTTTCTCACAACAACCTGTCAGGTCCCGTCCCGGCTGGTCTGTCTCTACTCCCTAATTTGCACTCGCTCGATCTCTCCTTCAATTATTTTTCCGGCATTTTACCTGAAGACACATCTCTAATGCCTTCCTTGCGGTATCTTGACCTGTCTTTCAATTCATTCTCCGGCCCATTACCGGCTTCATTTCCTTCATCACTCCGTTTTCTCATGTTATCTGGTAACCGGTTTTCGGGTCCCTTACCTCCAACATTGTCACAATGTAGCTTCCTTCTTCACATAAACGTGTCAAACAACCAGCTTTCGGGTTCGCCAGATTTCTCTAATGGTTTTTGGTCGCTTACTCGACTAAGAGCTATTGATCTTTCCAGCAACCAGTTTTCAGGTGTTCTCTCTGAAGGCATGTCAAACCTCCACAACTTGAAGGTGTTGAACTTGAGCAGTAACCGGTTTTATGGTTCGGTACCGGGTGGGCTAGGGCTCTGCCCTCATTTGACTACTGTTGACTTGAGCTACAATGCGCTTGATGGGTCTCTACCCGATTCGTTCCATTATCTGACCTCTCTACTTTCTCTGTCTGCATCAAACAACCGATTATCTGGTGAAATACCAGATTGGATAGGTAACATGACCGCATTGCAGACTCTGGATCTATCAAACAACAAATTAACAGGAAACTTGCCTTCTTCATTTAGTGGGTTAAAGGATCTGAGTTATCTCGGTTTATCCAATAACCTCTTATCAGGAGCAATCCCTGATTCAGTCTCACAGTGCACCCGTCTAACCGAATTGCACTTGAGAGGAAATGGGTTCAACGGAACTATTCCACAAGCATTGTTCAATCTCGGGCTTGAATTACTGGATCTTTCCTCCAATGGGTTAACAGGCACAATGCCACCCGGTTCAGCCCATATGGCAGAATCATTGCGCTGGTTGGATCTGTCTAACAATCAGATTACCGGTACAATACCAGCCGAGATGGCATTATTCTACAATTTGAGATACGTAAACTTGTCATGGAATGATCTGAAGACGCAACTGCCACCAGAGCTTGGGCTATTCAAGAATTTAACTGTCTTGGACTTGCGTTCCAGTGAGCTGTATGGATCAATTCCTGGAGAAATTTGTGATTCGAGTAGCCTAGCAGTCCTTCAACTGGATGGAAATTCACTCAGCGGTCCGATTCCAGATGAGATCAGGAATTGCTCCTCACTCTACTTACTGTAAGTGATAACATTTTAAAGCTTCAGCAGTTCTGTGAAATAACATTATTTCCATATTTATTGAACTCTGTAATGCTTTTAAAGTAGGTAAATAATGTTTGTCTAGGCTGAGAATGTCAAACATACTATGCATTACTGTATTATAATTAACTTGACAAAATTTAGACAAATCAAATTCAGTACGCTTGATGGAGCACTTTTATTTTTCTTAGAAGCTCTGCAAAATTTATAGGCTGATTACTTTTAGGTTGACTAATTCTAATAATTATTTTCCTTTTTTCCCACAAAAATAAACAGGAGCCTGGCTCATAATAGCTTGAGTGGCCCAATTCCAGCCTCCCTATCCTACGTAAAACGGCTTGAAATTCTTCGACTGGAGTACAACAATTTGACTGGTGAGATACCACAGCAACTTGGCACGTTACAAAACCTCTTAGCTGTGAACATTTCGCACAACCGACTTGTCGGCCGGTTACCAACTGGTAGCATTTTCAAAACTCTGGATCAGAGTGCTATTGAGGGCAATCTCGGCATTTGTAGCCCTTTAGTTTCTGAACCATGCAGAATGGATGTTCCCAAACCGCTAGTTCTCGATCCGAATGCTTATCCTCATGGCAACGGAAATGATCTCGTGACCTATGACAATGGGCCTGTCCTACCGAAAAGACGCAAGTTTTTAAGCATCTCAGCCATTATTGCGATTTCGGCCGCACTTTTGATTGTGTTTGGTGTTTTGGTTATTACATTGCTTAATATATCGGCCAGAAGGAGAATCAGTTTGCTAGATAATGCATTAGAGAGCATGTGTTCTAGTTCCACTAGGTCTAGTAGCCCTGGTGTGGGAAAGATGGTCATATTCGGGCCAAAGAATAGTTTAAGATCAGAAGATTTGGTTGATGGCGCTGAATCGTTATTGAACAAAGCTACGGAATTGGGTCGTGGTGTCTTCGGAACAGTTTACAAAGCATCAATTGCACAAGACAGATTTATGGCCGTCAAAAAGTTGTTTACGGCGAATATTATTCCTTACCATGATGATTTTGACCGAGAGGTAAGGATCCTTGGCAAGGCAAGACACCCCAATTTGATGCCACTCAAGGGTTACTACTGGACACCTCAGATGCAGCTGCTCATCTCGGATTATGCACCGCGTGGCAGCCTCCATGCAAGGTTGCACGAAAATCCAGACAAGTCAACGGGTCTGACATGGCCTGAGCGATTCAAGGTCGCACTTGGCACAGCCAAAGGACTTGCCCATCTGCACCAGAGTTTCAAGCCACCAATCATACATTACAACATCAAACCGAGCAACATTCTCTTGGATGAAAACTGCAACCCAAGATTATCTGATTTTGGTTTGGCAAGATTGTTGCCTAAACTTGATAAACACATCATTAGTAGCCGGTTCCAGGGGGCAATGGGTTACGTGGCGCCAGAGCTTGCTTGTCAGAGTCTAAGGGTAAACGAAAAATGTGATGTGTACGGATTCGGAGTGTTAATTCTTGAATTGGTTACCGGTAAAAGCCCAGTGGAGTATGGAGAGGATGATGTGGTAATATTGATTGATCAAGTAAGAGTTCTATTAGAACAAGGTAACGTGTTGGATTGTGTCGACCCGGTTATGGGTGAGTTCCCTGAAGAAGAGGTGTTGCCGATGTTGAAATTAGGTTTGGTTTGTACATCACAGATCCCATCGAGTCGGCCATCAATGGGAGAGGTGGTGCAGATACTGGAGGTGATCAAGGCACCTATACCAGACAGAATGGAAGGTTTCTGATTTAAGAAATGAAGTTTGTTTTCATGTATTAATTTGGGTGTTACCCTTTTTTTCTTTTTTTTCGTTCTGGTTCTTATCCTTTTGCCTTCTTGCAGTTTAGGTTTAGTTATGTAATTTGTACTTTTACTCTGTGGATCATTAAGTGTTTTTTGTTTTTATTGCCCAAGTCAATACCTCAGTGAATGCAAGTTCTGATGAGGTGCCTCTTTTTATATACGGTGTGCTGTCAATTATTGATCTTCTTGGAATCTCAATTAATGCTTGCATTATCTGGAAAAAAGATTAAATTTTCAAATAATGCACCTTCCGAATATGTTTTCTGTTTTGATTGTACGAGGCCTAGTCTCTGAACACTGCATCAATTGAGATTAAACTATGTTATACACTTAATTAGCTTAAACTTGTTAAATATATGTTGAGTGAAAAAGAAAACAATGTTTCTTAATTTCGCATGCTTGGTCATCCATGCATAGCTCGCAGTATTTAATATTATTGCAGAAAAAAAGAACATTATTACTTTTAGTTTATTATTTTCTCATCCAACAGTACTGTTGAAACCGCCTTTTTATGCATCTCTGATTCTGATAATTTTTGCTCTGTAACACAACTAACACTGATCGAGTTGTGCATGTTTCTATAAACTTTGTTAGTTTTCACCTTCCGATATTTATGAATTGTTGCAATAAATCTAACCAGAAAGAATGAACTACTTGCCCATGCAAAGGGACTAGCAGCACCGACTCGATAGATAAAATAGATCTCAAATTTAGTGAACATGAGGTGGATCCTTTTGCATGTCCTGGGCCCGGTACGCTTGGTCCCTTTTCAGATTTTGTTTGTTTTCTCATTTGGTTAGCATTTCAGTGTGGCCCCTTTCACTCACAAGTCACAAGTATACATTGACGAATGCAGAAATAGTAAAAGCATGATGTCTCAAAAGAAAATTCCAGTACAAAAAAGTCAATTCAGATATACAGAGGAGATTGAAAACATTCAATAAAAACAGAAACAGGACAATGTAACGTCTATAGTTGCATGAACGGTACGCAAGAAGCTTGTCAGCATTGGGAAATAGTGGCAACTCGAGCGACTCTGCTCTCACTCTGGTTGTACTCATCTGGGACTGGTAGAAGAAGCAGTGGAAACCAATGGTACAGTGATCAAGTGACAGCAGACACAAAACAGAGAGAGCCAGGTCAGGTCGAATCGGAAATGGGATGGATGAGAATTATGAGAGAGCCAGGTCAGGTCGAATCGGAAATGGGATGGATGAGAATTATGAGAGAGCCAGGTCGGTACTACAAAACCAGCTAAGTCTACCTATGGTACGGCTTTGTCTTGGGTTTCCCATCTTAGTACAAACTACCACGTCGTTGGTTTCGCAAATATTCTCCTTGCACAAAGAAACGACACAGTGCGCTACGTGGTATTTTTTGGGAAATGATTTGCTCGTTGGATAATTTTTTCATATACATATTATTTTTTTTATTGTAGATATTTTTAATGTAAATTTTATTTTTATGACATATTTAATTTTTATGATGTATATTTAAAAAAAATTAAATTAAAATAAAATAAAATCGTAGATGTTCTCAATTGCTTCAACGAATTTCTGCCTAAACTAAGATGATATAAAGTTCAATAAGTTTCTTTATGGGAAATAATTTTTTGTCCATTTTTAATAGAGAAAAAGAATTTCGCAATTCAACATTGTAGTTCAGCTGAAATTTAGACGTAATGAAAAAAAATAAAACGTGCCCGTACAATGAAATAAAAAGAAGGGTATTTTTCTTATATTAACAAATTTCATCTATCATCAACGGGTCGCTCAATTTTCGTTTATCAAACGAGGATTTATTTTAGAAAAAAGTCTCCACAACGAATATTTCAAAAAATTTCATGTCGCAATAGTTCAATTTATTCACCAAATCAATCGTTTTGCACGTTTTTTTAATATAATATGATATAATATTATATTATATTATATGAATTTCTATTGGGCATATTTGGGTAGACAGGAATCTAGAAGCAAGTAAACAAGAGAGAATTTTCCGTGTTTTGTTTGCTTGTTTTGAACCGACGGAGGGAATGACAATTATACATATATATAAACTACAGTGAAGTTGTTGATAATATTTTTTTAGAAGTAAAATCATTGTAAATACGTAAGATTAGAATTTTCCCCTTGTGCAGTTTTCATCCCCACCAAAATTTTCCATCCCCACCAAAATTTTCCATCCCGGATAGGCGGATACAGCGTCGTTGTGCGTTGGATCCTCTCCAATGAAAGAGACACAATTAGTAACTGGTAACAGGATCGTCTTTTTGTCAAGACTAAAGAAATTGAATATAGTGAGCCACTGAAACACAAAACATTGTATTTCACCATCGGTTTTGGACTCGCTACACAAAACATACACAAGAGAATGATGCAAGGAAGCCAGCTCTGGTCTCCCGTGAGGCCATGACCGTGGTGCTTATTTGAATGATTGAACAGCGATGCTATTTTGTTGCTAAACGGAGCGCAGAGGGCAGAGGTGGAGCGCACATGGCGGGGCGAAAAGCCCAAAAGAGCAACGTCTTTTTGAAAGAGAAAACGACAGCGCATGGGGCAGCTTCACTTTCACACATGGCACCAAATCAAATTATATATCAATTTTACCATTTTAAGAGGAAAACAAAAAAAACTAATATGGGTGCACATACTGCATGTGAGAGCCTCCTCTCACAGGTCAAAAAATGTTACTTTACTCTTGCTTTGAGGATGCATGGTCATGTACATCTGGTCCCCACCGAACAGTTTATGGGCACTGTTCCCTGATTATTTGCATTAACCATTTTAGTTCGTTCGGTGACTTGCATTGTTTTTTTGGACAAAAATAGTAGTAACATGACCCATTACTCGGTATCATTCACAAGGACCGATACTGTGCAGCGACCGAGTTACCTCGCCTAATGAAGCTGCTGCTGCTTACCCTTTTTGGGGGCAAAGGGACGATGAAAGAACAGTGCTATGCTCCTGTGTACCGTGTACCTTGAAAGCTTCGGGCCTGGGTTACACTTGCACCGACAATTTCCATTGCTCTGCCCAAGAAGGATATTCACCCACAAGTAGCATTTGGGTCTTAGGTTACTAGGCCCGAAATTTTGGGCTTTGTTCTCTGCCCAAGAAGGATATCAACAAAAGTTCGTCTTTGATTTTTTGAGCCTACTGGGCTAGGTCTGACCTAAGAATTTTGGGTCGGTTTTCTCTGAATCGGTTTCTCATCACAGGGTTAAGATCTAAGATTAAGCTCTCTCACTTTGGACTTTGTATCCGTCTCTCTGTGAACTTTTTTCTTTTTCTTTTTTTCTTTCTTTTCCATACAGCTGTTGCGAGCGATATTGCCTCAAACGGTACCAATCCGACACGTGTCATATCTGTGCAGCAAACCGCGCTACCTGTCTTCAAACCCCTGATTAAGATTCCGTCCCATTATGTTATCATCTCCAGTCGTATCTACACTGGAAAGAATTATAATTCCCTTAAATCATATATGGATACATGATAATATATGGATACATGGTAGTGGACATTTATTGGATATGCTGAAAAGGAGATGATTTGAAAACTTTAGGGACGATCTCCTCTCTTTCTCCTCTCTCTATTCTCATGCTACTATGCACTAGCCATCCGCTTCCATCTTTTCTACTTAATTCTCCTACCACCTCCAATTAATGGAGTCAGAAATCCACCACCTTATGCAAGAGCCCTTCACCAAACTGACAAACCAAGAGTCGGCATACACCGGCCACCTTCTCACGCTCGACTCTCCTGCCGGTTGGTTCATCCGGCTCGTGGCATTTATCTTCGAGCTTATCTCTGGTTCTTTCCTCAGCATCATCGCCCCTTTCATCTGCCTTCTAGAAGAGTCGCATGCGCTCCCATCCATACTTGTACGCCGCTTTGTCTCCTTTCTTCGTCGTGTGTTGTTTGGATTTGTCGGGGCACTCTCTGCCATGGCAATTCTCATCATGATTATGCTGGTTTCTGTTTTGATTGGGGTTTTGGTTGTGAGGTTTTGGGTTGATGAACCGGTTAGAATGGAAGAGGTTGTTTATTTTGACTATACATTGAAAGAACCAAGTGCGGTAGTTTTCCTTGGTGGGCACAGGAGGCGTGGAGTCCCGGCAGGCCATTTGGTAGTAGTTGTGCTTGATTTGATATTGCCAGAATCAGAGTATAACAGACGACTGGGAATGTTTCAGGTATGAACAACAGGGCATTTAGCTGACTGTTATGCTCTTATTAATTAATTGCATCCTTTGCTCATTTCATGCTGAAATTGGGTTCTATACTTTTATACTTGTATGCACTATGCCATCATGAAATCTTAACTGAAGACTATTTACTGGAAAATTATTATCAAGAAGTTTACCGAGATAAGATGGTATGAACATTTCTAATAATGCAGTATTATATTCATAGAAATTCAAAAAACCATGTCTGTGCCAATGACCTATTGTCTTAAAGCTGAGATACTGGATGGTAAATTTGTTCATCTTAGGTTACTGCTGAGGCCATCTCACGCAATGGAGAAATACAAGCAGCATCAAGCCAACCATTCATGCTTTGTTTTAGAAGCCTCCCGATCCGACTGATGCATACCTTCTTCATGGGCCTCCCTATTTTGCTCGGTATATGCACCGAGACCCAGAAACTAACCATCGAAATTCTTCGTTATACAGAGAGCCGCCACAGAACCAATACCATCTCAGTCAAATTGAAACCAAGAGCTGGGATAGGAGACCTTCCACAACTTTATACATCAGAGGTGCAAATAAGAACACAACTACCTTGGATGAAGCAATTGTTGTATAATTGGAAGTGGACCTTCTATGTATGGACGACATTTTACGTGTATGGGTTTATTCTGATACTGATAGCATGCTACCTGAAACCCTCTGTTTTTGGGTTGACGTCGTGGTTGCCCAGTGAGAAGCCTTCTGATGTTGAGAGAGAAAGGAAGATGGCAATGGAAAGGGAGAGGGAGGAAAGGGGGGAATTGACTGAGAGACTGAGGAAATGGAGGGAGAGAATGAATAAAAGGAAACAAAGGATAGAGCACCAGAGAGTGGCTGAATCGGCTGAGCGTTGTGGGTCCAGCATGGCAGGTGTAGAAGTCAGTGAGGTCATCGATGATGATTCGGGTGAATTTGTGGCCTCAGAGTCGTCAGAATGTATCTGAGGTATATATATGCTAATTGGAATTACTATGTTAAATGTTTGTTGTATTCGAAGGAACCGTTAATTTATTATTATTAATTTGAGAAAAATGTTGCTTTGCCATATCAAGGTATATGTTTTGTAGAGAAAGAAAGACTAAGCAAATGAATTTGAATTGCATTTCGATCTTGTTAAAAAAAGTACATTGATATATATAGGTCTCAACTCTCAAGGCCATCATGGCCTAATCAGCTTCTAACTAGTTAATTAACGATCAAACCACCTATTTATCTAACAAAACAGGAGACCAGGTAGATACAACCAGGTTATGGTATCAAACCAGTACATGATTAGTGTGGTACCAGCAGTTCAGCAATCAGCACCTATTTGGTTAATATCCTTTTTGTTACAAATTTCTTATTTAAAGATATGAGCATGCATGACACTTATTCGAGTTAAAAATAACCTTCCATAGACATCTTTGTGCAATTACATTTGCAAACATGAAGAACTAGTGACGGATGTGTAGAAACTTTTTTAACGGAGGTCGATTATTTACTAATTGATAATTATATGATGATTAATCTAAGATTATTTATTATTTGATAAGTATGGGATTAAAATGAAGAACTTGAACAAAAGAAATATGGCGGTTAAATAAATAACATTATATTTTTAAAATTACAATATTATAAAATTGATATAAATCATCAAAAATTGACCTCGGTAAATCTTCTTCTTGACGTTGGCGCAAAAGTCAAAAGAAAAGAAACCTCGGTTTGCTTCCGAGATCCTGACCGATAATTAAACCCAATCTTGCCTATATACGTACGTCCGTACGTATGTACAGACATACAGGTCAAGGTTGTTCAACTTTATAACTTTACCCTCCAATTCTGAGGAAACATTCATTGCGCCGGAAGCCGGGAACAAATTTAAAATAAAAAATAAAGTAAAACAAAATAGTTAACAGTTGTTTCCATTATCGGGACCCGTAACCGTCAATCACAGCATCTCTAGGTCGTCAGTGTGGACAAAGAACTCTATACCCGGAGGCCCAGGCCCAGCGGGCCAATTGAACGAAGGAACAGATCCGTAAGAGCTGAGCTTGCAGCCCTGATTCGTCAACAGCGACAGCGACATGCGATGCGAGCCGAGAGCCATGGCTGCGACCTTGGAGAACATAGCAAGGACGATAAAACCCACTCCTCCGATCCCATCCCCTCTTCTCCGCTACTTCCTTCCCTCTCCCTTTTCCACTCGCTGCTCCAAATCTCACCACCCTGTACGCACGCCACGCCCTTCTCTTCTATCCCCTTCCTTAACCACCATTCCCCCTTCACTTTCTACTTCAGTTCACTGCACTTCTAGATCTAACTCAACCACGACTAACTGTCTTGTTTGTTGCTTATCTCAGGAACAAGGGAGAAGCCAAGATTCATCCAAGGTACGTGCGTAACCGATTTATTACTCCACATACAATTGTACCCCTTTACGAACACTCAAAACGTCGCTATTTGCCCCTTGCTGATTACACCAATTTTACCTTACCTTGCACATCGGTGTATCAGATTAACCAATTTGCATTAGGCTGTTGCCACATAGCCAATGAATTCCATTTATTGGCGGACTCGATGTAATTGATTAACACGCATCTGTTTTGTGATTATTTTCTGAAGCAATGTAATTTCCTATATTTATTAGTAGCGCAATCTAGCACCTGTTTTCTGTTTTACATAACCTGTTAATTTCATAGGCATAGTCGCAAATACTTCATTACTCTTAATTATTACTGTTTTATTTTGTCATGTACAAGACTTATGTCAGATATGCTGTTCGTCAGAAGCAGGCTGGCACAAAGAGTGCACTGAAAAATCTTCTATTCAATGGGAAACCAGTTCAGGTAAAGTACATACATCTTAATGTCACATAGAGAAATAAAGGGTAAGTTGCTTCTGCTCTTCTGAGACCTTTGATCTTAATTTTGTAACTAAATTAACTAAGCTCTATTGTTTTTTTTTTCTCAATCAAGCCTCAATTTAACTAAAATAGTCTGAATTTTTTTCTAAGCTATGCTAAGCTTTTAAATAGCATTTAGCAGTCCTTAGCCACTGGGGTGTCATTTAAAATTTAGTGTTTTAGATGGTCAGATGGTGCTTAGTTCTTATAGCCTCGTAATTGTCTTCTGTTTAGATAAGCTAATTATTGATAATTTTGAAATCCAAATTTGAGCAATAGCAGAGTGTCCAGGATCACACTCAAAGGCAGAGAAAACTGAAGGCTCGCCATTTAGGTTCTACTAAAGATAAACGTCAGCTCTCTCTCTCTCTCCCTCTCTCTACTATATTATATGTACCATTATTACAATAAGAATTTGAAGGAGTCCAAAAATTGAACTTCAGTGGGCCAAAAAACCTGTCAGGTTGGGTCCACCTAGGTGTTTGGTTGCAAAGCTGGTAAATATATGCTGCTGATCTTGATTAGATTACCACCACTTATGTAACCCTTAGGCATGCCAGTATCCGGCTCATTAATTGCCAACACTAATGATATAATACCCCCTCAAAAGCTGCATTTGACGTGTTTGCAAAATTGACAGGAAGGAAAAATAGAGGATGCATAGATGAGGGAGACAATGGTAATTTCACATGGACTTGGGCTGGAGAGACCTTTACCTTTGCAAATTCTTGTCCAAATGGTTTTCAGTGGAGAGACAATTCAAACTGGCACCAAAATCAAAATAAGAAATTCTGGAATGAGAGTGACATAGAAGATGAAGGTGAAGAGAGATCAAATGTTACAGATCTGCTGATCCACAGAGCCACACTTGGGTTGCCATGCATTGGGCCATTAGAACTGGATCACATCAAATCTGCGTAAGTTGTTGTTTGGCAATGTATTTTTTTAATGTCCACACATTTCAGGGTAAATTATTTCCTGTTTATTTTAATTTGGGTTGGCTGAGATCAATTTTGGCATTTGTTTGATCCGAAGAAGATCAAAACTTGGTTAAACAATTAGGGATATATAAATTGATGTATTCTTTAAATTGATTTACAGATTTAGGTCCGCTGCTTTGAAATGGCATCCAGACAAGCATGAAGGCCCTTCAAAGGTTATTTTCTTTAATTTCATATTCTGAGGTCCTAAATCAATTTATTGAACTGAAACAAAATGAACAAACCTAATGATAACAATCGGAATCCTAGATTGTAACAACAGTATCATTAATCATGGATTGCTGTGCCAATAACCGTATGGGACCACCAAACTGCAGTATCCTTGAATGGTATCACCCCATAGTGTCTTTCCCTGTCTCTGTAGTGCTACTTGTATTTCCTGAACCAAAGCCAATTGATGCCAATCTGGTGTTTTTGTAGGCAATTGCTGAGGAGAAATTCAAACTCTGTGTCGATGCATATAAGGCTTTATCACTCTCCGTAACTCAGCAGCAATGAATTTATCTTTTCATAATTTACTTTTTCTCTCATGGCTATTTATGAATGGCTGCTTTTTCATAATTTATATTTTCCGTATACTTGTTTTTAGCTAATTTTTTTTGTAAAGTTCAGTTCTTGTCAACTTTAATGCGAATAAAGCAATGACTTTACTATCTAATAATTAAAAAAATATTGTCATGGCCTCATGGGGCAGCAAAAGTGGTGGCCGAAATTTCGTTCGGGTAATATCTGAGGAGCTGGTTTACTATTCCTGCAGATAAATGTATGCCATATCTGAGGAGCTGGTTTACTATTCCTGCAGATAAATGTATGCCATATCTGAGAGCTGGTTTACTATTCCTGCAGATAAGTGTATGCCATATCTGATGAGCTGGTTTACTATTCCTGCAGATAAGTGTATGCCGAAAGAAAACCATTTTGTGATGTGGGGCGGGGCGGGGTGGAGGTGAGGGGGCCGCTATTAAGACCTAAAAAATAACTTTGCACACCGAAGCCAAATCTTTTTGGACTGAGTTTATCCTTCTTAATTACATCATCTTAATTATATTGGCCCAAAACTTCCTTTTTGCAACTTTTGGTTGGGAGGCTTGTTAGGTCCGACCTTTCATCACGCCCCACGCCAGTTAAAATGGACAGACAGCATTGTAAATTTACAAAATAAATAAATAAGAATTTGTTCTTATATATAATTCACCAAACTTTTGATTATAAACAAAACCTCGTGACCTCTTTCTTGTGTTGATTATGTATTATCAGCAAGTATATATGTCAAAAATTCAAATGGAAGTTCATTGCTTTAATTTTTCATTCATATTTCACAAGCAAATGCTTACATATGGATATAATTAACTGCTCAACATGAGTTCATGCACGTACGTACATATGGATGCAAAAACGAGCAAACTAATTAAAATCCCCTTCGATATACCCAACCAAACCAAATCTGAAAGCACAAATTAAAAATACAAACAAACCTATTTATATAAGTACAAATCCGTCCTTAGTAGTACCTTGTCCTACCAGCTCCTTGGTAGTCACTCTTGTTCTGTCGTTTATCGACCACCTTTGCTGGGCTCATCTGCAACTCATAGTATGACTGGAGGTGGTACTCCCTCTCCTCCATCACTTCCTCTCCATTCCAATCCACATATGACCTCGTAACCGTCCCCTTCTCTCCGTACCCCTTTCTCTTCTCAACGACATGCTCACCTTTCCTCCTCCAGAATCCCTTCGGCTTGACAATCTGCTCGTTGTTCACGCCGTTATTATAATATTCTACTTGGTGGCCTTGGTTGTATGTCTTGTTTTTCTTTTTCTTTGGTAACTTCAGGGAAGAGCTTGATGTCGGAATTGGAGTTGGTGGGTAGTAATACTGAGCAGGTTGGATTTCAGAAGGACTATATGTGTAATCATGATAGGAAGAAGAGGGTTCGTCGTAAAAGTTTGTATTGGTGGAGTTTTGATTTTCACCGGCTTTGTTGCCGGTAATTATGTTGGAGATTACCGCAGCAAAAAAGGCTGGGATCGGGTAGTGCTTAGCGAGGCTATCTTGCCAGCCCATCTCTCTCTCTTCCAGCTGTGTGGTGGGAAAGCTAAGCAGTGCAACAGATATATATATCTGGATGTGAATACGGGTTCGATAAACGGAAACCACAACACTACCCGCTTGCTGATACAATTTGAGTCCAAAATTTGGATTAGTATTAAATTGAGTATGTACATTGTACATATGTAACATGTGCTTATCCTTGACCATATTCGGCACACTGGATCGGATTTGGAACTTTTTTTCTCTTTTGTTTTTATTAAAATTTTCTTTCGTGTGAATTTGGGCAAAGCTGGGCCTGTGTGAAAGGATGAACGGATAACGCTGAGCTGGATGCTACTGACTCCTTGTTTTCATAATGTTTCCTGGTTGACTCAGAGTAGACTTCTAAATGTGTAACAGTAACTATTTTGAATAGTCAAACAGTTGATCAGGATCCCTCTCCATTGATATGATAGCAGAGACGCACACAATAAGTACACCATTATCTCCTAAATTAACTCAATTATTGTGCGGCAGTTAAATTTCCCCGTAGAAATTGCCTTAAGTGTTCTACAAATGACATGATAGAACTATTCAATTATATACAAACTGGAGAATTACAGAAGTTGAGCGTAAGGAATTGGTCTCACTTCCAACAACTTTGTGGGGTCAGGGAGATGGAAGAGCTTTCAATCGGATCAACGTAAATCTCTCACTATGCAATATTTAATTCCAATTTCTAAAGTAACTCTGTAAGAGTGACAAAAATCAAAGATTAATGACCTTTTTACTGGTATATAAGATGATTATTTCATGATCTTTCATAGCCATTATAAAAGACATCAATGTGCTGTATGCATGTAATATTCTTTGTCTTCACAAGACTGTTGAAATTAAGAAACCAAGCTTCAGTTTAGTTTGTTGTGAAATCCACACATGTTACCTCCCCTCGAAGTATGCTTAGAACATAGCTATATCATCATGAATTGAAAGAAAAGGTTTTTATATAGGAACAATAGAGACACGTCTACTATCATCTTTCTTTAATTTTAATCTCATTATCATGTTATCTATGGTGAGTAGTGACAATTTTTTAGAATTGAAGAAGGACTGGTATAGCACTGGTACTGTCTTTAAAAAAAATTCTCGACTGGAGACAGTGATAGGTGATAACACAAGAATTGACCAAAATACCAATCATAGCATTAAATAATTGCGCTGGCCACTAGCTAGAGATAGAATTGAAAGTTCAGTAACCGGTTTCTCTGTTCGAATTAGTTCTTGGTATACTTGTTACATCATACTCCTGGGTCTCAGTAATTTCAGCATGACACAACTATATATATATATATATACCAATAGCTACACCAGTAAAACATACATCACACTTTATTGCTATAAGATTAGTTAAATATAGACATAACAAAGTTTATCTAATCAATATTATAGCTGAGTGAAGGATTCGTCGATATATTTGCTGCCACATATTGATTTCCTCACTATTCCCATTTAATTATTCTGATCTACTAGCAGCTATGAGCCACTCTGAAGGACCTACCGATGGTTCCGGTCATCTCCCTTCATTCCTTAATATGAAACATACGTGCTTGAAATGCGGCTGAGAGAAGGACAAAGGGTCTCCTAATACTGGCTTATATATTTGTCCAACCATTTTACATATTTTTACTGCAAGAATTTGTACAGATAATTTTGGTATTGGAGCTTTATTACTAATTTGGTATGCGCTTGAAGTGAGGCCGAGAAAAGGCTGGAGCCGGGTCATACCATCCGTAGTCATTAGTTTTTGCCATGAGTATTCTTGCCTGAACAGCATCCCCATTTAGTTCAGCATTTCTAGTGTCCTGACACCAAGCAGAGAAGATTAAAAATTCTAGAAACTAATTTGTTAAACGGGTTATTAATTATTTGCTAATATTGCTATGCTACTGAATTAAATAATAATATTGGCCTTGATATGTCATACCTTTGTCATCGTTTGACCTTCAGGTACTTGATTTACTAATTTCCTGTATCGACCTGCAAATGGAAAAATATTAAGGTTGGATAATAGCCTCTCTGAGAAAATGTTTTTGTAGTGTAATTAAGCTTGCTTCACTTGAATCTTTACGAATTACCTTCACTTAGGAATCAATTGTAGCTTGCTAAAACATAATTAATTAAGTTGGTAAACACACCTGTTGCAACTGAAGCTGAAAGCAATGAAGCTAAGATGAGAAGAAACAAAGCTGATTTCTTCAATTCCATGAAATTATTAACATTGGAAATGGATTAAGCACTGATTATAAATGGGTTCTCTGATTGTACTGGTTTCGTACTTTGAAGACATTAGATAAGATTGCCCAAGTTTTATAAGGCTAAAAAGAAAGAGGTGCTTAGTGCGCCTTTGCAAATTATATTATCATGAAAGAGAAAAGCTAATGGTGAGCACTTTCTCCAAGGCCTCTGACTGTGTACTCAATACTAGTGTTAGTGGAGCTTGATAGATGTTACCAATTATTGTGATAATCCTAAAACAATCAGAAGTAAATATTTAAATCATACTTGAAGTTCCGTTCATGTTTGTTTAAAATGCACAGAATGTTTACATGTAAATGTGCATATTCTCTCTTTTCTGTTGTTTGAACTAATTAGAAAGCAAATTTCTATTAGCAACCAAGAAAGATGACAACTATTCTTTTTTTTTTTTTTTGAAAAAGTGATACTTAATACCACCTATTTCCATTGCTTTTCGGGATTAGCGAAATAATTAGAGAATTCTGATACACTAACAGAAACCTGATTTCAACGAACACAAACATATCCTATGTAAACTAAAATAGGAAATATCCAAGTGTTAGCTACGAAGCCTATGATGGACCAAATAGAACAACTGCATGCATAAGAATTTTCCAATTAGTGAAAAATTAGGTTAGGACATGTCTCTTAATCCTTAAGCAAATTCAATGCTAACCATCGTACTCATAAACCAGAGGGTTAGATCAGTACAGGGTTAGTGTTTTTGGTGCTAAGTATCAAGTGCGTCCTGTCAAAAAGATTAGAATGTGTCAGGGTATTGATCTGATTCATTCAAAGTGTCGAGCTCTTTTTGGCATGATTAAATGATTATGTTAAGAACTTTCATCCGGCAGGACAAGATTTTCTATAAAGCTAGGCTACATGTTTTCCCTTTAAGAAATAGATTTAAGGCAAAAAAGGAGCTTTTTGGAAGCTTAGTGCTCCAACTTGGACTGATGAAAATGACATTGTACCAGAATTAATAAAGCACGCAACTACAAGACAATTTCAGTGGTGTTTAAATAAAATTTTGGTTTTGCGCCAACCGATGAATCTCCATCATGGCGCTATAGCATTATTTGTATAGAAACTAATTGAAACTTTGGTAGCCAAAAGCCATGAAATAAGGCAGCTAATTCTTTGGGACCACCTCTAATGGCTGTCCATTAATTTGCTCATGTTTAATTTAGACAGGAACCAGTTAGATGGAAACATCAGCTGCTAGAGTACATGTATCATGATAAAGTTATTAGCATATGGAAGCAACAAAAAGATTAATAGTTGAAATGCCAAAACACAATTTGCAAATCACTGCAGCAGGTGGAGGAAGTAGAAAACTTGCAGAAGGCATTGCACCATTTCTTTCTACTTTCTTATTTGTAAACTTATCTGTTAATTAATCTTCTTGAACCATAATCTCTTTCCTCTTTGAACCTGTTTTCCGGTGTTATTAGCATTGTGCCTCTTGCTCCATTAATGGGTGAACTTGTTGTGCGAGCTCATACATTGATTTTGATATAAGAATAAAGCAGATAAAAATCCTTAAAGGCGAGCAAATTTACTATAAAAAGACCACTCAAAAATTGAAATATTTGAACCAGGATTTCTGAAATTCCCAAATCCTGTACAAAAGCAGCTCAGGTTATACTGAGGAGGTCCGATGCAGCTTTCTTTTTCTAGCAACGGATCGACTGCTAGCTTATACTGTAAAGTTCTCCAGTCAAACAGCCGACCTATGCGATTACATTTTAATCATGTTTCATAATTTGACATAATTAGTTGTTACTTTTTACTTTTTACATTTCTGTTTCATTAGTTCAATTTTTTGTTCATGTTGTTAATTTTATTTTCAAATTTCCCCCTATATATAAATACCGGTAGGTAATCATATAAAGATTAAATTGAACAGTTAGTTAGAGTCACAAATTTGCATATAAATTAGTGGCATCTGATGAGTGATGAGCCCAAAATACAGTTAAACAAATTACACAATTAATCAATCAATTAGTTAGTTAGTTAGTTAGTTAGTTAGTTAGTTAGTTAATGTACATCTGATTGGCAACATCCTTGTTGCTATATATTTTTGTAGCCCGAGACAGAGAGACTGAGAGCTGGGAATGTCTCATTGGGCCTAAATTGTATGATTGCTGGAATTAATTATAAGCCTGTAACGGTGATGGGTCCAACTCTTAGTTAATTAAGTAATAATTGAAGAGTCCCCACAAAACAATAAATTTTGTCTTCTAAGAAACAAGGACTCATCCTCTCATCTCTTCTTTTCTTCCCGTTTATATATATTATTATAAGAATAAAGAAGGGTTCTAATCTAATGTCAATGAATGAGGAGCATGAGATGTAGAATATTGTTGCCAAGAAGGTCATATTATTGGTAGGTACATGATATTTTAATTATTCTGCGCATAATTAAGGAGTTCTCCCCGACTGTAAACATTGAAATCTTTTCTTCTCTGTACGATTTTAATTTTGAACACTTTTATTTGTGGGGACATAATTCTGATAGTTTCCGCTATTTCGTCGGTTTGGTAATGCTCCAACATTTTTTCTTTTTTCACGGAACACTTTTGATATTTATCTGACACCACTCATTTAGCTTTTCACATAACCACAGACAGGTCCCTGAATCCGCAAGCGCCTCTCTTGTCATGGCAACTGGAGAGGATCTCTTAAAACGAAGACATGCGCCACACGTTTTTTCACGGAGGAAAATTTTCACTGTGTTTTATTAATTTTTGTTTCAAAACTTTAAAACATGGGAAATGTTATATGACTACACATATACATAGCAACTGGTCCTGTCATGCCCATATTTTTTATAATTAGTATACTCGTCCTGCAATAAATTAACCGTAGGATAATTAGTATATCGTTTGCAATGTACATTGCAGAATTATAAAAACTATTGCCAATTTAACAAGATGTTGTTTAAAAGTATTACACAAGAGCAACTTGTGCAATTACAAAATTTTGTTACCGGAGCAATTTTTTTACATCAACTTCATAAAATTTCATACATGAAATTTCAATGTTGCTGACATGACAAAAGAATTGATTTTCAAAATAGGTAAAAAGAGTAATTTTCTATCGCAACAATGCAAATGCTTATACAACTTACGAAATAGTTTATGTGATACTTTCAAACAAATTGTTAACTTAATAAGATTATTGAATTAATAAGTGCTCCACATTTTTTGTTGTCCATTTACAAGTGAGATTGAGATATTCTAGTAATGCCTTTGTAAACAAGAAATTAACCCTATTTTAAAATTGATGTGAAAAAGTTATCAAATTGATGATGTAACAAATAGGTTCAGTTATCATAATTTCAGAAATAAAAATACTCTAATTAGCCCCATTTTGTCAAATTTGACCCATCAAACACAAAATTTTTCAGACGCTTGGGTTATATATTAAAAAGCAAATTATCAATAGTCATATGCAATGCAAAACATGTGGCATTGTGGTTGCGTTATACTCGGGTTCGTGCTTGATCCTGACTTTGATACAGCATGATTAAAAAAACTTGACAGGTTTGACAAAAAATAAATATATTTATATTAGCGTTGTAATTACGATTACGATTACGATTATAGTCAGCATATTTGACTTGTCAACTACCAAAGTACGCAGGCGCTAACAAGGATTGACCCAAAAATTGGTACTAAAAAGGAGTACCGCGCTTCTTCCAGTCCAAACCAGACTCGCAAATAAAAAGGTGCAATACCAAAGAGGCAAAGAAAGAAGAGAGGGAGGGAGAGAGAAAGGCAAAGGGGGGATCTGCTTTAACGATGTCGGCCTCTCTGTCTCTCATCCAAGCCCCATCGCGCCTCTCGCTCTCGCGTTGTTTTTTAAAATCAGCATCAGCGGCTCGTCGATACACACTGCCTAATTATTGCATATCCGCTACTCCCTTGCCATCTTCTTCTTCCTCTTCGTCTAGGCTTGTGCGCTCATTGGTCTCTTCATCCAGACCTTTCGCTAGTTCGACGGCTGTCATGGCGAAAGTCGATTCGACGGTTGCCGACGCGGATGCCTCCATGGACGCCGTCCAGAAGCGGCTTATGTTTGAGGATGAGTGAGCCCTCTCGTTCTCTCTTTTTGTACATTTCATCCTTTTTGATGTTGTCAATTGGCTGATGTGAGGTTTCATTCAAGGTGTTGTTGAAATTCCCGTGTGGTCTTAGGTGTTCTGATTATTTGATCCAAAGAGAAATGAAATGGGGAGAAAAATTGTAGTTATGGGATAACTGAATTGGTACTCCCATTTATTTTAGGTTCAAGTGTGGAATAATTAGTTTGATGAAGTTGGTAAAGGGAAATCAATGTCAAATATATACTGGTCAAATATTCTTGCATTGGACTTGTAAAATGGAGGTTGATGTGAGCAGTAGGTTATTAGAAATAAAATCCAAATCATATTCTATCCGATCCGTCTGTTTTAATCCAACGCCTCGAATTGGAATAAAAGGGCTCTACTTTCGCATTTGGAAAAGTAGGGGGTACATATCCCTAGTTTTTATCAGCTAGATGAAATCGACTGAAAAGAAGAAAATCAATTTTGAATAAAAAGCTTTAGAAGAAATTGTTGGTACTAAAAAAGATTGATCTTTAAGGGTTGTATAAAAGAATGCATTGATCAAGAGTAGCCCGACTTAGGGCTTTGGACCAATTTACCTTCTTATCATTGTTAACTAATTAGAGATTTAAACTAAATTTGAAATAAGATAGTAATTAGTGAGGATCTGTTGTTAATTAAGTTTCAATGTCATGCAGGTGCATTTTGGTGGATGAGCATGACAATGTTGTGGGACATGATTCGAAGTATAATTGTAAGTATGGAGAAGCATATTTACATTTTTCACATCATGTAGATGCTTGTTTGGATATTATCTTGAGCATATTTCTCAGAAATCTGCAAAAACTACTATAGAATTTCAAAACAACTCTCTTTTATGTAATATTTTGTCTTGACTCATCCTTTGATGCATTAGGTCATCTAATGGAGAAGATTGAGAAGGAGAACCTTCTCCATAGGGCTTTCAGTGTGTTTCTCTTCAACTCAAAATATGAACTACTACTTCAGGTACTTCCAAACTTGATAAAATATAAGTCTGTTTGTGTGAAGAGTATTTGCAAAAGCATACCTGTACTGTCAAGAAATTGTAGAAAAACTCATTAATCCATTGCAGAAAGTTCAAATTTGCAAGCTGTCACCATGGTTTAAATTTTCGAGTTGTTGCCATGGCTGTAATCTAACTACTAGTATGTACTTAAGACGGATACGGGACCTTAACTTTGTACTGAAAGTTGATGTTACTTTTAGCTCAAAAATCTTTTTCTGCGACATTCTACCCTTTTTCAAAGTATATTTAATTTGTGCAATAAGTTCTTGAAAATTTTCTGTAATTTTGGCAGCAAAGGTCAGCAACAAAGGTAACTTTTCCTCTCGTCTGGACCAACGCTTGCTGTAGCCATCCTCTTTACCGGGAATCTGAGCTCATAGAGGAGAATTACCTCGGTAACATTTTAACAGTAAAAAATGTTTCCTATATATAATTGCATATATATAATTATTCTATGAATGAATCATATCTACTTTTTTGCGATTAACCTCAGGAGTGAGGAATGCTGCACAGAGGAAGCTATTTGATGAGCTTGGCATACCAGCTGAAGACTTACCAGTTGACGAATTTACCCCACTTGGACGTATACTTTACAAGGCACCATCTGATGGGAAATGGGGCGAGCATGAGCGTACGTTTTTATATTAAAATGCTAGTAGTGAATTAGGCTTTAACCAATATGATTCTACCTCTTACCTGACAGCTTCAGGTTACTTGCTGATATCAGTGTACCATTAGGAGCTTTCTCTTGGAGAATATCAACAAAACACTGGAACTGATTTGAGGTTCTATGTTTCTACTAGCAAGTTATGGAGTGAGGATTTTCGTCCCTTTTACGGGCAGTTTGACCATTTTCTGGCTGGACTTAACATTTGGCATATTTTTTTAGTTGTTAATACCAAAAGATTATATTTGGTGGTAGCTATTTGCAAATGCAGAAATGCATCTGCTCTAGTTTGTATAAAGAAGGCAATCAAACTTCTTTTGAATTTGCTAATTTTTTCTTTCAATTACAGTTGATTACCTGCTTTTCATTGTACGTGATGTGAACCTGCACCCGAACCCTGATGAGGTGGCAGATGTGAAATTCGTAGACAGGGAGCAGATAAAGGAGTTGCTAAAGAAAGCTGATGCAGGAGAAGTGAAACTCTCTCCTTGGTTCAGGCTGGTCGTAGACAATTTCCTCATGAAATGGTGGGACCATGTAGAGAAGGGGACACTTCTCGAGGCAGCTGACATGAAAACCATCCATAAACTGTGATAAAGCAGTTACATTATGTCTGTAGCTTAGTGTTTAAGTTGGATAATATGGTGTGCTCTCTTGATATCTTAATTTTAGAAATAAAAGGTACACTGTTATCCCAAAAAAAAAAAGGAATAGAAGAAAGGAAATGATATTATTGTTAGACTTTATTTTCTCATGCATCTGAGTAGGTGGAATACAGCCACATGATTGTGAATGACATATTTGTCAACTTCATAAGCTTGCAACATTTTAAATTGTTTAAAGCAGTTTGATTGAAATCTCAAATGACTATTTGTTAATCAAGTTTTTAGAACCAGAACTCTTGTAAGTTATGATATTAGGAGAAAATTGGGTTACAACCAAAATGGAAGATATCATGAACAGGACTTACAATATTTAATCAACGGTTTTCTTCTTTTTGTACTCTCATGTTTGTTTCTCTTGTAGAATTTCATGCTGTACGTTGTGTTGTGACGATAGCAGTTCAACTTTGTCGCCTATAAACTATTCATGCTTGCCCGTTGTTACTCCCATGTTTCTTGTTCTACTCCGTTGAAAGATAACAAGCTCAATTCATAATTATTCATACAGCTCAACTTTGTTGCCTTATAACTTTTTCATTGACTACGCTTGTTCTTTCTGGACGGAAGTGACTCTGAAATACACACACACACACACACACATATATATAGAAGTCAATGTTCTAAAAAGGAGACAATAGCAAGGCCGTGACATTTTTATTCTTCTTATTTTTTTTTATTTTTTTTAAGAAAGCATATGAGTCATGCGTGCCCTTATTGTATTATTGATGACGAAAACATTAGAGTGATTAAGTTTTTTAGAGCAAAAAATGTCTAGGTAGAAACTTATCAGTGACCAACTTTATAAAATATGGTTGGGCTATTCTGAGTGTTGTGAAATTTCTAACACTCAAAATGTTACTTTTATGTTAAAAGAATGTTAAAACAAATCGACGTCTGCTATAACTATAGCAATCCCCTGTAGAGGATAATGTGTAGCCAAAATAGTGACCCGCTATCTTACATCATGTAATTTTTGTCAATTTTTTCCCCCGTCATTCCTAAGGTCTGTCTGTATTACTTTTTATTTTGAACTCATTAAACGTCTCAAGCACTTAATTTAATATTGCTATTACATGGCAATTGCATAATAGTAATGGACACTTAGTTATCGCATAATGCTCCCTTACATATTCAATTGTCTTTTGCAAAGATGGCCAGAAAATGTTGAAGGACGAAGGGTGAAGACTTGGGGAGCCAATATAATATTCCCTTAAGATATATATACATGAATGAGATCGACTTAGTATTCCCACACTCCTTACAAATATTAATATGCATGCTTAATTTATTTATGTTTGATTTCATGAGAAACATACTTCTATTATTTTACTTGTGCACCAACCAATTAAAGATTTATTAGAATTTCAGATCGTAAAAAGGAACAAATAGCAATAGGATAACAGAGGGGATTTGTTACTTTCCTCTTCTTTTTTTCTCCCAGTGTCGCCCCAAGCCGACAGTCAAATACAACCAAACGACTTGAAACTCTCTTATCTCTTCGTACCTCGCCTTGAAAGCAAGCATTAGATAGAGAGAGAGAGAGAGCGCGCGCGCGAGAGATAACTCCACAATACCTTCCCCATGGCGACTTTCACTGGCGTTGGGTCCCACTCCTCTCTCCTCCCCATCTCTGCGAAACCTTCTACAAGCAGGTCGGGTCACCACCGGGCCTCGGTGGTGGTGAGAAATGCGGTTTCAGTTGAGAAATCAGCCAAGTCTTTGAAGCTTGACAAGTCTGAAGAAATCTTCACCGCGGCTAAGGTGGTCAATTGATTCACACTTCTTCTTTGCCAATCGATCGTCTTTATTATTTCTGTCGTTGAAATTTGGTTTCTTCTACAAAGGTCTTCATTTGTGAGCCTGTAACCTGTAATACCCCTTAATAGCTCAGACATTTAAGATATTATGAATTTTACCGTTAGATGTATTGGAGATAGGTCTGGAATCTAAGTTCAAGTTATCTGAAATCTGAGAAAAGCAGGGAAAACAAACAAGAATAGTTTAGTCAACTACATAGATTCATTGTTCAACAAAGTATATGGTACAATTAGGGCTATTTCTTACAATACAATGTAGTCAGCATTTGTGTAGGTTGTGTTTCCTCATTCAAATCACATACTTTTATGTGATTTCCACAGAATGTCTACACTGAACTCTTCAAATTCCGCTTTGACTCTTTATGTTTTTGCACAACGCGACTTACGATAGCATAGTCTAAGCATCCAGTGTATAATGTGCCTGGAGTATTGAAATATGTTATTATGTCAAATACTTTCACTAACTGGTCAATGTATTTTAGGAATTAATGCCAGGAGGGGTGAATTCACCGGTCAGAGCATTCAGGTCGGTCGGGGGACAGCCCATTGTGTTTGATTCGGTTAAGGGATCTCGCATGAGGGATGTTGATGGAAATGAATACATCGACTATGTTGGATCATGGGGGCCTGCTATCATTGGCCATGCCGATGACAAGGTAAATATTTTTTTTTCCCTTTCTTCTCTTCTGTCTATTTTGGAACAAGAAACTTTTTACTTGTTTACTGCAGGTGAGGACCTTAACCTAGTATTGAGGATTGTTGTGTGACTTGTGTTGACTAGTCTATCTTGGCACTGGTCTGTCTTCGTTGGTCCCAATATTATGTTCTATTACTAGTATGGTTGTTCAATAGAAACATGCATATACGAAAGTTCCAGTTACAGAGCAAATGATATATGAAATAATTGATTATTGTGTTGACACCTTAATCACAGGTGAATGCAGCGCTAATTGAAACCCTAAAAAAAGGCACAAGCTTTGGCGCACCTTGCTATCTCGAAAATGTTCTTGCTGAGGCAGTAATTGCTGCTGTACCAAGTGTCGAAATGGTCCGCTTTGTCAACTCGGGTACCGAGGCCTGCATGGGTGCCTTACGCCTGGCCCGTGCCTTCACTGGGCGTGAGAAAATCATCAAATTCGAAGGTTGTTACCATGGGCATGCTGACCCGTTTTTGGTAAAGGCTGGTAGTGGAGTTGCAACCCTAGGTCTGCCTGATTCTCCAGGTGTGCCCAAAGCTGCCACTTCTGAAACTCTAACTGCACCTTACAATGACATAGATGCCGTCAAGTTGTTATTTGAGTCTAACAAGGGAGAAATTGCTGCTGTAATACTTGAACCAGTAGTCGGTAATGCTGGGTTCATCACACCGAAACCTGGTTTCTTGAATGCATTAAGCGAGATAACTAAAGAGAATGGTACACTTTTGATTTTTGATGAGGTCATGACTGGATTCCGTTTAGCGTACGGTGGTGCCCAGGAGTACTTCAACATTACACCGGATTTGACTACCATGGGTAAAGTTATCGGTGGCGGCTTACCAGTTGGCGCATATGGTGGTAGGAGAGAGATAATGGAAATGGTGGCACCAGCAGGACCTATGTACCAGGCTGGTACACTTAGCGGCAACCCGTTAGCCATGACGGCTGGTATTCACACGCTGAAAAGATTGACCGAGCCTGGTAGTTACGAGTACTTGGATAACATAACAGGTCAGCTTGTTAATGGGATATTGGATGCGGGCAAACAGGCTGGACACGAGATGTGTGGTGGGCACATCAGGGGCATGTTTGGATTTTTCTTTACATCAGGTCCAGTAAACAATTTTGAGGAGGCTAAGAAGAGTGATACTGGTAAATTCGCAAGATTCCACAGGGGAATGTTGGAGGAAGGAGTCTATCTTGCGCCATCTCAATTCGAGGCAGGGTTTACTAGCTTGGCACATACATCAAGTGATATCCAGTTCACAGTCGAGGCAGCTGAGAGGGTGCTTAAGAGGATATGAGATCCTGATTTGGAGGGTTTATGATTTAGATGCTATTGTTTTTTTTGTTGCTAGTTTCTTTTCGGCATAGAGATTGTATGCTTGAGTTTTGTCTGAGCTTTTGTTGGTTTTCCATATTTACAAGAACTATATCATGCTTGTTGTAATTTACAATAAATATGTTCTATCATATGTGGTGTTTTCGCTTTATGTAATCTTCTGGTGAGGTTTAAATGTACAAACTTTTCATAATATTTTGGAGGAAGTTGAGGAGAGTTCATGATAAATGCAGCAAGAGTTTTTCCCAATTGCAAATGCTTAGACGAGCATGAATCTCATTTCTTGCTATCTTTCAAAATTAATTGGCAATTAGAAGATCATTCAAATGCTGGACATACTTTTTGGTTGGATGCTTGAGTTCAAAGGCAGATAGACATTGTACAGTGCCTCTAGTCTCTTTTTAATGATGTGTAGTCCCTAAATTAGTATTCTTTGCTCTCATGCTGGTAAAGGTATCAGCAATAACTTGTTTCTGTAAGAGATGAAGCATGTTAAAGTTCTCTTTATCTGTCACTACCAACAGTAATTGGTTCAGTTTTAGATCTTTTAAGCTCCAGTATATATAAAGTCCAGGTTGTACAATTCCTTTCTTTTTAAGAAAATAAATAAATGTTTTCTCTGATTATTGAGTAGACTCATATTAGGGAGGTTGAGAATTTCAGTGAGCATGCACGAATCTTGATGAAGGCTGCGCTACAAACAGGTGACAGTCTGAATTGTTTAGGAGAATTCTCTTCAACTTATATATTTCTTACAATAACTCAAACCAACTTTTGAAAAATAATTTGATATAATTATTCATCACGGTTAATCATGTCATATGATATATTGTTAATCACTGAAACAGTCTTCAAATTAAAGCTATCAGACTTCGCTTTGTTTATTATGGAATATTGTTTATTTATTTATTGGTAGCTTGATTAGGCCGTCAGCATGTAATTATTTTTCCCGGATAAGCTATGATTGAATTTATGCATTGGTACACGGTAGCTTGAGATTATGCATTAAAGATTATGTTGTTTCTATTTTTGAGTACTTTAATGCGCTTATTTCTATTTTTAGTTAGCTTTTGTTTCAGTTCAGTTTAGCTGTGGTGATCTTCTCTGATTGTTATTTGTAGGTTTTATTATAAAACTGTAATATTCATAATAGTATCTTAGTTTTTATTTAGATGTTAGTTGGTACCAATCATTTGATACCTCCACAAACAATGTACCAGTCTTTTTTGGTTGGGGCATGATTCCCCAGATTGATAGCAGACCCAAGCCCAAGCCCAAGAAAATAAAAAAGGAGAAAAATGCAGGTACCGGAGTTAGATTGGGCCCATTTTACAGACTGATTGTCTAATAACCACCAAAAGAAACATCAGCAAGCGACCTACACGTTAATAACACGCCACAGATTGGGGTACACAGAAATAACAATAGAGAATTCGAACAACTATCCTATTGGGCGACAAGGGAGACCAAACAGCGCCCATCGTCCATTGTTGGGTCTCTTTTCTCTCTGTCATAGCGTCGTGCCTCCTCCTTTACCCAACCATCACCGTCTCCATTTTCCATTTTCCATTTTCCATTTTCCATTTTCCATTTCGAGAGAGGTAAGGGGTTGGGGGGGGCCCTGTTGCTTCTTCCACCATCCCATTCCTTATATTTACACCTCCATCCCATCAGATCATCAATCTCTCACCTCACTCTAAACTAAATCATTACGCATGGCTCTCTATTGTTCCTCCATATTCTCATTCCTTCTCTTGATTGCTCTTCCATTGTTGATCTCAGCTGCTCCACGGAGTGCTCTCATCACGCACCTTCCTGGGTTCACTGCCACTTTCCCATCTAAGCACTATTCTGGGTACGGTTCTTACAAATTATTTTTCTCCGTCGTACTCAATTATTTGTAATCACTAAATTATACATCCATCCCCGCATTTGTCACTATTTATATTTGAGGCCTTATGACTTGTAAGATACCGATAATCACTAAATTATTGGTGTCTGTGAATTTTATATCCTGATCCATTACTATTGCAAATGTGAAGTAATAATTGTCATGCATCATTCTGGCACCTGACTTATGGACCTGTAAGGTTGTTATGGATAATTGATGCAAAGACTTCTTTGCTAGCAGTACGAAAGCACAAGGACCCAGATAGGAAAAAGTAATATGGACCAGGAAATAAAAGGAACAATGGTGAACAAGTTTGTAATTGTTGCTAGTTCAGTGATTGCATTTTCTGGACCATCCTATTTGTTTTTGTAATGGTACCACAGTCAACTGGTACAATCCAAAACCTGACTATCTCTGTCGGACATTTGACTTTTTTTTTACTAAAGCTACTATATGAGACTAAGTAAATGTTTGGTTGTTCTAAAGGTATGTAACTGTGGATGAGGTGAATGGGAGAAATCTATTTTACTATTTTGTGGTTTCTGAAGGGGACCCAGCCAAAGACCCAGTTGTACTGTGGCTAAATGGAGGGCCTGGTTGTTCTAGTTTTGATGGATTTATTTACGAGCATGGTAATATTAAGCATATTTTCTATAATTATTTATTTATTTTCATAGAAAAAATTATAACCTTTTCTGGCAATTAGTTACCCAATACCATGGCCATTACTATTGACAGGGCATCACAACTTCATATAACTCAATATCTATAGCTGCGTTATACTATGTTTCATAGCTATTATTAAAATCTATTGGTGACAGTTTAATATAATGGAAAAGTAACTGATGGTTTATATCCAAAGTGAAAGTTCATAATATTTGTCATTTGTCATTCAATTTTTCAGGCCCATTTAATTTTGAAATGGTTGGATCCACTGGGAGCCTTCCGAAGCTGCATCTCAACCCATATAGCTGGTCTAAAGTAAATGAAATTGGCATATGTATAATCAGCTTACAGAAAACATATTATAACACTGAAGTTCACATTTCTTTTTTATTCAGGTTTCAAATGTTATATATTTGGACTCACCAGCTGGTGTTGGTTTGTCATACTCAAATAACACGTCAGATTACAACACTGGTGACCTAAAAACTGCCTCTGATTCTCATACATTTCTTCTGAAGGTATTTCAGTTTGTAGATTAGTTTTATTTTCCGCAAAAAAACCCAATAGTGCTCATATCTGCAATAACACCCAACATCTTATCTTGGAACTTATACAAGTAAACCAACTGGAGACTTAAGTTTTCTGTGATGGAAAAAATTTAAATATTAAAAATTGCATCCTGGAAGATGTGATGAATATTTCTATGAAACAGATGCAACTAAAACGAAGTACATTTCACATATCAGAATCGGGCTTCATCTTATATTGAGCTAGTTTATCAAAATAACTGGACCTAGTTATGACAATTTGAGTCAGTTGATTGAAAATGTTTGGGACAGGTTAGCCTTATTATTGGTTAACATGACTGAACTATATTATTTTCCTTAAAATAGTCTGATTTTAAGCTTGTTCATTTCAATTTGTTTCAAAAATCTTCCTGACTTTAATATTTTTGTTCTTTCTCCCTTGCTGTAGTGGCTTCAACTCTATCCTGAGTTCCTACAGAACCCGCTTTACATAAGTGGCGAGTCATATGCTGGGGTTTATGTGCCTACACTTTCATATGAAGTTGCAAAAGGCATATATTTGTTAAGGCATTTTATGTTTTATTCTGTTCCTTTTTTGCACAAGAAGGTCAGCTCATGTTTTACATCTTGTAGGGATCCAAGAGGGAACCAAACCTATCCTCAATTTCAAGGTTACTACTTTATACTTTTATACGCAACTCACATTGTTTACTGATTCTAAAAAAGTACTGATTATGTTGTGTGATCTAACTTATTTTATTTGTTTTTTTAGGGTTACATGGTTGGAAACGGAGTGTGTGACACTGTTTATGATGGGGATGCTCTCGTGCCTTTTGTGCACGGAATGGGCCTCATATCAGATGATCTCTTTCAGGTATGTTTCGTTCTTTCATTATACTTTTGAGAAATTTGAAGGGAATGTCCATGTGTTGTGTGCATTGTGCCTTGATTGCTAAAATTTCCTTCGTCATTTACAAAAGTTAAAATGTATTCCCTATGTTTGAACTTGATTGATCAAAGAGCTGTGTTATCTTAAACTCACTAATATGTTACCCAGTGTAGTTCTGATAGATAATTAATAAAAGTGGTTCACCAAGCCCTGTCTTATACTTGCCAGAAAAAATGTCTTCTTGAAAGCTTCTTAGGCAAGTATATGAGCTACAAAAAGTACTATCAAGTAGCTTTCCAGATCATGATTAACAACATGCAGTCATGTCTATTATGCTAAAGTTCGTAATATGAAAGTATAATATGGAAATACCTCTAGATAGTTCTATTTTCTGCGAAAATCACTACAAATTGAGTTTGCAAGTGAAAAATCATGATTTCACACTTCCAACATGGAATACATTTAATAGATATAATTGCAACTCAAAGTCTCTACTTCATATACAAACTTTAAACAAGCAACTTATTATTTTCTGAAATGACAAAATGAACTTAATGAATCGTGCTTTCCCCTTTGTCACAAAGAACTTAGAAGTAAACATGACAGTCACTCTTAGCCAGCCATGATAAAATGGCTTGCTTAGGAAACAGACAGTCACCTTAAATCATATTTAGAGATAATCGAAGATCAGTAGGGGGCATAAATATTGAGAAAAAGAATAGAGGTTCTTGTTACTCGTGCATGGAATTTTTCTTTTGGGTAAGCTGTGAAGACCACTGGGATAGAGGATGGGTTTTGCAATTATGATAATATTGCAATGGCCCTTTTTGCACTTGTTCCTAGTAAACCCAGGTTTTTTAAAGATGTACTCATGTCTAATCTTTTGAGATGTATCACAATATATTGCAAATTTTCTGAATAATGTAGGAGGTGAATAGTGCTTGCAAAGGAAGCTACTGGAATCCTGTAAACAACAGATGCCAAAATGGCTTGGATAAAATTGATTCGGTAATCTTTTTTAAATTGCTTACAAAAATAAAATGAATTATTCTTTTACCTTTTTTTGGGCTGTTAAAGCTATGAAATAAGAAATAAGTAGATTTCTCAAAATTTACACAAAAATATTTTCAACATGGTTGCATAGTCATGGAATTTTTTTTTTAAAATAAACATAGTCGTGGAATTATTTTTTAAAAAGCTGAGACGGCAATTTTTGCCATTTCAACATCTTAAGCACCTCTTATTGTTTCAATATTCAAAATATCACATAGAAGCTTTTTCCGGCTTGACTAGGTAATCGGTGACTTGAACATTTATGACATCCTTGAGCCCTGTTATCACGACTCAGATATAAGAGAAGTGACCCAAAAAGGCACAGTGCCTTTGAGTTTTAGGAGACTTGGTGAGACCAACCGACCTATGCCTGTTAGAAAGAGAATATTTGGTCGTGCTTGGCCTTTGCGAGCCCCCGTTAGAGATGGCAGGGTCCCATCTTGGAATGAGCTTGGCAGCAGCGGAGCAGTTCCTTGCATGGTAATGAATTTTCTTCTGTTTTAGTGTTTTAAGTTAGGTCAAATTGCCAATTACCTTTTCTGCCCTAATGTTCAGTAGTACCTAATAAGTCACATAAAAATAAATGAATTCACAAAATGCCTTAAATAATCAAGAAGTTGCTGAAAAGCATGTCCTTCTCTTTTATTTCATCAGATAACACATTCTTATATAGCACTATGAAAGATTAAGCTGCTACTCTTAGTGCTGTAGTCTAATGCAGTGAAACACCACAAATTCAATTTCACTTTTTTATCCTTTTTGCTTTAACAATGTGTCGCAACTGTAGAATGATGAAGTGGCATCCACCTGGCTGAACGATGAGGCAGTACGATTGGCAATCCATGCACAACCGGTAATAATTGTGCTTTTAATTTCAGCTGTCTTAGGTTTTCTTATGCACTTCCCTACCGAATCATATAGATATCATGTATACACCTGCGAAACCAGAAATACCTTGGACGATCTTGTTAAATATGGAAATTATCACATACTCCTCTCCTAATTTGGCAGAGATGCCCAAATAAAATTGTTTGTTTTCCCCTAATTTTTTAAGAGATAACCGGCCAAATGGAAGGAATAAATTTGGGAATCTTTTGAAAGGAGAAAGGGAAAGTTATATAGGATCTAGAATAAATTTTGCTGAGTTCAGTAAACTCCACCTAGGTCAACGTTATCATTGCCAACAACTGAGGTGTAAACGGAACAAAATATCCATTCTGTTCGCATCCTTGTCAGCATAACTTTTTGACAAAAGTATCCGTATGATGTGGATATGGATACAGATAATTTATAGTCCCTTAAAACAAGATGTGGGTATCCAAATTATCAAATTTCTATTGATGCAGCTGAAAATCTGGCTGTCTTTTTTTCGTTCAAATACTCACATATTTTATATATAACAATTTATTGTGTATATGATAACATATGCAGGTCTATTATCATTTTTGTTATTAAATTATTTATTTATCATTCTAAAATGCTTATTTTTCTGTTATCCTTCTATGTTGTCATAGTGTCCATTAGTTTATCCGTTTCAAATCCGTATTTGTCAATTATGCATTTAGTATCCATGTCCATTTAGGTGCAGATTTGGTTTTGAAGTGCAATATTTGTCTAATGTCTATATCCATATGCACTAGATAAAATGTGAATAAAGATATGGTTTTAGCACCTTCTGTTCGGAATCCCTTTTATACCCTACCTTCAGGAGTCATGGAACTTCTATATTATCCCAACTTAAGGTGAAGCACTCAAGAATGTTTCTGTCTCCCTTTTTGTCAATTAAGCAAAGAGGACAAACTTCTCTATTTCTCTATGCAAAGAGAAGCAAAAACTTCTAAATCTTTTTTTTTTGGTCCTAAAATATATTTTCTGGGCATATGCATAAATTTACCCTAGAAATAGAATTGTTGGGGGTATGAGTAATATTCACTATTTTTACAGGTATACATGATTCTTCTCATTTGACAGAGCTTTAGGTGGCCTATTGACATTTTGCAGGGGTAGAAGGCAAATGCTTCTTTGCTAACATTTCTTACTTTCTTAGGTAGACGCAATTGGTGAGTGGGAAATATGCACAGGCAAATTGGACTTCCATCATGATGCAGGGAGCATGATTAAGTATCATAAGAACCTAACTTTGCTAGGCTATCGTGCACTTATATATAGGTATAAATATTACATGATTTACTTCCATCCCAATGAGGTCATGTTATTGATCATACAAGAACTAAACATTTAAGCCTCTATTATCCTTAATTTGTGAAGAGGTTACAAAGGGTTGTCCTTTTGAGTAATGTAACAATATCTAAGCTCCAGCTGGTGCTTTTTCAGTACCTTTGAGTAATGTAACAATAGAAGGTTAAGATGCTGGTAAAAGACTATACTTGGGCTGGGCATAGCTATACTGAGTTTGACAAATTAGTCAAAATATTGTATGTTGCATTTGTTTTCATGCAAGTAACTCCAATTTTTCTACAACTTTTTTTTCTGTGGTCCTGGGACATGCAGTGGGGACCATGATATGTGTGTGCCTTTCACCGGGACAGAAGCCTGGACCAGGTCTTTGGGCTATAACATCACTGATACGTGGAGGCCGTGGTTTACAAATGATCAAGTTTCAGGGTACTTTTTTTAAAGAAATTTTTCATATTTGTGTCTAGCATCAAGATCTTTTGGGATAACTTTAGCGACTCCAATTCTTCTAATTGTTATGGAGTTTATTCTATATTAAGGTCACTTAATTCTTGATGCTGTAACTTCTTATCCTTAAATTGAGTTGAAGTCAAGCCAAGCACATTAATACAATTGACTTCCAATTTTCAACCTAGCTGTGAAGAGGTTTTGTCAGGTCAATAATGTGAGATCAACTTATTCATCTTTGATTCACTCAACGCTAGTTTCAGCGAGCTGCATGTCATTTGCAAATAACAATACTAAATACAAAATGTATCTTGTGTGTTGCAAGTACTGTGGCAGTATCTGGGGTCTTTTTGGAAATACCTTAGATCAAAAAGAGCATGAGCTTTATAATTGATCGAAGGCTCTTTGCTTTAATCCTTTCAGTATTTATATAGGATATATATAATAACAGTTGTTAATTCAAGTCTCCTTCTCAGTAGTGATATTAGGCTTGACTACTTTGAATTCACACAGGTACATTCAAGGTTATGCCCATAATCTTACCTTTCTCACAATCAAGGTATGCCACTTTTTCAATATTTATCATGTTTGTACTTAATATGCATATTTTTTAAAAAAAAAATACTAACATGTAATCTTTGAATTTTTGATATTGCTTTTCAGGGTGCAGGGCATACTGTTCCAGAATATAAGCCACAAGAAGCGTTGGCTTTCTATAATCGATGGCTGACTGGTCAGAAAATATAACCAACATTTAACAACTAATTAATCAGAGGAGAAATGTAAAACTCTTCTGCATATAATTTGGTTCAGAGAGGGATCCCTCCTGTCTTCCTAATTTTTTTTTCTCTTTTTACGTGTCTTATTTATATACAGAATAATCCGACGAGCTATGTTGAAACTGAATTAATCTTTAAGATTTTGATTCAGAAAGTGTGTTGGTTTTTCAGACAAATAATTCCTCGAGATTATGTTTATGTTGAAATAAAGTCTTTGTAGTCTAGCTGCTGTGTAAACATTCACCCTTTTGATTCGGTACTTAGGACCATCTCCATCTCACTTAAGACAGTTATAAATGCTGATTTGATAATTACTAGAATGTAAAAGATATGAAACTAGTTGAGAGAGGTTTGCTCAAATTTATTATATGACAAAAAAAAATATGTTTGTGTTTATTTTATTCAAATTTATAGAGATAGACTAATGTGTTTGTGTTTGTATTTCGGCTCATATGGTAATGACTCAAATTTTCATTTTTTATTTTCAAAACGTTAATTCAAGTAGTTCAATAAAAATTTTATAGAATACAAATTTTTATCATTTTTTACTATTTTTAATGAGTTTTGAAAAATGATCATTTTTGATATACAAATAGTGGTAATTTTCTATTATTTTTGGGTCATGTTTTAAAAATCATTAAAAATAGTAAAAAAAATTCTAAAATTGATATTTTATAAGATTTTATTAAGTTAACATTTCGAGCATCAAAAATAAAATTTTGAGTTATTAGCATATCGGTTGAAATATAAATAGAAATATGTTAGCAAAACTCTAAATTTATAAATTTAAATCGTTAAATGTGTTTTATATTATTTCAATAAAAATTTACAAAATTTTAACATGTTTATAAAAATTCATGAAATTTTAATCTCATTCCGATAAGTCATGTCACCCCTTCAATTTACTTTGAGATGGATATTATTTTTTTTAGAGTAAAGTCTAAGGAACGGTTCCAGATTCAATTTTAAGGACAAAATATGTGATCAGATATTTTGTCGCCTCCTTCAACTGTGTGTAAATTCCTATCAAGAAACATCAGAAAATATAAGCTCTTGGATTATAATAAATAAAGATAGTATAATTGAATATATGAAAATATTGATGATATCAGGTTGATGAAAACCTTGAAACTTTAAGGTGGATACAATTCAATATAATAAAAGAACTCTTTATTTTTTATTTCTAAATTCTAGTATTACTCCCAGCCGAACACCATCTAAAATTCCAAAGAATAATTTTCCTCAAAAAAAAATCGAAAGAATAAAAAAGAAAATAATTTAGAAAAGAACCAGGAGTATAATAGAAAGTTACAAATATCAATGGTCATTGTCAAATCGGAGTAGACAGCTATGCACAGCATTAGTGTCTTAACCACCTCATTAAATAAGGCACATGGCCCTAGCATCTGCCGTCACCAGTGTATGATGGGAGCAGGGTACTATAGTTTACTGACCGTCCGATCAAAAATAAACGGTTAATGATCAAATACATACTTAACCCCGAAACTGTAATATCGGCCGTTGATCTTTATCGGACGGCCCTGAGAGCACCTTTTGTTGCAGCCTCCAGCCTATGCGGACTATCTCCTCCACCGCCCAAAAAGTCGATCATTTACCTGAACCGGGTTCAGGAAAAAACAATACTTCTGTACCCACAATCTTTCAAGTTTTAGTAAATTATATTATTCCGAGTTCCCCGTGACAAATGAAGAAACAGGTCTATCTAACATACAGGTACTTTCTGTAGGGATGAAGATATGTTGGCGACTCGGTGCAGATTCCCTTGGGACAACTTGTATACCGACGAACAATATTACTCTATTATTTGTTCCGTGGGGCCCACCTTTCAGTGCCTTTCTATACATAGTGTGATAAAGGGTTTGGTACAGAGAATTCCAGCTTATTAGGTCATTCTGTGTTTTCTATAGGAAGCCAATCTCTTGCCGACTTCTTCCTCTCCTTTCTCCTCTCTCTCTTTGTATTCTTTCTTCGCGTCTCCGTCCTTCGAGTTCTTAGTCGGTGCATTAGATCTTTACCTGTCTTGGTTTATGAGGTAATACTTTGATACGATCGCTTAAAGATTTCATCTTTTTCTTGCATTTTCTTTAGTTTTAGCGTCTTTTTAGGGTTTTACCCATTAGATTTGTTGATTTAACATCCGAGGAGTAAAATCAGCGTGTGTTTCTGATAATTTTGTCCTAAGTTCTTAGATCAAGCTTAACTATTGAATATATTATCATCTTTTTGTTTGATATATGACATATTGGACTAGGGTTACTGATGATCTTTTTAGGTGTATGGCCGTTCCGATGGTTCTTCTATGCAAACTTTTCGTTTTTTTTGCAGTTTTTAGTTTCTATTTACAGGCCATATAAACTTGGATGAACAGATCAGACGGATCTCTTGCTTAATTTTTGAATCTTTGAAATCTTTTAGAGTTATACAGTGTTTATTTATTTTTTGTTAATGATATTATTTCAATTTTTTATTATTTCGACTTGCAAATGCTATTTCACCTTACATCATTATTTTGCTTTTGTTTCCTTGCAGCTCGAAGGAGAAGCCCACTCTTGGGTAAGACCTTTTCCTATTATTTCACTAATTTTTGTTTAGGTTTTACACTTGCCAAGGAAAATCTCAAGTCTGTTTTACACCTTGTAAAAACTTTTTGAAGTCTTGCTCCACCCAGAACCAAGCTAACAACTTAACCAAATTATCTAAGCCAACTTGTCCATGTTGAAGGCAAGATTACCACTTTCATACATTCTGTTTAATTATGGAAGTGATGATTCCTTTGGAATGCCATCGATTTGAAATTAGTAATAAAATCACTTTAAGATTCTTTTGGCATGTATTCTTCTGCTATTCTTTTTGTCTATGTGGAAACCAATACCCTAGAGTTTCTGACTTTATGACGTTAGTATTAGATGATATTCTATGCCTGTGTGAATTGATTTTAAGAAAATTCCAATATCGTCTTTGTTCTCTGTAATTTCAGAGGCCAGCGGATTAAGACCCGCAAAAGGAATATAGCAGCACCTTTGGACCCTGCTGCATTTGCTGATGCAGTGGTCCAGATCTATCTGGATAATGCTGGTGATCTGGTATGCTTTAATTTTCTGTATTGTGTTGTTTTGCCTTCTGTTACCTCTATTTTTCTGAGTTTATTTCTGATTTTCCATGCTAATTAATTTTTTTTTGTAGGAACTTGTTGCAAAAAGCATTGAATCTTCAGATCTCAACTTCTCGCGTTACGGCGACACCTTTTTTGAAGTACCTATTCCTTTTGAATTATTTTCTTCTTCTTTTGCATTATCGATTTGTGCAACATATTAGTTTCTCTTAAAACAACGGGTTCATTTTATTTATTTTAAACTTTCAGGTTGTCTTCACAGGAGGCCGTACTCAACCAGGCACAATAAAATCAGACGAAGGAGAGAGGCACAGTTACTCAATCTTAGATTGTGAACCCACACGCGAGGCCATCCTACCTTTTGTGCTTTACATACAGAAAACCCTACGCAGACGCCCCTTTCTAATAAAGAATCTCGAAAATGTCACTCGCAGGTATGATAAAGATTTTCAATTGAACATGGGAATCTCATTTATTAGAAAGTGGTTGTCAACTAATTTATTATCAGTAATCACAACATAATATTCAGTAAAGCGAAAAGATTGAACTCTGTTATGACTTATATGTCGAATATATTAAGTTTTCAAGTACTTCCAAGCAGTATTTCCTTTTATTTTACTGTTTATTCTAGTTGATTATCATCGACAGCAAATTTATTTGACAACTGTGACAATCAACCAAATGGTTATCAAATAAAAAGGTAAAATTACATATAACTTCTTTATAGTCTAGATAGGTTGTTCTCTGAAATTTTAGTATTAGAGTTGTATCAAAATTATTGGGAGGGGTAGCAACTTGCATGCCAGTAGATGTTAAGTCGTGAGTGTAAATTTTGTCTTATTTTTTATTTGGTTCTATGTTCTGCTCAACTCAGAATATTGTAGCTCATTATTGCCTTGTTGGACTGCAGGTTTCTCCAGTCACTTGAGCTTTTTGAGGATAATGAGCGAAAAAAGATGGCAATCTTCACTGCCCTCACATTCTCTCAGAAGCTGGCAGTTACGCCTGAGACGGTGTTCCAGCCATTGCTCAAGGATAGCCTTATTGCCAAAGGGATAGTGCTCAACTTCATCACTGACTTCTTCAAGGAATATTTGAGGGATAACTCTCTTGATGACCTCATTTCCCTTCTGAAGAAGGGGAAGATTGAGGATAATCTGCTCGACTTCTTCCCCACTGCCAAGCGCACTCCTGAGGCCTTATCAGAGCATTTCATGTTAGTGTTTTCATGAGCTTCTTGTTGTTTTCTTAATTTGTAGTTGCCTGCATGTGGGATAGATAAGTTCTCTTGCCTTCTTGTTACTTTGTAATTTTAGTTGCCTCAATTCTGTGGTATTGGTGTTAGCGTACATGCTTCTTGTAAGTTTTATATTTGCTATCGGGATTAGATGGAAATGAGTAGTCAAGGACGCCTTTTTATTTTCTATTTTTGCAGTAAAACACTCTTAGCACAGTATGTTGTCATAGATTTTGAGGTGACAGAGGAGAAAAGGTCATCCACATTTCGAATAGCATATCATTTATTTGTGGTGATGTAGGAAGGAAGGCCTGGCTGCAGTGGTGGAGTATAACGAGAAGAAAATGTTTGAGGTGAAGCTGAAGGAGATCAAGTCAACACTGACAACACTGATCTCAGAGGAGACGGATGTGGATGAAGTGATTGATGCCGTGAAGCAGCAGGTGAAGGAGGCTAAGTTCCCCAACATTGAGGTTGTGCGCATGCTGTGGGACGTCCTCATGGATGCTGTCCAGTGGTCTGGCAAGAACCAGCAGCAGAATTCCAATGCTGCCCTTCGTCAGGTAGGCATTCCTTTGTGATTGATCATGGAGCTTTGTTTAGCAATTCAACCATGCTTTTGCATGGATTTAGTTCAGTAGGATGGGCAAGATTGATCAAGTTTACCATTCATTGGTTACTGTTATCAGGTTCTAGTTGCAGTTAGAAAGACTTCTGGGGTTTTCTTTGTAAATATGCATATGTTTTGAGCAAAGATTTTGAAATATACCCTCTTGTTGTCCTTTCCGTTTACATCATTATTTGTAGATGTGGGAATTAATCAGTCTGGGTCAAGGTCCATGTCTTCTGTTTATATAGCTTAACTAGTTTCCATTCATTTTGTAAGTATTATATCTATATGATAGGTGAACATTTGGCTTTTAAGGGTTGAACCCAATATGGCTAACATGGAGTTGAGAACTTTTGACCAGTATCCAATTGGGTCACCGAGCAGCGTGTGTGTCTGACCTGTTGGGTTGGATTATGGTGTGGGTTTTTCTATTTGGCTATGCATTAGTTTTTGATATGCATCAGATAATCTCATTTGTAGTGAGATATCTTGATTATTTAAAAACTATAGCAAAGCATGATTCGGTTGGGTTAGACCTGTATGCTGGACCTTATGCAGACCATCCCCCAATCCACAGCAACCCCCAGCTATTCTCATAATGGTTGGTTTAAGGTTTTTTAGTTCTCTCCACAGTAGAGGGAATTAGCTTTCCCACTTGATTGATTTGTTTTATGTTATTGGGCTCTTGTGCTGCAGCTTTTATCATGGACAATCTGGCATACAACTTACTTTTGGCTTCAAAATTTCTTTTCTTCTCTGTTATCAGGTGAAAGCTTGGGCAAAGCTGTTGAATGCATTCTGTACCTCAGGGAAGCTGGAGCTGGAGCTGATATACAAGGTTCAAGTGCAGTGCTATGAGGATGCCAAATTGATGAAGCTTTTCCCTGAAATCATCAGGTCTCTCTATGATCTTGATGTTCTTGCTGAAGACACCATCCTCCACTGGTTCCGCAAGGGTACCAATCCCAAGGGCAGGTGTGCTTTTTGGATATATGATTTATTATTATATATACTGATGGTGAATTTAGTTACTTACTACCTATTCTCATAAATTGCTGTCCTTGGGGCATTTTGGCATTTCGATTTAATTACTGGGTTACATATTTTATCTGATGCACTTTCAGTAAATGGCAACTCTGGTCATTCTCATAACGTCATTTAAAACTTTGGCACAGTGAAGTGGGTTTGGTTTGAGGTGATTGGTTGACTGGTGGAACCAAGTGTTAACTTGTGATGATTTGGTAAATGTGTAGGCAATCCTTTGTGAAGGCACTGGAGCCCTTTGTGAATTGGCTCGAGGAGGCAGAAGAAGAAGAATGATAAATGTGTTGCTGTTTCGAATTATGATGGACTTGATAAACTCATGATATTTCTTTTTAATCTCCCTATATAGAGGAGATCTGTAGCATGACGATATGTGATGTTGTAAGGATTTATTACTTTCTGAGCTATTTCATTGTGTGGAAGGATTAAGTTTGGGTTATGAAATCAAATTATATTACCTTAATATTACCATATCGTATCGGTATGTTGGTTTGCATGAAGCTGCGTTGTATCAACTTGTCTGATCTTGGTTCAGTGTAGTTATTTTCTATTTTGTGCAAAGTCTGTTTTTGGTCCTTGGCTATCATACTTTATTCAAACGAGCCCTCAGATTATTTTTTATTCAAATGAACTTCTTAATTGTTGTTATTAGGAGGTCTGTTAAAACATAACAAAGATGGGAGCCATCCCTCTTTAAAATGGAAGAAAAAGGCACATGGGGAGCATGAGACATTCTGCCGACAAGCTCCCCTCATTCCTCTGACCAACAACCAGTGTTCTGTCCTCATGGTGCCCTTCTTGTGTACTACACCTAGAAACCCATAACAGTCTGTGTGTGCAATACCCAATTTTCTTCATCCGGATTCCAAGGTGATTCTCATCTGTCAGTTTTGTGTGCGTCTTCCAATTCAAAACTGCCATGTTTAATATCCATAGGATGCTCTGAAACATGACTGCCCAAGGCAGAAACAGGTTTTAGAACTGTTTTCAGTACTCTTTAAAGATTTTGATTCTGAGTGGAACCATCGATTGCTAGTACTATGAAGACGGATATATCTTTTGAGGAGGGCATGCTGAAAACTGGACCTGATTGTTTCAATTTTACAACGGCAAAGACTCAATGGACTATGCTTGAGAATGTATTGAAGGCCTTAAGGAGCCATTGCTTGTGCAATTGGAATCAGTTGTTCACGCTAAGTAGATATCAACTACCAAAGGCCGAAGCACATCTCCCAATTCTAATCAGCGCGATCAATATGTTCCCCAATTTTACTTCAGGCAAAAACAACTTCAGTAAATCATAAACAAGACTCGACACATTTCCAGAGTGACGGCTTTAAAGTGTGAAAAGAATGAATCACATACATAAGCTAGGCTACAAAAAACGAAATTTGAGGGGTTGCAAAAACTAAGGAGATTAATTAATGGTAGGTTAAAGGTTAAGTAAAAGAGAAAGCAGTGAGAAATCAAGGTAAATATGTCTCTCTTAAAAGAGTGGTGAGTTCCTGAAGAAGGGAGTGTGTTTAGATTTATATGGCTTTTGAGTGTTTAGATCTTTGGCTAATTTGATGAAGCAATTGATTTGTTTGAGTTTGACTTGAATGTAATTCAGTACATGTTTTAATTATGTTATTCAATTTGGAAGATTAATGGTTACTTTCTTCCTACTAATAGTAACTGTTAGTCAACTTGCACTGTTCAAATAATCTACGAGTAAATAAGCAGCACTTTTCCTTTGTGAGTTGGGCCTAAACTCACTGTCAGAAATTCCGAATCCGACTGTTGGGCCCCCAATTCACCGTCTTTTCCATTCCACCGCCATCGCCGCCTGATCGGACGCACACACTCCGGATCGAAAACCTCCTTTTTCTTTCTTCTCGCAGAGATTTTAGATTTAGATTTAGATTTTTGAACGGAGGAACTACAAGGGTAAAGAAAGAAATGGCTTTGCGAAGGAGCGTCGGGAAACTGGGAAACGATCTACCATCGTTTGTTTCTCGGAGCGCGTCGTCTCTCCTCCATTCCCATGCCACTAGTTTTGGTAAATTTTTTCTCTTTACGTTTTCCCCCTCGATTTGGGTGAAGTAAGCTAGTCTGTCTGTTACTCTGTGCTCTTGATCCCTTGAAGCAAGTTTTAGGGCTCAGACTTACGAAATTGGTTGTCAACTCTGCTAGTATTTGTACATGATCTCTGGATTGTATTTGCATGAAGTCTTTAGTACGAATAAGCTGAGATTAGCCTCATTCTTTTTTTTATGTGATTTTTTTTGGCATCAAGGCTTATGTACCATATGAGCATACACCAGGTGATGCAATTATGCAGAATATGAAAATCTAAAGTTGCATGTATCATCGTCTTAAAGGATATAAAGAAGTGAGAGAAGAGGAGAAGAGCAAGCTGGTGGGTAATGTTTTCAGCAATGTCGCTTCAAGTTATGATCTCATGAACGATTTTATGAGTGCTGGATTGCATAGATTGTGGAAGGACCGGTAAGTGCCTGCTATTGTTGCCTTTTCTAGTTCTGCATTTGTGGGTTGTTACTTCTCTTTTGTTGTGTAACTACTTAAGTTTGTCAGGTTGGTTTCAAAATTGAATCCCTTTCCTGGAATGAAGCATCTTGATGTGGCTGGTGGAACTGGTACGCTCATACCACTGCTCCACTTCATTGCAGATCCGTGAACAATATTGTTTCATTGTACATGAATTTGTATAATACATATTCAGGTGACGTGGCATTTCGGGTTCTGGATAGCATCAAGAGTGTGAGCCGAAGGGCAATGCAAGGCACTCTTCCTGAAGTAGAAGAAGAAACACAGATTTATATATGTGACATTAACCCAAATATGTTATCTGTTGGCAAGAAGCGTGCTGCTGATAGAGGTAAAATACCATACCTTCCATCTACTTTCTAACATAATTGGACATACATGCCTGTTCATTACTTTTAATTTTTCATGTGCGAAGGGTTAGGGGAGGAGCGATGCCTCAATTGGGTCGAAGGAGATGCTGAAAAATTAAGTTTTGAGGATGCTTCTATGGATGGTTACACGATTGCTTTTGGGATTCGAAATGTGACCCACATTGAAAAAGTTCTTTCTGAGGCTCATAGGTGGGCAATTGGATCATTATACTAAATTAGATCATTTTATGTTTCTTAAATATGCAATCAGTACACTTGTTTGTGCATACTGGCGACACCGAATTGTTGTAAATTCAGAAAACAGAATAGTGCCTCAAACCTTTATTTTAATTGGATCAAACCATTCAATGTTATTGACTGTGAAACTTTTACTTTTGTTGTTCACCTTAATTAGTAGATCAACAGCGGCACTGACCCAACTTGCTATTTGTCTGTAAAGTGTAAACACCTCGGACTGTGTGGGTAAAATATAAGAAATGTTATGTGTTATTTGTAATCTGGTAAAATATTGACAGAGTTGTTATCTGCAAAGAACCTTTACATTTCTATCTGGATTTTCCCCATCTGATTGTCATAGCATGATATGTTTATTTCAGAGTATTAAAGCGGGGTGGT
Source organism: x Bolboschoenoplectus mariqueter (assembly GCA_037678475.1). NCBI lineage: Eukaryota > Viridiplantae > Streptophyta > Magnoliopsida > Poales > Cyperaceae > x Bolboschoenoplectus > x Bolboschoenoplectus mariqueter. The sequence goes on along the minus strand of CM075258.1, from coordinate 3,872,701 downwards.
AGGTTCCTGTGCTTGGAGTTGAGCCATGTGGACATACCTATATTCAAAGAATTGTGAGTTCATGATTAAATCTACATCTATATGCTCTGATTCAAGATACTTGGCAATTAGCATGTGTTTTCTAATGGAACTGGGGTTAATGAACTGACTTTCTTACTTGTGTTTAAATGTTTTTGTAATGAGATACAAGGTGGATGCATGTTTTGTCAATTGGGGGCAATATTTTCCTCTTATTTTCAAAATGCAGAAATTGGGGAGATACTTCATCAATAGTCATTATTTATTATCTTAATCTGTTTTTGCCATGATCTCTCTCTGATCCTCTGTTTCTTTTGGTTTGTAGTTATGATTACTATTCGTTTTCAGTAATTCCAGCTATGGGAGAGCTGGTAGCTGGGGACAGGGAGTCGTACCAGTACTTGGTTGAGAGTATCCGTCGGTTTCCTAATCAGGTAATTTTGTAGAAATCTTTCAACTTGACTTAATAGAGATAAATTAAAGACAAGAAGAGGAGGCATTGTGTTACGGGTTTGAAAGATTTGCTTTTGCCAGCTCTTATATTTGTTCCCATTGTAGGAGAAATTTGCTCGAATGATTGTTGATGCTGGTTTTCAGAAAGTGGAGTATGAAAATCTCGTTGGAGGAGTTGTTGCTATTCACTCTGGGCTGAAGTTGTAGGAAATCTAAAAGATGGGTCTTTTCCAGAAATTTCTTGAAATGACGTTATTGTTTTTACTTTTATTTTTTAAAAAAGATCTTATTATTTGGTAAGTGGAGTAAATTAAAATATTTATAGAGGTGGAATAAAATTAAATTATTAAATTTTATAATTTTTAATATTTTTTACTCAGTACATATATTTATTTCATTATTATCAAACATTAATTTTTTAGAGAAGTTTAATATTTATTTCGTTTTAATTTTATTTTACTCGTTAAACAGGAGGAAAACATTACAAGTGTTGAGAAAAGGCCTAATATCATTTGTTTTTATTTTTCTATGGTTTGTGCTTTCTGGTTTTCTGTTTATATTAATGGTTTCCTTGACAAAATTTTGCGATCCGTTTTATTAATACAAATGACAACCGAGGAACCTTTATTATTTCCAAAAAAGTTATAAAATGGATCAATCATTTCTGTTGGCTTAATTTTTGTTAGTCTGTTGTCTGTCAGTGTTTTCATACTCCAATTAAATCATCAGCTTCTATATGTAACCTTAACTGCGTTTGGTGCAGTATTATTGTTGTGCTTTGATCCGGGAGAAATTTAAATTCTATACGTGTTGATTACCGGTTTACAACATACGTTGGTTTTACTGCACAATTGTCTAAACTCAAGCCCGATAATGTGGCCCGTACCAGGCCCAGTTATGGAGGCGGCGGCACCTGTACCTTCTCAACTGCTCGAAATCACTAGAGCAGCACACGTGGTCCTCTACTCCCGTCCACGTGTTGCTCTGCTTGAACCTTCTCCGCTTTCTGTCTCTTCAAAATCTGGGTGAAACTCACAATCTTCGTATCGTTTTCAGATAGAAATCAAAGAAAATAGAGAGAGAACAGAGAGAGAGAGAGAGAGAGAGAGAGAGAGAGCAATCAATCCACTTAATGGCAACTTCTCATGTGAATGTTCCAGGTGAACAGACGGAGACAGGTACTGCTCTTTTGGAGACAGCCACCGGTACCATCCAAGGCTTTCAACCAATTAAGAGCATTCATGAGCACCTCTGCGCGTATGTATTAAGTTTGATGAATTTCCACTTGGTTACTGATTTTCCATGCTACAATTAAAATTCCATTCTTTTATTTGAAACTGTTGTTTACTGCCTCAAATTTTTTAAAGGTTTCACTTCTATGCAGAAGACATGACAAGGCAAGTTGAGGCACACCATTTCTGTGCGCATCTTAATGAGGATATGCGTCAGTGTTTGATCTATGACAGCCCTGAGCAAGACGGTCGGTTGATTGGGATCGAGTATATGGTGGCTGAGCCCGTGTTCCTCACACTGCCTGACGATGAGAAGCCACTGTGGCACTCCCATGAGTTCGAGGTGAAAGGCGGGTTCCTGTTCATGCCAGGTGTGCCGGGTGTGGTGGAGAGACAGGACATGAAGATAGTTTGCAAGACGTATGGGAAGACGATCCACTTCTGGCAGGTTGACAAGGGGGACCCACTTCCCTTGGGGATACCTCAGATCATGATGGCTCTCACACGCGACGGTCAACTCCGTGACGACCTTGGTAAAGGTAATATATATCTCTGTTGCCCAATATTGATTTTACCAAGCATCACAGTTATTCTTTGTGCTTGTGCTAACTCTTATTCTTATATCTGATCAACTCTGTGAAGGCCTTGGTAAATTCAAGTTTTGTGGGTTCACAAAGTAACTGAATTCTTTGTGCTTGTTCAATTCTCGAGTTAATTGTCTATCTTCTTGTGAATTGAAATTAATGTTGAATTGTTTCATAGAAAACATACATATCATTGATGTACTCGACTATCTTCCTGAAATTGATGATGAACTGTTTCTTGGAAACATTTATATCATGTTCATACTTTGTTGTGTTGCTTGTTTCAGAGGTAGAGAGGAAGTTTGGAGTATCATTTGAGAAGGAGAGGGAACGGAGGAAGGATATGACTGGTCCAGACCATGGGATCCATCCATTGGCAAATGCGGCTGGTAAGGGCTTGAAGACAGAGTTGCGAGAGGTCGGCATCCCACCGGCGACTTCCATGCCTAGGGTCTTTGTTTGATAGAGAATTAATGTATAGGTACTAGTAGTAATCTGAAACCAGTTTGTTTGTTTCTGTAAGTGTTTCTGTACCAGTAAAGATATTCCTTTTGTATGTGTGCTGGGAAGTAAGTACCGTTGATATATGAAAAGTATGTATGATCGTTGTTGTCAATTCGAAAGTGCTGAGCTTAATTAGTTTTGACTTGAACGGGTAAACCTTTCAATTGGCGGTAGTTTCATGTTTTCAGTATGGAAGAGGTGATCGCAAATAATTTACTCCAATGGACTTTACTCGTATGTTGTCAGATATGGAAACAATCCATCAAGTTAAAAATGAATGACTTGTTCTCAAAGTTTCTAACAGTCGGAGACTCGCTTGTTTCAGACTGAAAGGGTACGGATAGCCTTTGAATTTATGTACAAATTAAGGTGTCAGGGCTCACAGCCAGAAGCCCAGAACTCTGGCATTTAGGCCCGTTAAGGTTTTTTTTTTATTTTTTATTGTAGAGCCAGAACTCTCCGGACTTTTCTGAAACAACTTTTCTTTTTTTTTTTGCATAGAGTGACCGCTGAAATTTTGATTGCAGAAAGGTACAATCTTAACTATTTTTTTTATATATGGACATCATTATCATTTAAATTTCAGGATCTGTTATGCAGCTACTATTTTATTATTATTTTATTGAGATTAAATAAGTTATTATTTATATTAATAATTTATTTGTACAATATTTTTATTATTTAATTTAAGATTTATTATTGATTTTGCTATAATTATTTAACTTGAGATTTTATTATAATATTTTGTTATTTAATTTAAGATTTTATTACTGATTTTATTATTGATATTGAATGAGTTATTATTTATATTAATAATTTTATTTATATTTTATTCATATAATTTATTTGTACAGTATTATTATTTAATTTAAGTGAGTTATTATTCATATTAGTGTTAAATAATAAAAATATTGTTAAAAATAATATAATAAAGTAGTTAATATATAATGATTTATATAATATGAATAATAAAAATCAATATCAACTATAATATCCAATCATTTTCCTAAATTTTATTATATTGATTGCACATTAATAATGTCGTAACTAGGTGCTAGGTCGGGCTCCGCCAGAGGTTGTTAGTCACAACCAGTATATTTAGAGCTGGTAATTGGGATGCATTTAGTCAAAATCAGTAATCGTCTTTCAAATTTTTTTTGATATTTATAGATAAAATTAAATTCAAAACGAGATGTTTAGAACAAAACATATGTGGCATATAATCAATACATCTGAAAAATTGACAAAATGTTATGAATCTATGGATCATCCTTATAATTTTCAAATTGTCAAATTATTAAACAACGGTAAAATTTTCGAATTATAAGACACATAAAATTATGAGTCGTATTTTCATGGAGCCTCTTATGTATTGCCGTGAAATTTAACTCCGAAAATGAAAATATTGTAAACATAGAGAATCATGTTATCATTTTCGTCAAACATTGATACATTTCGAAAAACTACTCTTTCCAATGCAACCAGTTGTATTGTGACTTAGCTTACATGTATTGTAAATGTAAAAAAGGGAAAACCGAAATAAATCATTCGGAAATATTAAGAAACTAATTGCCAATTTTCCAATTACAATAAGCAAAGTTAATTATGTTGCTGATGCATCATGATTTTCTTCAGAAAGTGATTCTCTATTTTGTATTTTTTTTGTTGGAAAAAGGTTTTATGAGCATTTATTATAATTAAAAATAAAGATTTAGATTCCAGTAGTCAGATGAGAGCTTGGAGTTAAAAAATTGGTCCCAACGTGATGCGCTTCAAGTTCAATTACCCCAACTCGTGTGCTGTTATGAATTTTATCTGATTTTTACTTCAATATATATGTTTTAAATGAACTCTTATGACAAATCTGGGTTCTATAATGGACAATTTAAATTTCTCTTATTGTTGTTAATCTAAATATCCATCTTTGAAATTATAATGTTCATAAATTAAGTAGATAAATGTTAATTATAATATTTGCTTGAATACAGCAATATAAAATTTAAATTTCTTTTATTGTTGTTAATTTAAATTTCCATCTTCAAAATTGTAAAGTCCATAAAGTAGATGAATCTTAATTACAATATTTGCTTCAAGTACAGCATGCAGTATCACATTTTTTTTTTATCTTTCTGTACTATGTAGGCCAAATTGCCCTACATAGTATGGAAATTGTATGATGTATACAATTTCTGTACAGATAATATTTTCCACAAATAGGATTTAATAAATTACCATCATCTGTAACTAGAAAATAACATAATATAGTTCCTTTTGAATCGTACAAATAGATGAACTTCTTATTTAGCAAATTTAGCAAGACAGAATTGATTCCCAATTCATTATGGGAGGTATCCATATATGTTCTTGAACAACAACCAAAAAAAATAGTACGGAGTATGCATCATGGTCGCCAAATGCATTTGATACGGAACTTATTTTGCATGTATTAATTATACAAACATTCTGAAGTTGTCCAAAATTCAATATCCGTAAGGAAAAAAAATAATAAAAAATTGGAAGATCATAATTTATTATAGATGGCTTCCTACATAGGTTTCCTTGTGCGCATATAAACTGCATCTAAGTTGACGCCATTTTCTTTGTTTTTTGCTTTGTTTTGGCAAAGGGTCCATCTGCATAGCCCAAATTTGATTGACGTTGCTGGCGCGGCTGATCTCCAGAAATGCTGTCCAGTCCATGTCAGTGGGGAGTGGGCGACGGGGGTGGGAATTGGGCTGCGGCTGCGGCTGCGGCTGTGAGCAGCTAGCCGTTGGAGAGCGGCACGTACGAAGGTGCAGGCAGTGATTGCTGCTAGGTGAACTGCACAGCTCTCACTCTCCGCATGCTCGGTGAACTTTCATAGCATCTGGATGGCGCTGCACTCATCCGGCAATCTCGAACGCCTTTCAGAGCACGACCATTCAGCAGCGGAGCAACCGTGTGTTTGGCTCATGCTTCCGGAAGCTGCGGCCTCGTCCTTTCCTTTCTCCATTCCAGCCCAACTTAATAGTCTCTACAGAAAACTAGCTCTATATGTAGAACACTTGCCACATCTTAGACAGCAGAGTAACTGCCATAGAAAATACACCAAACGTTCTATGAAATTCTGTGTTAGTACGAGTCGGCATACCCTTCTCAGATAAAACAGGGCACGTTAATTTGCTCCCTCAATGTTTCCTCTTTTAATGCTAACAACAATCATATACCTATATAATAGTTTACAGATATTACATAAATGTTCACCTAAAATAAAATTCTTATATACTTTTAGATAATTATTTTTCTGTTAACATATGAACATTATCATATTTAATGTCTGTGTAATTATTGCAAACATTTCGATCGCAGATGTTAGTTACAAATTAACACAAATAGACAATCTTATGGAGAATAGCTGAAGCTCGTAATCTGATAAGGAATTAGCACAAATAGATGTTAGTTACAAATTAAGCTTCAGCTTGAGTCGAACGTATATCTACCTTCATCTTCGTACAACTACACCAAAATCACAACCCCCCTATTCATATAGACTTATTCGTTATTGAAAATGTGCAAACAGGGGAGCATTCTGAAAATAAAAAAAGTACTAGCTAGAGCGTTGAATAATTAGCTCGACTAAATGGCCAAGACAGTATCTGCTTCTGCTGCACATCATTATATATTTATTCCGCATCTGTGATATGTAAACGTGCAAGCACTTGAATGCAACAAGGACAGGTTTATTAGGTACTTATCTCTGTTAGTAGAAACGCCACGAGATGCATATATGAAATTCCCACCATACAAGGCCAAGAGAAGAAGAGAGAGGGTACAGCTTGACCTAATTAGTTTCTCCTCCATTCTCATTCTGGTAAGAGAGATTAAGCTGTACTCTCTCTCTTCTCCCATTAGTCTTCATGGCTACCTCCCCAAGCGATACGAGACTTGATTGATGATGCCTCATGGCATTTATACGAATTGAAGGCTATGAGACTATAATTAATTTTTGTCTGCTTGCTATCTTTTAGGAATCAGGATAGTGTTGGACCGGCATATTTTGCTATTTTAGTCATTGGTAAAAATTTTAAATAACACTTTTTATACAAGATCAAAACACTGTCATATTTCAGTCCTTGGCATGCATTTATTCAATGAGGACTTAAATAATTGAAATCAAAATTCTGAAATTCAATCAAATAAATTATTTAATCAATCAATCAATTAATTAAATCAAACCAAGGCTTGATTGTTGGTGACTGTGCAACCGAGTCAAGGATAGCGACCTCACATGGACTAACTGCTTAATTATTGCTCCGAAATGTTTGCACCCAAGCAAATATATATTTTGTATCCTCCTCGATTATACGGTTGCGGATCATAATTTTTTTTTTTCGTTTCTTTGCATCAAATTCATCCACCAATTGTAATATATATAATATTTTTGGTTGATGGGAAATTTTTTTTTTCAAAAATAATGAAATTTGAAAGAAATGAAAAATAAGCTTACTTACAAGGGTTGGTTGCATTATTGAATGCAATGATTATTGTCTTGACACATTTTAATTGAAGAAATATAAAATATCTCAAGATCAATGTCTTTTATAATCCCTACAAACATGTGGATCGACCTGCATGCTGTGAAAGGAATTTTTTTTCCTCAATGGTCTTGTTTCTAATTAAATGTTCGAGTATTCTATGTTTATTTTTTTGAAACCTTATTTTCAGAATAATATATGAACACATGCGTTCATACTTTTTTATCCATAAGATATCTTTATTTTTAATTAAACTCAAAAAGTGGATATTTATAAATGCATGTGCTCATATATAGCGCATGAGAATAAGAATTTGCTTCTAAGTGGTCAAATTGTGCAATCAAATTATGTGTGAATGCATAGGGGTCAAAAATTATGTTTGTATATATTTTATATAAACGCATACGTCCAAAATTCTTTTGTTTTTAACATAGTGATTTTAAATGTGTAATAGAACGTAAATGTATGCGTTAGATGTTATTGTGAATGCATGTATTCAGAAAATTGACATAAAATTATTAGACATTTAGAACCGAAATTATTTTGGTTATTCTTTTAGAATATTGGGGCAAACGAAAAAATAATATTCCGGTGAAAGTGGTTGAATATATATGAAGGTAATTAAAGTTTTGAACACTGGATCAATATCCATTCTAAGTTATCACCCAAATGATACTAATATTGTTCTGAATAATACAACATTAACATTCTCGTCATATATTATTCCAATTAACATTTCTTCTCATATTATATTATTTAAACCGAATAACCCGAATAATAGTCCCTTTTCATTTGTGCGAAGATCAAACGCTAGCTCCCTCGGTGATTGTGCACATGAATGTCTTAATTCAGTGTCCAATAATTCAACCAGTTGGTGAACCTGGACCTTGTGATGATGTGATAGCTCTTCAAAGAAGCACAGTATGTTACTATTTCTTTTTGTGCGTCCAGCAGCTAGACTGAACATTATATCAAAAAAAAAAAAAGAGTAGCTGGACTTATTGCACCACTAAATTTGTAGATTTCAGCCCTAGAACAATTATTTCAATTGTGTATATTTAATATGGAGGAGGATTATAAATCACATGTTTGTCGTTTTATTTGCCTAATTAATTAGATTAGTATTTGTTAACAAACTCTCTTATACTTAGTGCACATATAAATACCATACACTGTATCTACATTATTTTTAAGATATCTACACAGATTAGACAAGCTTATACAAACAACTGATCTATAAATACCTAAGGGCGTAGATATAAACATCTTATACTATGAGTGGTTCACTATTCCACCTGCATTACTAATATATATATCATACAAACAAATATATATGTTGAAGATGTTGACATCAAATATATATATAATGCAAGTATAAACATTTAATAATTTATTCTTAGCACCTAGAGTTTCATACCTAAACAAGCATCTAGATTAAATTTATAGTTAGTAATGTATATATAAATTATGTTAGTATGGTTATAAACACTTTACTTTACATACAAGTACTAGGATGACGGTAAACCCTGTATATTATGGATTGATCTTAAACTTGAGATCGAGTGTACCTAGAACCAGAAGACAAAAACATGCGTGATGGAGTGAGTGTAGCTAGAAGCGAAATTATTAATTAATTATCTCCACGCATGAGATGGAAGCTCAGCAGCAGCCAAAGAGTGAAGCAGGTAATAATAATAGCCAGCTAGGCAGCGAGTGAGTGGCTTTTGCAGTGCTCCTTGCGGGGGCCGTGTCGGCCAAGTTATCTGCATGTGCTCCTTCCGGGGCTCACGGTCTGGACTTTTGCTGCCCTCTACCAGTTAGCTCCACATATATAGTCCGTTGACTGTACGCTCATTACTTGATACATTGTTTCTTGATTATATTGTTCGGACTGCGTGCTTTCAAGCTCGAGTCCTTTGCAGTTCTACACAACAACATATAGAGCATCGTTCGCGACGCAGTAAGAGCCTAACTTTAATTTCAAGCCATTGAGAAATTCAAACCACTTGACTAATGATAAAAATGTTTCAAGTCTCGTCATTCTAAGCTTTAGAATGTAGTGACACCAGTATTTTATCTAATCTATTTTGGGGAGAGTCTCTTGACAATTGTTAATTTAATAACTTTGACAATAGATTTTGAAATTATTTCAAAAAAAAAACTCAAAAATAGAAAATTTTTATAGATGTTTTTTTTTAAATCTATAGATTGATTATACTTCAAATTTTATACAATTTAAATATCATTTCATATTTTATAAAAAAAAACAATCAAAATTACAAAAAAAATTTACAATGCTCTAAACTTGATCTTCAATGGATATAAAATAATTCTTAAATTATATGAAATTTAAAACACAATCTATCTATAAGTAAAGAAAAATATATAATTTTTTTATTTTAAAAAAATTATTTCGAAATTATTTAAAAATTCATTATCAAAAAATCTCACCCGTATATATATATATTTTTTTATGTACTTATCATGAAAAAAAATATTTTTTTGGACTGTTTACGTACAATTTGACAAGTCAATCGTCCATGTTTTTGTACATGCACTTACTATTGAGATGAAGGAAAATTAGAGACACGAGACAAAAGGGCAGTAGATGTCACCTTTTTTCCAGCACTCTTGGCTCCCATTTTCTTTACGTACAGGTCATCTCAAGCTTGCGCCCACCTCACATGCTTGTCAAATTAAATTTGGAAGCTCTTCATTTCCATCATGGAGAAATTAAATATATATAATTGGTGGGTCATCCCGTTGATATAATTTCAGGAAAAAAACAGAAAGACGCTAGCTAGCTAAAATCCTATCAAGTAGGGGTGTTTTGCCGCCCAGCCTAGGCCTACCCATTTTGGTTTTATCCGATCGTCTAAAATCTGGACTCTACTTTGATATTCAAATCTTTTCAGGGCGTTTAAAGATGGAAATAATTGATATACAATTTCTATAATAATTATAAATGCTTATAAATTCAAATATAAATAAGTTATCTGATTAGTATAATTATTTTTGTGTGTGGATAAAAATACAAAACATTAGATGCAAGAATAAATTGTATTTCGATTTAAACATGATATCCGGATTTATCTCAAAGGATATATATAGATTTACGCTTATTTACATTACATTTATCTTCCATATCCAAATTTCCCCTAACTGCATTTTTTTTTCATTTTGGAGCATGGCATGAGGGTTAAAAGTTAAAACCCAACATTCACTTGATTTGGAACATTGATCGGTGAATGGCCTACTACCATACATTAATTCTTTACTTGCTCCAAATGATTTGAATTTTCATTTTGATATCGCATAGACTCAATCAAATCATCTCGAATTATTATATTATACGAGAGTACGATATACATATATATGTGGAAAACTTTTAAAGAAGGTCATATTATCCTCTATCCGGTATTTGGTTATTTAACGTTGATTTATATCATTTAGTAACTTTTTTCCTAAATGGACCATAGTTTTAATTGATGTCGAATATAAATTAAAACGCAAATTATGAACTAATTTTTAAAATTATTAAATATATTTAATTACAATATGTCAAACTAAATGTTTTGTAATGAAAATTTCAAAGAGAATATATTTTAACTTTGCAAATTCATAACAAATTTTATTGGATGAAATATCAAATGGCATTCAAATTGTATCAAAATTAATGACAAACTATTCTATAAAGTTAGCAGCAAGTTCACAATTATTTTTTTATTTTCTTAAGTTTTAGTCCAGTGTTGCTAAAATTATTAAGATCTTGTCAACTTATTCCAATCTATAAAAATAATTTTAACTTTCTTTTCCATTTTAAATGATTTACATTATTTTTTTTTAAACGTTAAATTATTTATATTGTCATATTAATTCATTACAAATGTTCTAATGAATCGCAAATGAGAAACGATAGAAAAAAATGGTAAGGATCCATCAAACAATGGTTAACTTGTCAATCTTAATAATAATTTTTTTCAGATTAATCAGATAAATTCTTAAAAATAAAAAAATTTCTTCAACTTATACATCAATTAGTATCAAAATTACATGAACTTTATAACTTTTCAAATTAATTTAATGATTTTTAATGAAATAATAAATGATATTTAAATTGCATGACACAACCAATTTTTTGCGTTCAAATATGTCTATAAATATTTTTTTTTCAAATTTTTTAAAAGTTTATTATCAACAATATCAAGTTTATGATTGTCAATGTCTCCACCAGAAAAATATTAAAAGAAAATATTACTCAGATTCTATAAATTGTTGCAATTTTTGCATTCCAGAGAAACTACGTGAGATAATGCATTAATTCATGTGAATATTTTTAGGCCAGATACCCCTACTCCCCCAGGTTTTGTCCGACACGACAATGCACTTGCACCAGATCTAGCTCGGTGACCACTTGTATTTTATTATTACTATTTAAAGCTTACTATTTAAAGCTCAGTAGGAGGATGAAACAGTCCATCACTGTTGGAGTTTGATTCAGCGTTTGGCAAATTAAATACACATGCATGCCGGTTCTCTTGTGACAGTAAAAACTGAAATTATCCTACTCTATTAATTGGAGATGCTACAGTCTTTACTTACCGGATGAATTGCATATTAAAAACTCATCAAGGTTTTACAATTATTTGTATTTACTACATTAATTTGACTACGGTGTTTTGTTTTAGTGTGAGACTGTTTGATAACGCTTTAAAAATAGAAGAGCAATTTTCCAATGGACTGAAGATGTTATGGAGGTTTTTTTCCCCTTAAGATAAGGGTAGATTAAACTTTTCGTCTTTAGAATTAAAAAAAAAACGTTTCAATTGAATTTTAAATATATACCAAATCAAATGTTGACTGTCTGATTCTCTTGTAGAGAAGTTCTATCAACCAAGTTTAAACAAAAAGATAAACATAAAATGACACGCGAAAAGACGATAAAAGGGAGAGAGGAAGAAAAAACGGTGCCGTTTGTTCTTTCAAGCACCAAACGATTCCATATATATAATATTTCTCTTCATCATTCTTTTCCAGCACCTTTTAATGCGTACTCATTGAAATAACATTTTCAATATACAGTACTCTTCTGAGATTAATTGCAGAGGGGTTCTTTAATTTCAGGGGTTATAGGTTGATAGACCGAACTGAGACACAATATTCAACTATTCATATTCTCTCTCTAGTCATAACTTATATGGTGAAAAATGTATTTAAAGGGTAGATTATGCTGAAATTGTTTCTTAATTTTCATCTCATAAATTAAAATAAACAGAATTTTAAAAATCAAAATTCTGGAAAACCTAAACAAAAAATAAGTGTAGATTATGTTTGGTACACCAAGTGATTCAGTCTATGTATATCTGCTCTAAGGAAAAATTTCGTCCTCACGTCTGTAGTTAATTGTTTACCTTGAAAAACCGTCTTGTCTCCTCTCTGATTACACGCTCACAAATCGCTAGATGTTCATTTCAGAAGAAACAAAGCCATATAAGTAGTGAATTTCTTCATCAAGTGTAGTAGAATAATTGTTGTGGTTGATTGGAAAGAAACTTTATTATTATGATTACTATTTTTTTCTGGAAATTGAAAAGGAAAAATTGGAAGTGGGCTCAGTGAATAAGTATATGCTACGTATGCACATCGATCGATCTCTTTTCTTGCCGGGTTTCCACTTTGCATCGTTGTATGTTAAAGCCGTGTATACAACTGTCGCCAGATTATATAGCATCTTATGACTATGAGCAATGAAACAGATACAGACTGGTAGAGAACTAGACTTTGCTGTTAGTTGAAGCCAATTAAGAGATGCACTTGCATCTCATACAAAAGTTAAAATCCTGATCGATCATCAACAGCTGTGAGTTTTGTCTCCCATCGAAAGTAACAGATAAATTTTGATGTACTTCCAACTATTAACGTATATCTAACTTCATAACACATTAATAGTTCAAATCGCACATGGTAGATGAGCTAAATTTCTTTCCTTTTCTTGTGATATTGATAAACATTTATGAGGTAATAGGCAGAAAATAAATTTTTATCACGATAAATTACTGCTGCACGATTTTTTGAAAGACTTTGTAATTTTTTCCAATCAATCACTTATGATTTTAGTTTTTTCATCTATTCTTACTGTATATATAACTTAATTTGTCAATCTACCTTTAATGTTTGTTGCTTTTGCATATTACTTTCATAACCCGGGTTCTAATTGCAAAGATGAATAAGATCTTGTCTAAAATTATTGCCAGTTTTGTGTGCAAATGATTCTAAATCTAGCTTAAAGTGCTCAAATGACCATACTATTATTATTAACTACAAAAGATCCAATTCCAGTTGTCATTGGAAAAGCTGAATATCGAATCTGATTTGTGAGGCTGGAACTTACCATATTTGCTTTATTTTGTTATAATTAGTTTCCATGTCTAGAGCCTTTTATTGTGTAAGATTTAGAGCCATAATTGGATGTTGCAGTGTATATATGTACTAAGAACGATTACAATAAATGACAAGAGAGAAATCATAATCTCTGTACCAAACTTTTCAATTATAAAGGTGTACATTAGCGATCTATTATAATAATAAATGCACACAAACTATTGGATGTACATCACAATTATCCAAAATGAAATAGTTGGCAACTCATGCTCTATTTTTTTTTTCTAAAAAAAGGTTATAAATATCAAAGTTAAAAAAAAACGTGCAATAAATCACTAATAGCCTCCAATATTGGTAGGAGTTTCAATTAGGCGTTTCTTTTAACATTTAGTCCACTACATTGAATATAATAAATAGATTAAACTTTTCTTTTGTTTATTTAAAAATTATTTTTACACTTTATTATCTGTAGCTCTTATATTCTCTTTAAAATGTACGTTTATGCTTATCGGGAAGTCATTTTTTCTGAATAATTAAAAAAAATTAAGTTAAAAGTTTTGTTGAATAAGTAAACATATAACATTCCCAATTTTAATATTAATAACAGAAGACATAAATATTTTATCATCAACTATAAATATCTTTTTACGAGAAGTATAAGTACATATATACAGAATGCGTTTTATAAGTGTAAATAAGAAGGGTCGTTGTTACTTCTCTCGTTTATTTATCGATCGTTGTATCTATTTAAAATTATGTCATAACTTCAGTCATATGTTCCCCGATGCAATAACAATACATGAGCTCATGAATCATGACATCTGAATTTGCAGGAAGCACAAAAGTAGGACCAACAGCATAAAAACCAAAATGGACCAAAGATTAGATTCTTATCATCAACAGCTCATGCATTATCTGCGCTACGCAAATAAACAGTAGACTATATATGCAGCTCTGATCTGACCTTTAAATTAGTTACTTGATTATTTCTGCTGTTAGTGATCATCACATGAAGTATGAATAACAAAAATAACATATAATTCTGGATTGTCATATTTATATCCTACGGTTAATTAGAATTTAGATTAAACTTTGATGATTAACCCACCTTAATCCTCGAATAGAACTGAATTTAGAAATTTCGCTTCCCAAACTCTTAAAAGGGTTATTGGGCCATCATTTGCTTTAGCCCATGACGTGGTCTATTAAACGAGTGATTGTAGTTAATATATGACTCTGTGGGATGCATTATCTGGTTAATTAAGGATATGTTTCAGTATTTCCCACAATTCTTCTTATAGTATTTTGAATAAAATTTCTGATTTGAAGAAACAAGAATCAATATAATTTAAATTTTCATCAACCATCGTTGCTCCACACATCGTTTCCAGTGCGGCCTACTTCATTGCAAATATCAACGACGAAATTGGTGAAAAGAATCAGAAACTTACAGACACAATATCCAAACTTGAATTTCACACTGATAAATCAGTACATGCATAAAAAAAAAGCACTTCAGAATTGTAGAATATTCTCTAGTTTGATATGAATTTTTAATTTGATTGATGACCTTTTGAAAAAATTAATAAGATTGATGACAAATCACAATATATATGTTATGATAGGTCTGCAAAATATTTATTTTGAGCAAATGAATATGTTGTTATCATCATTACCACCAGTCATTCAAGCACCGTAACAACTCAAAGGTATGACTTATAAAATAAGATAATTTCAAAGAATTAACCAAAAAAAAAGGACCCCAACGGCAAATGCATATGTAACATCAAAAAGAGATTAATTACAAATATTCAAAATACTATAAACTTATTTATAGGCATTATACCTTTTTTGGCTTAATCAATATTTCTTTTTTTCAGAAAAAAAATTAAAGAAAACAGTAAGTATACCTTCCCAAATAATGCATCAATATACAAGACTGGGAAAATAGAGTTACCAGGAGCTCACACCTCCTCAACATCAGAGCTACTGGTACCCAATGCATCATGGTAAACTTTTAACTCGTTACTACTGCTAATGTTGCTAGTGAGGCTAAAGGGTGCTTTGCGATATGAAATATATGATGATTTGTTTTCTGTATAAAAGTTTGCTTGTTGGATGTGCTGGAATTTTTGCCACTCAGAACCCCCTTCACCTTCTTTTATAATCTTCAATAGGAGCGTAGCATTGCACCAAACAGTCAGTTTCTCAATTTTTGTTTCTTGTAGATACTTTGGGAGAGAATTTTCCCAGATGCTGAACACCATGCTTCTTACAACAGCTACATCATGCAACACTTCTAGATTGGGACAATCTCTTATCCAAATGGTCCGAAGTTTGGGCAAATTACAAACCCTCTCTAAATCAGAGTTTTCGTAAATGACTAATTTTTCAAGTGAAAGGAAGTTTTCAATCACCTTGATTTTGCCCGCATCAATAATTTCTAGATATTGCAGGGAAGTTGCATGGTGCGAGAGACCGTCCGGCAGATGGCTTAATTCGGGACAGTCTCTAATGACTAGCTCCTTCAAATTAGGCATTGCTTTTTGCCCCTTTTCCCACTGCCATATTTTCCAATCACGCATCCCTTCAAAAATTATTCTTCGCAATCTAGGAAATGAGGATGAATGATTGCCCCCAATCAGAAATTCAGTTCCAACGCTCACTACTGAATGTGCATCTTTGATATATACGAATCCCAAGTTGGGAAGATGCCCTAATGCCAGGAGCTGAAAATTTGCACAGTATCTTAGATTCAAATATCTCAAATCCTGAAGGTTTGTCCCGATATTCAACCAATTTGGAAGCTGAGATCCATAATAGCCATTAATGATTAGATGTTCTAGGCAGGAAGGAGGAGAAAGCTCATTTAAAACATCCTCAATTGTTTCTTTCTCCACATTCTGGCCGTGGTACTGCAAAGTTAAATGTTTAAGATGGATCTTTTTGTTGAGATTTGCTAATCTTGCCATAGTAGTATTGCTCACATTCTTCATGTTTTCTAAAACAAGGTTTCTGAGTTCTAAGAGGGGTGCTAGTTCATCCAAACTACTAAAGGCCTCAAGATTATTCCCCTGTGGTGGCTTAAAACCCTGCAATTCCACCAAATTGCTTAGTTTTCTCAAACCAACAGAAATCCCCTTCACCTCCGTTCTGTAAAGATTGAGAAATCTCAGTTTGACTAGATTTACAATGCTATCAGGGATGCATGTCAGATTTTGACAGCCTCCAAGGCCCAGAAACTCTAAATTTTTTAGTTTTCCTATGTCATTCGGTACCATTTCTATGGAGGAACCACCAGCTGAAAAGTATCTTAGGTGTATAAGGAGACATAATGAATCAGGTAGACTTGAGATGTTGGAATAGCTAAGGTCTAGTACACGGAGGCTGCAGAGAGAGTTGAACACATCAGTGAGGTTCCTCTCTGCGCTCTTAATTAGCAACAAAGACCTCAGTGATTTTTGCTTTTTGATGGCAGTCATATCCCCCTCTTGTTCTTGTACCGATAAGTGACGGGCCTTAATCAGAGATGATCTTGTACTCAAGTTTTGATCTTTGTTAGTTATAAAGCATTCGTTCTTTCCCAAATAACGACCAAACAACCATAGAAGATCATGCATTTTACATCGTGCTTGGTCAAAAAAATTAGAATTTGCTTCTAAAAGATTCCTCAAAATTAGCTCTTTATAGTACTCGAGTCCTGTATCCCAGAAAGATGAATTTCCATCAACTTCCAAAAAACCTTGAGCATGCCAAAGATGGATTAAGTCGACATCGCCAAACTCCCAGTCTTCGGGATAAAGGGAGCAATAAATGAAACATTGCTTTAGGTGAGGTGGCAAGTCCTCATAGCTCAAGTACAGTGCAGTATGTATATCAGTTGGAAGCATGGTTGTTGACCACAAGGTGCTAGAAAGAACTGCTTGCCAATCGCTTTCTGTTCTATTTTTTGTGCAAAGAACACCACCGATCACCTTTATTGCAAGAGGCAAACCATTGCACTTTTTAACAATGTCAAGTCCAAGGACCTGGAGATTCTCAATCTCTTGCTCTTTTCCATCCAAAACCACCTTAAATTAAAATCATACAGCAAAAGATTAGGAACTATAATAAAATATATAAATTACAAAAGCTTTAGTTGAGGATGACAGTAATGAAAGATGTTTCACAGGTCAGGTCTGGTACAAGCACGGTATATGTATGAGAACACAACAGCTAGTTACTTGTATTGTATAACTAATTAATTCTAATATTATAAAATTTTCTGAGGTTTAACTAATTAATTCTAATATTATAAAATTTTCTGAGGTTCAGCTCCTGTTACTAATTCAAAAATGAATGTTAAAACAAGTTGTAGCAAAAACATCAAGTTCGTTATGGCACTATCATCAGTTGAGGTAGTCTTATATATGGTCAGTGGATTCGTAGAAGCGGCCACTGAGTGTTAACAGCCACAATTCAATATTTCTATATGAACACCTTATGTAGATGGTGTGGACCTTCATACCGTGACATTTTGTTTTCATCTAACTCAACTACTCTTAAGTAATAAGATCTTCAATTGGTCAATTTCACCATAGGCAAATAGACTATACCTCAAGTTTTTATTTACTCACTTAACTTTGAAAGGTCTGGCCTGCAGACTTTATCTCTCTTTCTCTTATCTAAAAGAGAAGAAGGGACAAAAACATGGACAGTCACTCAACTGTCACTTAAGTACCCTTTGCATTGGGTCTTTTCTATTATATTATGACCAACATTAGAAATTGATTTGTCAATGTGGCCGGACTAACATTCCTTATAAAGTAAATGAAATTGATTTGTGAAAAATTTCAGAGGCAACATATTATCTCACAAGTTAAGAACTAAAGTACAATATGTCTGGTTTATTTTAGTCGAACAAACAAAAAATTTAACAAACTAATTTATAACGTCTGCACAACTTTCGATTTGTTATAAATAGATGGCCCATTTTGGACTAATGGAACTTCTTTGATTGTCGAGAGTCAAGTCAAATTGAGTGACCATAGTTAATCACATGAATATGATATTGTGATTTTGGTTATGTCATTCTACCATAAAGGCTGTGAACGCACAAAAGTTGCTTCATCAGCTTATTCTGGTACAATAGTTCTTAGCCTTAGTCTTAAAGAAATTTCATAGCAAGAAGTTCAGTAGCACTAATTGTAAGAAAGAGTGTGAGACTTTGAACAAACCTGCTTGACAAGCAATGACCAAGCATCATCATCCCTCAACTTATTGACGTGAAGAGAGTGAATTGCTTTCATCCTCATGGCAGCTGTTTGATCTCTGGTAGTAACAATTATTCTGCTGCCCCGAGCACCGCTCATTAGAGGTTCTCGAAGCAGCCCATGCCAGGCTTTCTCACTCTCACGCCAAACATCATCCAAAACCAGGAGGAACTTTTTCCCGGCAATAAGCCTCTCAAGCAGAGGTATTAACTCTGATCTTTCTTGAGCCACACAATCATTACCCCCAGCTTCTCTAATAACATTCTTTAGTAAATCTCTCTCTGTGACCTCCTTCGAGACACAAACCCAAATTTTCACCTGGAACTCATCCTTAATTCTTTGATCATTGAACACCTTCTTTGCAAGTGTGGTTTTCCCAATCCCACCAACACCCACAATTGCAACAACTGCCATGTTATTGGTTACAATTGCATCTTCTTTAGTAATCAACTCCACCAAAGCATCTGTATCCTCCTCAATTTTTTCACCCACAATATCAGACTGCACAATTAAGGGATCTGTCTTGTGGCTAACAGTAAGTATACTTGTTCTAACAGCCGACAACCCGACTCTATGTTCAATCAAACCCAAAAGGGAAATACGATTAACAATATCCTCCAGCTTGTAATTAAGAACCCTGATTCTTCTACCAATCTTATGGGAAAAAACCGGGTTGGACAAACAAGAATTTAGAAACCGACAACTTGAACCGGATAAATGAGTGTGCTCGCTGGCCTTGATCTGGCAGAGGTCAATGATATCATCGGCATCGTACATGAGATCCTTGAGCTCCATGATCCATTGGCTGATGGTCTGGCTCTCTGACTGCCTCCTCTCAGCATCTGAAAGGACGCATCTGATGTCACCAACCATGCGAGTGAGCTTCTCGATCTCGCCGGGGATGCCGAGGAGCAGGCCCACCTCTTCCTGCGCCATTGTTAGGAGCACGAGGCTAATGTTGGATATGAACGCGTCTAGTATCACCGCCATGTCAGGGCCAAAGCTGAACAGAGCTGAGACAGAGATGCAAGAGGGATATTGTTATTATTATTATTCTTCCTTTTTGTTTGTCAAAAAGATGGATATATTATTTGGATGATCTGACTTTTGACTTTTCGGGAATTGAGATGCGAAGTCAAACATGGCGAGCGGACAAATCCGCCGACATGAAATTCTCTTCATTGGGCTTCTACCAACAAAAACCTTTTAGGCCTGAAGTTTCTTGGAGTAGTGATGTTGTGGTTGATATATTTTGGGCTCGTTGGCTCTGAAGTTAATTTTCATGTGAGAGTAACTGCTGTCTCTGGCTCTCTGTTGCGCTTTAGTTCTATTCCCTAGTGAAGTTGCGACTTGTCTTTCATAATTTATTCAGTCATTGTTGTAATATTTATCTAATAATATTACAAATTACAAAACTTCGATCGTTCAAAGCTTATGACTGGAACTTTAATTATTGTTCTAATAGATGCAATCTTACGTTTTTCAATTTTCTGGAGTAATCTCTTGATTTTAAATCAACGGTTGAGATCAAAACGGATGCATCATTAGAATTATTCAATGACTAATTGTTAACACAATCGTAAAATAAATTTTCCGAACTGTTGCTAATCTGGCAACAGAGACATGCACCCTTTTATTATAATTATAAAAGGGGAAGTAGGCAGAAGTCTGACCAGTGGATGCTGCTTACTAATCTTAATTAGCCAATATCAATTGCCTTTGGATCTTCAGAGATTAAAGTTTCCAGTCCGTTGCGAAATTAAATACTATTATACTTCATGGAGAAATTCGGTATATGGCTTCATTTTTTTTTTAAACGAATGTCTTCCAATCTGCGACCGTGTAACTGGAGAGAATATTAGACAATTGCTCGGGATGCGAACCTTAGAGATTGATAAGTGATTAATTCCGCAAGCGGAGGCGCTATTTTTTCCTTAGAGTAGACGCGACTTAATCTCTTAGCGTACCGACACAATTCGGGTTTATCTCGACTTAATTTATTTATTAATTATTTGAATTTTATTTGATTGATTTTTCAGAATTCTTGATTTATTAAATTCTGATTTTTATTATTTAAGCCACTCAAAATGAAAATTAAGAAATAATTTCAAACAGTCATGTTGTGCCATTATGATCATTTAACTATGATGTGTTATTGCTCATGAAGCAATTAGTAGTTCAAGTAATTAGGGTTGACGATCATTGGCTCTACTTAATTAGGTTGAATGATATGGCTTAATGTACAGAGTCCTGTGAGGATTCATACTATGTTTGTTTAGTGTTTATCCTGGATCTTGCTCTATGGATGTTGATCTATCATTTATGAGCTCTTGACAAAAAGATGGATTGTTCGTCGCTTCGTCTATTTAACTTAATTCTGAAACAAGCTCTGATTGCTAGTTTTTGCTGAAAAAAATATAGTACTAGATTCTGTACATAAGAATAGTTACAGCTACTGGTAAAACATGTGTATGGCAAGAAAAAAACGAAGCACTCTGTTCTACAACAGAAATCTACAGCATTTCAACATCACAAAAAAAATAATTTTTTTTCTAATATAAAGATTTTCTTTAACCTCAACATAAAAAAAACAGAAAAAAAAAACTTAGTATGTGAACAACACTATTTCCGTTCAAATTCTTCGATATATATTTTATGCAATCAACAGCTCATGATGATGATAGGTGAAATTGCACCGATTAATGCCCTAGTTAATTATAAATCAATGTATCTGAATTTTATTTTCCTCTACAAAAAATCTTAATCCATTAAATGTCCTCTCCTGCAAATCTCGATCCCTCCCCCGAAAATCAGAGGCACGAGCCGAAACCCCTCTGCGAATCAGAGAGACTCCGAACCAAGCGGGTTGAACGAGTTGCTGAACCTCTACCTGAAATGGGCCCATTTTTCTCTTACTGAGTTTCTAAGCCGTATACGGACTCGCTAGCCTATGGCCCTATTAAATAATTTTCTCGAGGAAAGGACAAGGGAAGAGAAAACAGACGACTAAACCTGACAGAGCAAGTTCCGAGGGATTAAGACCTCTGTCCCACTCGTCCAGCCTTCTTCCACCTGTCACACAGCAACCTTTTGCAAAGACACGTGTATGTATTATAGTCCTTACTTAGCTCCTCTCCCCTTTATTTCAATTCTTCGAGTCTCTCTCTGTCTCAACCTCTCCGGAGATGTCCACCTTATACACCACCGCTGATGATCCCAGCGAATCTCGGTGGGTCCAGACGGGTCAAGGCCTCCTCCGTCATGGATGGTCCGTTGGAAAAAAGGTGGCGGTGGCTGGAGCAGCCATCAGCGTGGCACCACTGCTGATTCCTCCTTTGCTGGTGTTCTCCGCTTTTGGTCTTGCTCTCTCAGTACCGTTTGGTATTTATTATGCTGGTATGGTTGGTACAGAGCGGCTCATGCAGTCGCTTTTGCCGCTCTGTCAGGACCAAGAGGTGGCACAGATAAATCAGGAAGAAGGGGATGAGATTGTGGAAGACGAGCAGGGGTATTCAGATCAGATAGATTATAGATGTGAGGAAAATTGGGAGATGAAGGGAGATGATGATGAGATTGTGGAGGAAGGAAAGGGTTATGTAGGCAAGTGGGATTCTAAGACTGAAGAAAATGGAGGGGAGGGGGGAGATGATAGGGATGCCTCGACCAAAGAACATGGAGAGATGAATAAAGATAATGGTGTTGTAGGATACTTGGATGAGAGGGATGAGATGGTGGAGAAAAGGAAGGAGAATAATGTAACCGAGGAAGGCTTAGAGCCTGAGAAAGATGGAAAGACAGAACATGATGTCATTGTCGAGATCCCCAAGGAAGAAGTTGATGTTGTTGAAGAAACTGGAGCGACGAAGAGAGATCCTATGAGGGGAGAGCCCGAGAATAACAATGTAAATGTTGAAACGATAATTGATATAACTGGTGCCACTGTTGACAAAGATTCTGTTACTATGGTCAAAATTGAAATTAAACCTGACAAGGCCAACTCTACCACCATGACTGAAGAAGGAACAGAAATAGCAGGAGCAGAGGCTATACAAGTTGAAATAGGAAATACTGAGGTGGTTGAAGATAAAGGGATGGTGATCGCTGATACTGATAGTAACGTTGCTGAGAAGGGAGAGAATGAATTGAGTGCAGTTACCTCGGAGGGTGCAGACGTGTCAGAGGTTGAAGGCAAATCTGACATGGCAGATTCTGAGAGTCGATCGTCAGCGGAGCATGTTGAGGTTAAGGATTTCAATGTGCTTGCTTCAGCTAGTTCGGAGTCACCTGTGACTTCAGATGCAGAGGTAAAATAATCATACAGTTTGTTTTGTATCTGCTATGTAATTTATAGATTTTGCAATACCAACATATTAGGCATCTAACCTCCTTCATCCCATCCCATACCTGTATCCAGAGTATACATATTGAATTACTAGCCTAAACTTTTGTAGTATGCTGACATTCTCAGAAATTGGCCTGTAAATATACTGGTTTTCTTTGTAGCATTTTTCGCAATAATAAAGAAAAAAGAAACAGCATCAGGATGAAACCAGTACTTTTAATTAATCGGTCACTATATATACATGCCCACCAGTGTACAAGCATGAAGCCCTTACTCAACAGTTGACAATATACAAAAGATTGAGCTCTTTCTGAGATGCTCTTGATTGCACCAACATCTTGTTTGCTAAATTGTGATCCTCCGAACTTTTTCATATGAAAATTCGGCAGGAGTTCTTCACTGAAAAGGAGCTCTGGGACCAGTTGCATGCTCTGAGGACAATTGTGGGGTACAGAGTGACCATTTCGAATACATTGCCAGGTGAACTGAGAGCCCTTTATGTGTTCACTGGAGTCGAGCTGCCGTCGACCGCAAGAGATGCCTCCAACCTGCTGGATCTCAACTACAAGCTTCAATTTCTGAAATCTGTTATTGGTGTCAAATAAAAGCTCATCCGAATTGGGCAATTTTTCAGTGCTTTAGACTTTGTGTTTTGTTTTGAGTTTGTGGTTGTGGAAATGTGAAGGGGTTTGTTTTGGACATGTCTTGCTTTGGTTTTGAACTTTCGGCTGTGTTTTGAGCTGTTCTTGGAGGTTTTTGCTCTAATTAGTTTTCTACGTGCTTTTGTCTCATCAAAAATGCATTCTTTTGCGCTCGGTGGTATTAACCAGAGTATGAAGCACAGAGTGGACGGATGATGATTAATGATGGAGTACGTGACATAGGAGAACTAATTTTTATTAAGAATACATAATGAGAAAAGATTAAGTTCTCATTTGACATAGTCCCTTAAAGTTGTTTCAGTTCAGAACAAAAGAAAATCATATAATTGTAGAAAATAGTTAAAAATCTTTTTGTAAATAAAGAAAAATGTGAATAATGTTGAATGGATAGTACTAGTTTTGAGTTTCAGATGACTTCTTTTATCCAAAAGTGAATTGTTACAGGTTTGACCATAAATCTGTTTGCAAATATTTTTAAAATAGGTTACAATAGAAATATTGAAATTTGAATATCTTTTGGTGATATTTCTTGGGTTTACTTTTCATCTTCTTTATGTTGGTTCGATCAAGGAGTCCCCCGAAGGTCTGTATTATCAGTTTAATTAAACAATGCTCATATTATCAGAATAAATGATGTCCGATGTATTGCAAAATAAATTTTATAAGCATAATCTGTCAACGATGATACTTATCGGTAAAGATGTTAGTTATTTTTCTGCGCAGTCTTGTATCATCCTGTTTGTTTATGATCTTCTGATCGTCAAATCAATAAATTATGTAATTTAATAGCAATGCATTATTTTAGAACCACCTCCATACAGCCCCTTTGGACCTATAATAGCAACGCATTATTCCCAGGTTACATAAACCTGCAGTGCGTTCCTTGCTGATGAAAGCTATTCTGAACAAAATCAACAAGAAACTACATCTAGGGCATATCACATCACACGAAACACGAAACTGGACTTTCAATCAACATCACCAGCAAAACTAATTCCATCTCCAGTACCAGAATTGCATGCTTATTAACCACCTCTCATTGTTTAACCAGAGGAACCAAGAAAAACATATATAAAAATTTCACCTAATCATATCTTACACTAATTCACTCTCTCAAGGCTGAGGCCTACTTTGGACTATAAAAATATCCTCTCCAACAACACAACCCTCAATGTCTTGTGGGGCCCCAAATTTTTGCTCCAGGAAGCACCCAATGGCAGCCAACCTCTGGCCCATCTGCCTCCTGTACACCGGGTCCACTGTCAACGGCTGCTTACTGTAATCCACTGTCAGTTTGACAATCTTGCCATCAGCAGGACCGGCTGCACGGATTGACATCTCCTTGCTAAAATTAGCAAAGGCCAATGTATTAATAACATCATCAAATTTCCCACATGAAAGCCGCCATGGTGTACCACGGGTGCCAGACGCTAGTGTTTCACCCAGTCCTGGTGCCACCTCAGCCTGCAACAGGCGGGGATCCTGTTCGGTTGGACTAACTGTGTGGAGCACAAACGAAATATTTGCATCAAGCATCTCTTGTACAAGAACAGCCATGGATGCCTCCCTTTGGGGCACTTTTGCAGCTCTACGGCTTAGTATGGCACGACGGGTGTACAAAGAAGCCCAAACTTGGGCCACAGCAGATCCAAACTTGTTAGGGTTTGAGAGGCTGACATTTGGGATGGAATCATAAAGGCCAGCAGCTGACATACCAGCAAGGTCTTCCACATTGGCACTCGATCTCACTATAAGTCGAGTGTTAGATGGGATGATAAGGGTCAGTTGATCTAGAATTTCTGCCAATGGTTGGAGGGTTGATATTAGGGTTTGTAGTTCGGCTGAGAGCTTGTCAAGTTGGCCATCTTCGAGTGTAGCATTTTCAATTTTATCTACTAGGGTTCTAAACAATTCCATAGACCCACTCTTTTCAAGTGCAACTTCCATTGACCCGAAAGGGATTACTGCACCAGAAGGGACGCTAAATAGAACCGGCACCCCTTGGTCACTATAAACTAAAAAAAATTAAGTATATGTTAAATTTTTTTTTTTTACATTTTGCAGAAGAAATGTAGAAAATTGTGAAAAAATATTTCGAATTAGCCACATTTCCCAATGCTTGTAGATAACACGCTATATTTCTTATTTTGAAAGTCAAAACTGGGACATTAGGCATCAAACAGTTCACACTGATTACAAACAACTCAAGAAAATATCTCATATTTGCAACAGATGCACATTATGAGATATTTCTGAATAATAAACACCTTTAGATTAAGGTGACCTTATGGTTTTATTCAGCTAAACATTGATAATTTCATTCCTGTCCATAATAAACCACTATCTATAAGCATATTTCTTATAATTGGAAATTGGAACCAGCATCTGACACTGATTGCAGAAGACTCTGGAAACTTATCATATGACACTCAAAATTTTAGGAGATATGTTCAACCAACTGCCACCTTGAAACAAAGGTAACCGTAGCTTTGTTCAGTTAAATGTTGATAATTCTGTACCTCCACATATTTCACTATACATAAGTTTAGGTTAAGCTTAAAATCATGCAAAAGAAAATTCATATTTGTAGGTAGAGGTTCGTATGAACTAAGCAGAAAGCAAATTTTACTGGTTGGATGTTATTTGCAAATGACCTCTAAATGCAAGGGTTTATTCCTTACATGGGAAATGCTCACGTGTAAACTCCTCAATAACTACATGTACCTTTCTCTGAAAGAGAGGCAAGAAGAGCGAGTTGACCACATGAGGCAGATTTTGCACCGGCCAAATCTAGTGTTGCTTCTGAGAGCTTAAGAACACTATATGAGGCACTTATAGAACCAAGAAAGCTTTTTATCTGTTCAGAAGTTGCAAATAAAAAAGCACGGGTTGGAGCAAATACAACTTGAATAAAATATTAGAAAAAGAGAGAAAACAAAAAAGGAGGTATCAGGTACCTTACTGAAGCTTTGTAATACAATAGGTGTCTCCTCAGATGTATTTTCATACTTTGGAGATAATACGTCATTGCTGGAACCTGAAGAGATTGACAAACTAACAGTGCTAGCTGATGCATCCAGTCTGAAAACAAAAGAGGTCAGGATACAGTTGTCAGATAAATTCAAGTCAGTACTGGACTTTAAGTTCAAGATTATAACCTTGCATATTCCCCGTTAAGGCTTCTGACAAAAGCAACCTTATCATCATCTTCACACGTCACAAATACCACTTTTTCCTGAATGTTAGCAACAATTTCTCAGTTTCCTCCAAATAAAACAGTAAGCAAATTAACAAACAGAAAAGAACAAAAACTGACTTGTCGAGCTCTGACACCGAGATGTGACAAGTGAGGCAGTTCTTGTAGAAGAATGACTCCAGCTATGTTTTCACCAGCAGCTTTAACCTGTTAAAAGTTTTTCTATTTATATCAAATAAACATTTTCAAGAGATAAGAAGTTGAAAGATGGTGACAGAAAAGAGATTAGTTTGTACCTCCTCATCTCCATCAGCTTTGTTGACCACTAAAATCACCGAGCCTTCTACAGAAGTCAGTGAACCAGGAACTATACTATCCACCTAATATAAATAGTTCAATAATATAACATATGCACCTCAAAACTTAATGCATATACTGCCAATTGAGCAGCTGGAATTCAAACAATACCTCTACAATAGTACCATGAGCTACTCCTGGCACAAGCACATCCCAACCTGATGATCCCAATACAACTCTAACAGCTTTTAGAAGCATGGTACAAAGTTTTGAGACCTGAAATATAACACTAACAAGCAGCATGGAGCAACATAAGATGCATTACACAAGCTGATGTTTCATAGCCAAAATTGGAAGGAAGAAAGATCTGTTACCCTGCACGAATCTCTGCTTCAGTGTAGGTCCTGACATTCTCCTCTGGAATTCCAAAAGCTTTTCCTAGAATCTTAAGTCAGAACAAGAAAAATCATTAATATGAAAGATATTAAAGAATAACAAGCAATTCAGCGAAATCACCGAATTATCATATACTCCCTACAGTGTTCCTTAAGTCTTTTAACATTACAGGTTTTAGTCCATACAATTTCCCAACAAAAAGAATGATTTGAGAAAAAAAACTTGCATCAAAAGATGGCACAGCATTACTCTGTAACTTGCTTTATCAGCTTTTTTGTAGCCCCTCTGATGAAATAAGCTTTGTTTAACTCTATTGGCATCAGATAAAGTTATGTAACTGAAGTTGTGCAAATCATAGACTTACAGATCATGTGTTAAGGGGCACAAAAGAAGGAAATGTGTGTCCACAGAAAAGTAATTTACTGAAACTAAGCTATAGGTTCTGAAAGTAATTCAGGATTACAAGTCATGCTCTTTTTTCAATCAATAATAGAGCCTTAATTCAAACTCAACAGAAAAAAAAAAAGAAAAAGAAAAGGCAATACTATCAACCTGAACTTTGTCAGGGAAAATAGAAAGAAGTGCTTCAGAGTACTCTTCTGTAAATCTCCTTGCTCTGTCAAGCGTAGCCTTCAGTCTCAGTGCCCAAATATACTTCCCATCTTCACTTCCTATCAAATTCATAGATGACAATAGAGAGATTTAACCAAGTCTCACAAAAAAGTTTTTGCACAGTACCCCAACTTTTAGCATTAGTTGCATGAAATATCATTTTTTTATGGTTTTACAATTAACACTAACCCTATTTTGGATTAGCAGCATATAATGCCAAATTATGAAAACTTAAATGACTAACGTGTTCATAGCATTTCAAACTAAATGCGCCAAATTTTGATAACTAGTACTGTTGTCAATGTAAATTAGGACAGAACTGTTAACTGTGTTAACTTGCTTTTAGTTCAACTTGTATTTACCTTGAAATAAAAGAACCAGTAGAGCTGAGCACAAAATGGTTAATATAATATTTGAACAAGAAATATGCCACCATACTACTAAGATGGCTGGTAGCTAGGTACAACAGCACAAACCCCTAGGAAATGTTGGATGTCAGTCAAAACTTGAAAGTAATAACATCTCAAAAATGTTTGGTGTTAGTCAAAATATAAAAAATATTAGTTGCAATGTATGTAAGAACATTTAAATATTTTTATAACAAAGGAAACCCTTCACAAATTGGAGCTCGACTCAATTATAGGAGTACCTTCTTTTTCAGATAAACCTTTGTCTTTCCATGCATCTAGTTCACTTGATATAGCACTACACTCATCTGGCCTCCAACCTGAGAGCCTTACTTGTTTAACTCCAGCTATCAGTGCATCAATTGGGTCATTCCATGGCCCAGTATTTGTTGACTCAATACTCGCAGATAGCCAAGATGAGCCACCAGAGGATTCAACTGCATTGATGAACCGGCTCAAGAGAACAAAAGAATAATCCTCCAGGCCGATTTCACATAGGCGCCACTTTTGTCGCATAGCGATAGCTGTGTCTGGAGCATCATTTCTTAGGCCGCTTTCAAGGCCTTTTGCAATAGCCAACCTTAGAGCAGTCAGAGATTCTAAGGTCTTCATTAAGAGTTCAATGCCTCTGGTTGCAAATTCTTCAGCTTCTTGCATCTTGTCAAGACTCTATATAAAGGTTTAAATAGATTAGCAATTGGTGACCAAAAGATTAAATTACGAAAGTAAGATGAAGGAAGATACCTTTTTGCACTCTAAGAATAAGTCAAGAGCTTCTAGGTTCTTCTCATCAAAAGATTCTTTGATTGATTCCAACTGCTCGGCTAGGCTGTAAGTTATACATCCAGAAATTTCACTTACATCAGATGTGTGAGCATGTGATTTGTATTTCACTTTCAGAAAATGTGAAAAAAAAAAGAAACAATCATAACATGTAGTTGTCAACAATAAAAAATACAATTATACAACATATCATTTTGATGATTTTACAAGCAAGAACACACTGACAACATAAATAGATATAGTAAAGTAGTAATAATGATTAGTGAATTAGGTTAATGTTCATCAAACCTCCCAGCATTGAAGAAATCCTTAAGTTCCCCATAAAATATCTTAAACTGCTCGATGAAATTTTCACTATATTCCCCAGGATTCTTTGTAATTCGAGCCAGCATAGCCTCTGTAGCAATCAAATCTTCCGGCCCAGCATTCCGATGAAGTTTATTTTGAATGGTATGTTTTATCTCTTGCTGCTTATTGCAAACAAAAATCATAAGACATAACTAATTCACATGTCATTTTAATCAAATCTGAAAAATATCCTCAAGTTTCATTTACATCAAGGTTATATTGCAAATGCATTGGGTTCTTTACTATATCTACAGTAACACAGCAAAATTTAATTATTTACAGAAGTGCCGAGCCACTGAATCAAGGTTAGCGGCTGAAATCTTGACTAAATTGCCCCTGCATTGTTCTTCATTTAAACTCAACCAAACTAATTCAAATCATGCAAATTTACCCCTTACACCAACTTAGCTTGATATAGCTCAATTAGGACTTGTGAATTAAAATAAGTATATATTGGTGCCAACCACATATCAGAGAAATATTCAGTTTCATAAGTAAAACATGGATGTAATTTTGATCAAAGTTAGAGCTAAAGAATAATTACCTTCAGATCATGGGGGATATCATTACTATGTGCTATATCACGAATTCTCGTCAGAGGAACAGAGGCTGTAAATTCTGACTTGAAAGATGGTAAACAAGGATGAACCTTCCTAATGATAAGTAATTCGTGAGGAGTAACATCTTTACTGCAGTAAATCCTCTCAAGTTCACGAAAAATAACCCTAGATATCTCAGCATGACGGTTTGGCCTATGATGGCCACCATCTTCAAAGCAGGAAATTTGTCCTGTGTTGATCCACTTGAGGTAAATGGAAGAGTATACAAGGGCCTCCATGCGATTTCCCTTAGCACTGCTTCCTGTCACGAGATCTCGCACTACCTCTAGCTGAAGTTGATCAATTAATTATTTGATTAAATATAGCATAAATTTTGTTAAGCAGAAGCTAACTACAATCCAATGGAAGTCCTAATCATTATTAGTATACAGAGTTTACACATCCATAGAAATGCTTCCTTTTGTTTCCTGTTTATCCAATTCCCATCAGCAGCAGGCTAGATAAGTAAGCTAACCAATCCTATTCTCTATTGAAATGAAAATTCAGTATCCTTTAAAATTAAGACATACCTTACGCCACCAATTCCTTGAATCTTGATCACCCTTAACTAATTCCAAAGCTACCCCTTCAAGTTCTTCCAGGTTCCAAGTTCTCCCTACCTCTCTATTCCTATGCTCATTCGACCGCATAAAGGACGCTTGTTGCCCTTTCCACTCCTCCCCAAACTTGGTTGAATCACTTGCTTCAATTGTTTCCTCCATTGCAGCTACTGCCTCAACTGCATTCCGACCATCCTCCCCCTCCATTTTGACTGCCTCTCTACCAACTTGCTCTGTGCCAAAAGGAACAAGGTCAGGCGACTCTCCAGTCTCATTCCAGTGGCACACCATATTGAAGCTCCCTTCTCCTGGTAGATCCAAAACCCGGTTAGGACCATGCTCCCATTTCTTTTCCTTCTTACCCTTTCTAAAAATCACAAATTTATACTCTATTGATGTTCCTCCAGACAGTTCAAGCCCACATGTCCATCCATCAGGGGTCCAATCTAATTCAACTTGTTTATTCCATAAACCGAGTTCTTCTGTTGACCCAACGATACCTATATGCTCCCCAAATTCTACTTGGTGGTTCAGCTGAACCCGAACTAGGATCTTTCCAACTTTTGCAGATGACCCTTTCTCTTTTTCCTCAGTCCTGGATTAATGTACGTAACAAAATTATCAATTAAGCCAAAAGCTGGTCGAAATTTAAAAAATAAAAAAGCTGAAATCATTACCTTTCTATCGGAGGGGCACTAGTAGCACGGCAGTAGAACCACCGAGCAGGTACATGACCTCGCGGTCGCATCTGGTTCAGGGGCAAGAATCGATTGAAGGAGAAGCGGTTGGTATGTGAATTGATTTTGATCAGTGAAGGGTGCATGTGCAAAGCGCGGATCGTCGACGCCATTCTGAGAGGCAATTCGTCGAACAGGTGATGGATTAGCTGAAACGAGATGCAATAGGCACTTTAATTGAGAAAGGCTCTCATGGAGAGTGTGAAGCGGGGGGCGTCGGGACGCGCGGTGCTGGCGAGAGAATATGAGTTCATTAACGGGAGTGAGCGACCAACAGAGCAACAATGAAATATAATTTTTTATTGTTTCTAAATTTAGGTTCGGAGATTGAGCGGAGGGGTGGGTCGGAGTAAGTGGGTTAAATGATCAAATCTCCATGCGCATAGGATCATAAGATTGCGAATCACGAGGATGATCGAACGGCTGCTGGTGTCAGCATTGTGGGCGCCTACAGTCGTGTAACGCGTGCTGGATCACGAAGGATCAGAAGCCCGGAGCAGAAGGACACGTGTATCATGCGTGAAAGTGAAATTTATTATTAGTTTGAATGGGCCAAGGATATTTTAGGTCTCCTGGGCTTGTTGGAGATATTTTGAACTGGGCCAGGCTTTCTCCCAATCAATCACGTGAAAAAGGGAACTAAAGGAATGGGCTTTGTTGCGTTCTTGCTTTCGTGTTTTTAACTTTTTAATTCATTAAAGCAAAGTTAAATCTTACGATCATCAAAAGTGAATAAATTCTTATATATTCATAATCTGTTGAAATAAATTTACAACACATTGTATACGAACAGCTCGTGTTTTTAATGTCTGATTTCGGATTTCGGATTTCGGATCTTGGAGTCTTGAAGTCCAAAATCCGACATTAACGCGACCCGCAACCGATAATCTTCGCAAGTTAAATCGATGACGCACTCTCTCCACAGCAACACCCCGTTCGACCAACCTCGCCTATTTCCTAATCTTACTTCAAGACTCCCAGTCAAATCGTATCTTGAAACAAGAAATGAAGAAAGCAAAACTACAATTCTGAAAACAAGCAATACCTCCTCCACATTCTCCGATGGTCGGTCGGTCGACCCGCTTGCGTCGCTCCGCCCAGCAAGGCTCGCCTTGGAACCACGTCCCTGCCGAAATCCTCTCCCTTATCGTCTCCAAATGCGTCACCTCTGCTGCCCAGTATGTCTCCCTCCGCCACGTCTGTCGTGAATGGCGCCGCTCCCTAACCGACTACTACCGCCTACCTCCTCTCCCTTCCCCCCAACTCCCCTTCCTCCTCCTTCCTCGCCCTGACTCCGATCCCAGATCCCCCCTCGGCCACGTCTTCCCCCTCCCCTTCTCTCACCCCTTCCGACGGCCCACCACCTTTTCACTTCCCCAGCTGGAGGGAACTCGTGGCTGCATCTGCGTTGGCTCCTCCCACGGCTGGCTCATAACCCTCGGCCGAGACTCATCGCTTTCCCTTCTCAACCCAGTTACCGGCGGTTTGATCCATCTCCCTCCCCTCTCCTCAATCAACAATACAGTTCTCTACTTTGACAGCAGTTTTTACACCCGATATCATCTCCCACAGAAGAGAAAGTACAATAGTCAGATCTCCGTGATCCACCGCGCTATCTTATCCTCTGATCCAGTAAAAGACCCTGGGTTCATAGTGCTTCTGTTCCTCTCTGACTTGATCGATTGTTGTTTCACATGCGGTAAGGACAGTGTCACATGGAGTCAGCATTTGCACAAGCCGTTCTTGATCGAGGATGTGATTTTCTTTAATGGGGTTTTCGTTGCCATCGACTTGTCAATCGATGTCGCGGTCTTTGACTTCACAAATATCACGACTGGCCTGGTAATGAAACAGAGGAACCTGATACATCTGTCACCACAAGAGGCTTTCTTAGTTGAGGCAGCGGGCGATTTGTTGTTGGTCGTGAAGTGGGTCAAATTCAATCGGCCTAGGATGCCCAGAGAATCCGTCCAGGTTTTCATGATTGTTACGCTGGGAGATGAAGCGGATGGCAGCACAACAGCTCCCGTTGTTGGAGTAGCCTCGCTTTCACAACGTGCACTCTTTGTGGGCCATGGATGCTCTGTTAGTGTATCGGTGCGGCTTTTCCCACGGATAGCTGAGGGCGCGGTGTACTTCCCTCATGTCCACACCAAGCTGAAGAAGGTTAAGGTCGGAAGAGAGATCAGATGGCATCATGTTAGCGTGTACAAATTTATCATCAAAGGGGACGTCACGCGCAAGGTGTTTTCTGTGGAGCACAGGATGTTTTCTCCTTTATGGACTAACCTGACCAGATTTCGCTGGGTTACCCCTAATCTCAATCGTACGTAAATAAAGATTGTAGTGTGGTTTTACATATATCCAGCAAAATTTGTGTTTTAATTTCTGCCTTTTCTTACCACTTAATTTCTGCCTTTTCTTACCACCAGTAAAGAACCTGTCCTAACGTGCGGGCATTTATATTTCTAATAAAAACTTTTTTACAACCATCAATGTCAATTGAAAAATTTATGAAGCTTCCTTTTCTAACGTGAATATATAAAGAAAATATTATAGAGATATTATTATTAATTTTGTCGTAGGACTTTATTATACATATTAAATGAATTATTACGTATATTAATAATTTTATTATATACAATACTTATATTATTTAACTTAAATATTATTAATATGCGTAATAATTCATTTTAATTGTATAATGACAATATTATACAAAATAAATTTACATAATAAAATCATTAATATACATAATAACTCATTTAAATTGTATAATGACAATAATATATAAAATAAATTTTGCATAATAAATTATTAATATATATAATAATTCATTTAATATATATAATAAAACTCATATCAACGATAATATCAACAATCGTATTTACATATTAACTCCCTATATATAATTATAACCGTATTTACATATCAACTCCCTATATATAATTATAATAATTATAATAGTCCCACTCGTACTCTTTTGCAATTTAGATTGAAAATAAAAGGTACAACTACTCGCTCTTTTTAATAGGCAATAGTTTTGATATGTAATATTGCAATCATGTAATGCTAAATTAGTCAATAATATAGAGAGATTAGGATAAAGAATATCATAGCTGCAATGCGATGCTTAAAAAATATCCACAAAGACCCTCATAAATTATTCTTAAAACTAATTTTAATTTCACCCAAATATGCACCATATAATGCTAAATTAGTCAATAATAAAGAGAAATTAAGATTAAAAAAATATCATAACTGCAATGCAGTGCTTAAAAAATATCCACAGAGAGCCTTATAAAAATCAAAATAGAAGTACCTCTCAAAATCAGTGCTAAAAAGATCCACAAAGATCCTCATAAAAACCAAAATAGCATATAAGCACCTCACAAAATCAATGAATTCAACCCCAAGCTCACCGACAAAGATCGTATGGTCCTTGCCAGCATTATAACCAGCAAACCTGCCCCGTCAGAAGCATAACTACTAGGAGCATTTTCACGTACTTAACTATTATAATAAACAATGAGCGATAGAGCGTCCAGAATGAATGCATTTCAAAAACACCCCCATTTATCATGTTCCTGAAAAACCTCCATTATACATAATATTTTCAGAGGGCACAGTTTCTACGTATTAATAGCAAAGTAATAGCACCTTGTAATTTACAGATGAAATAACAAATTAATAGCACCTAGTACACCCAATGCCAACACAATGAATTATATTATCTATAAATATACTTTTCTGATTTGGGGTGGATTTGAGTTTGATCCTTAAGGAAAATGAGGTTAATTTAACATATCAGAAGCCTAACTATCACATGTTGTGATGTTACTGCACAATTATGCATAAGACCACCATTATCCACTAATCTCCCCCTCAATCTAATTATGTACATATCAGCGTAATCTCTAATTGGAACTCCCTTCTCTCACCCTTAGGTAGAACACCATTATGTTGCAAATTGATACTGCCCAAAGTAACACCAAAATCAAATTTATTTTCAAAATTCGGTGTACAATCTAGACAAACACAAAATATGGAAATACCTGGACAGAAACATCAAATATTACATCACCTTCTTAGTATCCTTCCCAAATTGAAGATTTCAGCTTCCCGGAAGATGCCATGTTTAGTTGCAAGCTGGTAAAAAAACAAAAAAAAACAACAACAACTTAGCACTAAGGACGTACAAGATTAATCAATTCTCGTATTGACATCAAAACTGAGAAAGATTGAAGTTAGAAAAGAATACCTAATTACTGTAAAGCGCTCAATCGAAGGCAGCGGTGATTGGTGCAGTTGTGGGGACAAGACGATAACACGTCAAGTAATGGGACCGTCTGACAAGCATCCTCCACGGCACGATCCATCCACCTCTCCAGTATCCCCTCTGCCACCGAGGCAATCTCACTACACTGGAGCCCTCCCCCGTTCAGGGAGCAAGGCGGAGGTGCGGAGTGAGAGAGAGAGACAGTTACAGAGGATCAACAGGATAGAGGATTTTAGTCCCGTCGCGTGCGTGAGAGGCGACAAGAGAGAGAGGTTTACGGAGAGGTTTCTGCAAAAGGGCTGTGGATGTCGGAGAGGTGAGAGACAGAGAGAGGGGGTTATGGAGGAAAGGGTTGCGAATGGCGGAGAGGCGAGAGAGAGGGGGGGCGGGGGTCCCGGAGGGGACGAGTTCAGTAATTGAATGGTGAAAACAATAAAGCTTTTTTTCACTCTCATGTTTCAGTTTCTATTTAATGTACAAGGAAGGAATTTGCAAATTTTTGTTTAATTCCTTCGGTTTGCAGTACTAGCTAAAGCTGAAATCATCTAATTTGAGATAGCAGTAAGAATATATTCTTAGTGCGAAATAATATACTATTATTATTGTTAAGAACTGCACATTATGGAGATCAATTAGAAATTTGCAATACATTAGTGTGACCGATTTGTTAGCTACTTTGTTATTTCTTATTTTTCTCTCTATTTGTCAGTCTGTGTGTTTTTGTGTTCTAATGCTACGTTCTTTGATGACGACATTTGAGATGAAAAAAACTAAATAAAAAAAAAATGAGTCTATGTTATCAACTTAAATTTCAGATATTTAATTAGTTTGCTGTTGTCCGAAATTGTTTTTTTTTCCAATATGGTTAGTTAAATTACTAAACACTATATATGTCTACAAACTCAATAAAATAGTAACTATAAGTAAGAGTGGTTTTTTATATCCTAAAATTTAAATGGTATTTTTTTATTGAGGTGTGATAATTGCACACCAATTCTGCACCCCATAAGATTCATGACACATATTTTGTATATCAGAGAAAAAATGTTCAAAATTTGTAAGACTCACACTCCTCATTTCATACATATATACAAAATAAAAATATTTATACTAACATTCAAATATATTTATATGACATTTAAATGTATTTATGCTAACACTATAATGTGTTTATACTATTATTTAAATATATTTATACATAGAATAAAAATATTTATACTAATATTTAAATGTGTTATGGTACAACAGACTATGTGTTATGGTACAACAGACTATGTGTTACGGGCTGCGATGGTCTGTTATGGACTGTAACACATATCAAATCATATTGTTATAACCTGTAACCCTTATTATTAATGTTAGATCATAGAATGATGTGTAAAAAGTAGTGATAATAAGAATTTCTCTTTTTTTATTATAGTTAGTTATTTCATTCCTCTTAGGGAACAGAGAAGTTGCGGGCAACATAATTGTTGTCGTATCTAAAATGAGAGTTAATATTCTGATATCATCGATATAGATATTGACATTGATATTAATATATTATTCAAAATTAAATAGTCATTATTATTCATGTTAATTTTTGTTATAACACTTTATTTAACTTAAATATGTATTATTAAAATGAGGAGAGTTTAAATATCATAAGTTTTTATGCACAAAATGTCACAAACTTGCTTTTTAATTTATATTACAAAATTTAACACTCAAATTTAAATTCAAACTATTGATCTTGTTAATTTTTATTATAGATGTATGGATGTAAAAATTTATGAATTTAGGAGTTCATTTTATACTAGATCAAGTAGACACAAAATAAATAAATCTAATTAATTATAATTGATTAATTTTAATGCATTTATTTTATATTCATTTGATATAGTGTAAAAGGAATTCTAAAATTCATAAAATTTAGCATGCATATATCTTCCGTAAAAATTAACAAGATTAACGATTTGAATTCAAAATTGAAGTATCAAATTTTGAAATATAAATTAAAAAATGACTTTGTGGCATCAAAAATTTATATTATTAAAACCCTCCTCAGTTAGTAATTATTTTTAATTAATATTTTTTAACTAATAAATTTATTAAAGTATGTGATAATTTTATAACATAATGTGTGTCTATTTATAAATCTGCTAAGATACATTTACAACATATTGTGTGTCTATTTATTTCTAATCACTATCGGTTACATCTCAAGTCCTATAATCACAAAATAAATATTTTCAAAGTTTTGCAAGTGCGTTTATTTGGGTGAGATCATATACGTATACATCAAATATTATGCAAACAAATCAAATGGAATGCATTTATAGTACAATCGGTGCCACATTTCAAGTCAAATAATATCAGAAACCTACAAATATCATCTAGATATTGTTATTTACTAACAGCTGAATTTTCGCATGCTTATTTTATACGATACATCAAATACCATGCACAAAATCTATTAAGATTCATTTACTATATATTTTGGACATATATTTATGTATTTTATCAATTCAGGCCATATCCATGAAACTGATATATATATTCTAAGTTGATTAAAAACATAAATATACTCATTCAATGATAATGTAAATTCATTCTAGCATAACTTTATGCATATTATTTATCATATTTATTTATTTGATTTAGCTCAGATAAATTTGTGCACGTATGAAAGATATAAGTTAAGAGCATATTTGTAAATTTTCGTGATATTACAATTACTAATAATACCTAGATTGAATAAAGCATAAGCAAACTCAACACACTATAAATACATTATAGCATAACTTTGTACATATTTTTGGTGTATTCTTTTAATTAGGTTAGATAAATTTATGCATTTTACATAATTTAGAGCTCGCTGAATTTTGATGATATCAAAATCACAAATGAAGCCTAATTTGAATAAAAATATATATGAACAGTCTCATTCTACCAACGGTCCATTTCTGGGACAACCGATATATCTGTTCCCCAATCCAATCCTACTTCAAGACTCCCAGTCAAAATCGTATCTTGAAACAAGAACTGAAGAAAGCAAAACCACAATTCTGAAAACAAGCAATGCCTCCTCCACATTCTCCGATGGTCGGTCGGTCGACCCGCTTGCGTCGCTCTACCCAGCAAAGCTCGCCTTGGGCCAACCACCTCACCTCTGAAATCCTCTGCCTAATCGTCTCCAAATATGTCACGTCTGCTGCCAGGTACGTCTCCCTCCGCCGCATCTGTCATCAATGGCGATGCTCTCTAACCAACTACTACCCTCGACCTCCTCTCCCTTCCCCTCAACTCCCCTTCCTCCTCCTTCCTCGTGCTGACTTCTATCCCGATTCCCCCCCCCCCCCCCGGCTATGTCTTCCCCCTCCCCTTCTCTCACCCTTCCGATGGCCCGCCACCTTCTGGAGGGAACTCGTGGCTGTTGCATTGGCTCCTCCCACGGCTGGC
Organism: x Bolboschoenoplectus mariqueter; assembly: GCA_037678475.1. Taxonomy (NCBI): domain Eukaryota; kingdom Viridiplantae; phylum Streptophyta; class Magnoliopsida; order Poales; family Cyperaceae; genus x Bolboschoenoplectus; species x Bolboschoenoplectus mariqueter. The sequence goes on along the minus strand of CM075258.1, from coordinate 3,833,104 downwards.
TCATAACCCTCAGCCCAGATTCATCGCTTTCCCTTCTCAACCCAGTCACCGGTGATTCGATCCATCTCCCTCCCCTCTCCTCAATCAACAATACAATTCTCTACTTAAGACTCCAGATTTTACCCCGAATACCATCTCCCACAGAAGAAAAAATACAACAGTCAGGACTCCGTGACCGCGCCATATTATCCTCTGATCCAGTAAAAGACCCTGGGTTCATAGTGCTTCTGTTCCTTTCTGACTTGATCGGTTGTTGTTTCACATGCGATAAGGACAATGTCACATGGAGTCAGCATTGCACAAGCTGTTCTTGGTTGAGGATGTGATTTTCTTTAATGGGGTTTTCATTGCCGTCAACTTGTCAATCAACCTCGCCATCTTTGACTTCACAAATATCACGACTGGCCTGGTAATGAAACAGGGACCCTGGGAAAACTGTTAGCAGAAGAGGCTTTCTCGGTTGAGGCAGCTGGTGTTTTGTTGCTGGTCGTCAAGTGGGTCAAATTCAATCGGCCTAGGATGCCCAGAGGATCTGTTGAGGTTTTCAGGATTGTTATGCTGGGATTAGTAAATGGTGAAATTAAATAATAAAGGTTTTTGCACTCTCATGTTTCAATTTCTATTTAACGTACAAGTAAGGAATTAATTTGCAAATTTTTGTTTAATTTGCACATTAATTTGACTTAGACTTGCATACGAATATCCTCGAGCATCGTTCCTTCCACTTCCAGGTTATGAAGACAGTAATAATGATGAGAAGTTGCTGAGCTTCAGAATTCTTTAGGGGTATATAACAGAGCATCTCGCGTTGAGTGTTGCAGGAAGAATTGCATGCCAATGAGGACTGTTATAGAGTTTGTATTTTCTTTGAACCTCAAGAAAAAGGGATCGATTGAAAAAATGCGGTCATTGCATATTAATTGTTGTTGAGCTTCAATTGATAAGTTATGCTGGAAAAGATATATCTGGATTCAAAGCGAAAAACAGACACAAAAGTTTCCTTTCATTAACCATGACTCATTGATTCGATCTGCATCTGATCAGCGACAAACCGGGAACTAAAGATGACTCAGTAGTCTCTCACGACCCGATCATTATAGTATCGTATCTCTTAATTTGACTATTAAATCCAATTAAAAATTAAAAATTAATGATCAAGAAATTAAGAAAAGCGGTTGGGCGAAATAATATACTACATATTTTTTTATTTAAGAAAAATAATATTCAAAATTAAATAAATAAGAAAATGTGATAAACAATTTCAAATATAGGAGGGACAGATTTGAAAATATGTCCTCAAATATGTTTTGTGTCAATTCATTTTTACATAATATCCAAATAATTACAAGGTAGAAACATATTATCCTTGTAAATTATTTTTTCTTGATTTCTCGCAGTTTAATTATGATATAATTATTAATAATCATATTGCATGTACATAATATAAACTACATCAAGGGGCCCATAGATAGCATTACTTGTATAAAATATAAGAGGAAATAGTATCTTGATACATATCGTTCATACTCATAAAATACATACTCTGCAGTAACTGCTTGTATAACTCTCTATTACGGTAAGCGTTGAATAGCACTAACAAAATGTATATCTCAACCTCATAATTCTAAACATAATGAAATATTAATGACACGTAACACAATTCATAAGATATTTCATTTTGGGTTTGTCTAGTGCTATATATCCCGATATATATACTTATGTGATTAGATTGACAACTCCTTGTGATCTGTAGAATATGATCATCACCTAATTCAATACATTTATCTATTCACGGTCAATCAGTGTACCATGTCGTTACCAAGATAAGAAACATTTTAGAATATTTATATTTATTAGTCGTGAAATTCTACAATTCAAGTCCTCAACTCGAATGATTCACAAATATGAAAACTCAAGGAACAAAATGATAAAATCATTCACTAATAAACTATATATATATATATATATATATATATATGTATATGTGTGTGTGTGTGCGCGCGCGGGTGTGTGTGTGTGTGATCTGAGTCTATGACACAATGCTAATATTTTTTGTGCTCGAATGGGGGTTATGGGTTTCACCATAACTAGGATGTAGATCATTTTACGAGTTTTTCTATTGACTTTTCTCAAAAGTTATGTATGTTTGAAACTTCATATTTTATTTACAATTTTCTAAAACTTAGATAATTTTTTCATATATCATCTGAAATTATTTTTTTTAATTTTCAAATTTCACTATCCTTTGTAAGGCATGCAAAAATTATTAAAATTATTAAATTTCAAAAATAAATATTTTTAATGAAAGATAATAATTAATAATCTATAGCGTATATATAGAAATTATTGAATATTTTTTTAATTCTATATTGGATCATATATTTTAATATGTATTGATTTTTTTTCAAACTTTATATAATTGAAACTTAATATTGTGTACAATTTTGAATTTTTTCTTGATAAAAAAATAAAAATATAACTGGGGTGAATGAGTCTGTTCTTTAAAATCAAGGGCTGATTTTTCGAAATCTAACTTTTAAATTTATAATACAATTTTAGTTTTTTTAATAAAAATATTATTTTATTATGGGATGGATTTTGAAAATCCGGCCCTCAAAAAAAAATTTTTATTGAGAGACGGATTTTCAAAATCCGTCCTTTATTAAAATAATTATTAAAAAATTCTAAAAGTACGTTTGGTGATATATTTTCAAAATCCGTCTTTCCTCTATTTGAAAATTTGCATCCCATTTTCTTTTTATTTAATTTTGAATATTAATTTTCTTAAATAAAAAAAATCTGCTATTATCATTGTTAGGTACTGAAGTCTGCACGTTATTATGGAGATCAATTAGAAATTTGCAATTCATTAGGATGACCGATCTGTTCACTATTGTTGTTAATTATTTTATTTTTTTCTCTCTATTTGTCTGTGTGTTATGTGTGTTAAGTGACTTATTATTTAGATTAATGTACAAAGTAATTAAAAATCTTCATAAAAGATGGAGCATATTTGTAAATTTTCGTGATATTACAATTACTAATAATACCTAGATTGAATAAAGCATAAGCAAACTCAACACACTATAAATACATTATAGCATAACTTTGTACATATTTTTGGTGTATTCTTTTAATTAGGTTAGATAAATTTATGCATTTTACATAATTTAAGCTGCTAATTTGTTTCGGAATTGTTTGGGCTAATTCAATACAAACTGTTCATTATCTGATGCGCTTGAATCATTCAGCATATAAAAGTGTTTTATTAGGATCTATTAAGTCATTAGTTGTGAGAAAGCAAGACTAATTTAAGAGTGTTTTTTGCTAAAGCAGAATTTCCAGAGATGGTAACCTGTTCTAAATATTCTATCAAGTCTTAAGAAACATAGTTTTTAAATTAAATGAGAACATGCCGGTTAACTAGGACTTGCAAGTTGTAAACTCAACAACAGTCAATAAGTAGGAGAAATTCACATTTTTATCCAACTAACACTTCTTTATTACTGTGTCCTCTTTCTTATTGAACTCAACATCAAAGTTCAAAAACCATTAGTTATTTGGCCTAATTCCTTCAAGATAAGCTAGAGTAAAGTTGGTCAGATTAGGAACAGATGGAATATAAGGGATTGAAACTGTGGTGCAGGTATATTAGTTAGATTAATTAGAATAGTGCCCATGATATAAACTTTTTCAATAGTATTTGTTGAAGTTATTCTATATTAGTTTTTAATTTTAGATTTGATAATTACCAATAGTATTCGTTGAAACTAAGAAATAAGAACGTTCTGTTGTCTTGATTTTTGTTGAATAAAATATTTTCACACAAATCATAATGTCTCGTGAAAAAAAAAACTGATTAAAGAATATAAAAGAAAAGAAGAACGTTGAGACCGAGAGAGGGTAATTTCTAATTTTTCACTTTGTCTTCTGACCAAATCCAAATACTCTGCATCTTATTTCCTGTACAGTCCCTTAAACGGGTTCTGCACCCATATCCATTAAAAGTGTTGGCAACTACATCCAGAAACCCTTAACAAAAGGACATCCAAAATCCGATAAAAACTAACTGCCTCCAGGTAGCTACTGAAACTAAACAACAAAACTCCCTTCCATCAGCAATCCAGTTGTCTTTCCTCATTCTGGCATTCTTCCAGTAAACTTAGTTCTTGAAAACAAGAATTCAGATTCTTTAAACAGAGCCGCCGCCACTCCACTGCGACTTAAGTACTATCTCATGGAGTACCAGACCACCACCACGCGGCAGGTGCCATGGGCTGACCTCCCCTCCGGGCTCGTCTCCCTCATCGCCTCGAAATACACCTCTGATGCCGCTGAATATGTCTCTCTCCGCCGTGTATGTCGTCATTGGTGCCGGTCCCTAACTGACGACTCCCCCCTACCTCCTCTCCCTTCCCCCCAGCTCCCCTTCCTCCTTGTCCCTCCATGTGCTATTTACCCCCGTCAAGCCATGCCTCAACTAGGCAAGATCTTCCGTATCCCCTTCCTCGACCCTTTCCATGTCCGTCGATTGGTTGACGATCTGCCCCAGCTCGAGAACACCGAAGGCAGCATCTGTGTTGGTTCCTCCCATGGCTGGCTCATAACACTAGATCGAGCCTCCTCCATTTCTCTTCTCAACCCGGTAACAGCTGATGTACTCCGTCTCGAACCTCTCTCCAAGATCAACGACACAATTCTCTCTTTCAATCCTGATTCTTTCCCCGAATACCATCTCATGGAAAAGGGCATATCACACAGTCAATTCTCCATAGTTCACCGTGCTGTATTATCTTCTGATCCAGCAAAAGATTCCGACTTTACTTTGCTGTTGTTCCTCTCTGGCTTGACTGACTGTTGTTTCACGTTGTGCGGCAAAAGTCGCACGTGGAGTCAGCATAAGCACCGGCCGCTCTTGGTAGAGGATGTGGTTCTCGTCAATGGGGTTTTCATTGCCATTGATCGGTTGGCCAATCTAGTATTCTTCGACTTTAGAAATCACAAGCATGAACCAGTCATAACTTGGTACTGCAATGTCATAACAGTGCCATTTGGAGACGTTTTCTTGGTCAACTCAGATGGTCATCTGCTGATAGTCTCCACCAACCCCTTGAATTGCCAAAACCAATTCGTCATCCCAAGAAATTACATCAGCGTTTTTGAATATCCTTTAAATCATGAGCCCCGCATCAAGGCCAGGAAGATAAGGGAGTTCAGAGATCTTGTGTTGTTTCTTGGTCATGGATGCTCTGTGTCTGTCCCTGTGCAGCATTTCACGTGTCTGGTGGACACAGTTTACTTTGCTCGCGTCTATGTCGAATTGGAAATGGTGGAGGAGGAGGGAGTAGGGAGAATGACAGTTTTGTATCAGGGTGCTGTTTACCAGAATTATATCAGTGACAGGTCAAAGACATCAGAATCTGTCAGAGTGTATGATGTGGACAACTCGCAGAATTCTGATCATTGGACTGCCCCAAGACCCTTTTGGGTAACTCCTAATATCAATCGTATTTACTAATAAAATCATAGTGCATTTCTTTTGTTGGATCTCTAAATGTGGTTTAGTTACTTGTCTCAGTGATACTTGTGTGATTTTTGTTTGAATAAGTTTGTGACTCAAAAAACGCTTGTGATAGTGACTCAGTGTGAGAGAATGACTACTAGATGAATAGTTGTATCTCTGATTCCTTATGTACTCCCTATTGGATAGGCAAGTGTTTAATGCTCCTGCTATAAATTGTCTTTGATATCATTACTTGTGGAACCAGAGTTCTTTATTGTTTTCAGCAGCTGTTGATCCTGGTTTGTAATGTCCAATTAACAAATCAATTTATTATTAAACACAAACATAGGGATTTTGCCAATCAAAACAAGACTAAATATATACTGAAAATTGATTTGCTTAGGGCATTTGTTGTTCTTCCAACTGCCAGGATCCTGTTTTAATATCTGATTTATAGTGAAATCCTGCTTTAAAACTTTATCTTCTGTCATTTCGTCCTGACAGATTTATTCATTATAGTTAATTGTTAAAGTAGAAATTAATTCCAGTCTTAGGTTTCAATGGATACTTAGGTTTTTTTTTCCCTTGAAAAAGTGGTTGATCCCCCAGTTTCATATTGAAACTAAAATGTCCTGTGTACCACACCCCGGTACACTAAGGTATATAACAAAAATAGCAAAAAACTACATCACGATTTGGTTTTGTTCATAGCAATATAAAACTAGCAAACACCAGTAAAACAGTATATGATCAACATGGGTGCTAAAGTAATACCACAATCCAGTATTATACGAAACTGAAATTGACTTAAATGCATCAAGCTTGCTCCCTGTGTTTACGCATAATGTATGTCTCCACAGCTGCACCCTCCATGGAAACAAGCGTGGCATTACTTTAGGATCACTAATTTTCGGATCATTGAAATTTTAATTCACATGATGTATAATAAACTATATACAATATCTCATCATTTTTTATAAGTAGAATATGTAAATAACATGTTGTATATCCACAATGTTGGATTTCGAATTAAATCTTTACTTCTAAAGATTGTTGTCAAAATAAACTATTGTGAAGTACTTCCTCTATTAGATGAACTTCTCAACAATCAAGTTCAAGCTAGGGCAGCAAGCACTTTGTATCATTTAATACATCACACAACATTTCACAGTCTACGGTGATAGATAGTTGACTTCACAAGTCCAAAATTATCAGTGTCATTTCAAGGCAATCCACCCAAGATGCCTATTTCCAAACAAGGCATATCAGATAATTTCTCCACACAAGAAAAGGCAACTTCCAAAAACTTCCAAAAACTAGAATATTTATATTTATTAGTCGTGAAATTCTACAATTTAAGTCCTCAACTCGAATGATTCACAAATATGAAAACTCAAGGAACAAAATGATAAAATCATTCACTAATAAACTATATATATATATATATATATATATATATATATATATATATATATATATATATATATATATATATGTATATGTGTGTGTGTGTGCGCGCGCGGGTGTGTGTGTGTGTGATCTGAGTCTATGACACAATGCTAATATTTTTTGTGCTCGAATGGGGGTTATGGGTTTCACCATAACTAGGATGTAGATCATTTTACGAGTTTTTCTATTGACTTTTCTCAAAAGTTATGTATGTTTGAAACTTCATATTTTATTTACAATTTTCTAAAACTTAGATAATTTTTTCATATATCATCTGAAATTATTTTTTTTAATTTTCAAATTTCACTATCCTTTGTAAGGCATGCAAAAATTATTAAAATTATTAAATTTCAAAAATAAATATTTTTAATGAAAGATAATAATTAATAATCTATAGCGTATATATAGAAATTATTGAATATTTTTTTAATTCTATATTGGATCATATATTTTAATATGTATTGATTTTTTTTCAAACTTTATATAATTGAAACTTAATATTGTGTACAATTTTGAATTTTTTCTTGATAAAAAAATAAAAATATAACTGGGGTGAATGAGTCTGTTCTTTAAAATCAAGGGCTGATTTTTCGAAATCTAACTTTTAAATTTATAATACAATTTTAGTTTTTTTAATAAAAATATTATTTTATTATGGGATGGATTTTGAAAATCCGGCCCTCAAAAAAAAATTTTTATTGAGAGACGGATTTTCAAAATCCGTCCTTTATTAAAATAATTATTAAAAAATTCTAAAAGTACGTTTGGTGATATATTTTCAAAATCCGTCTTTCCTCTATTTGAAAATTTGCATCCCATTTTCTTTTTATTTAATTTTGAATATTAATTTTCTTAAATAAAAAAAATCTGCTATTATCATTGTTAGGTACTGAAGTCTGCACGTTATTATGGAGATCAATTAGAAATTTGCAATTCATTAGGATGACCGATCTGTTCACTATTGTTGTTAATTATTTTATTTTTTTCTCTCTATTTGTCTGTGTGTTATGTGTGTTAAGTGACTTATTATTTAGATTAATGACATTTGACCCAATTAATTTTAGTTATAATTTGATTTTCATGCTCCATCTTTTATGAAGATTTTTAATTACTTTGTACATTAATGATAATTAGTGCTTATTTTGTAATTGATAAATCTTTTTATTTAATAAAATTTATTAAAATATCATGTGACTATTTTTTTATAAACTATGTAATGCATTTATAATTAGTTATTATAAATGCATTACAACATAAATTCATACAATTTCTGTCATATCTATTTGAATTAGATCATTTTTTATCCATTTATATACAAAAGCCGGAACATATTTGTGAAATTTGATAAAATTAAAATTAAATGAAGCCTAAATTGAATAAATTTATGAAGAGACTCATTCAAATACACTATAAATATATTCTAGTCCATATGATGCATATTATTTGTTGTATATGTTTTATTTAGCTTAGATAAATTTAAGCACATGTAAAAAACATAAGTTGGTGTATATGAGTTTTACCGATAGTATCACAAATGAAGTCTAAACTAATTAAAAACATACAGACTCAATCAAGCGCGCTATCAATGCATTATAAAGTGATTTAATGAATATTTATAGCATCATGTGAGTTTTAATCATATTACAATCACAAATGAGTCTTCAATTCAGTACAATAATGAACAAACTTATTTAAACACACTGTAATGCATTCGAGCATTATTTTATGCATAACATTTGTAATAGTTATTTGATTTAGCTCCAATAAATTTAAGTTAATGTAAAAACACATTCGTTGGAGAATATCGGTAAATTTTGATAGTATTACAAATGAGACCAAAATTGGATAAAAAAATGAATGAACAAAGTCATTCAAAACACATTGTAAATGCATTATAGCATAGTTTCGTATATATTTTTGTCATCTATATTCGAATTAGTTCATATCAATTTATGTGTGCGTAAAAGACATAAATTGAAGCGTCTATTTAAATTTTGATAATATCACAATCACAAAATAAACATAAATTGATTAAAAACTAAACATAAATACATTTTAGCATAACCTTACGCATATTATTTGTCATATCTATTTGATTTAGATTAGATAAATACGTATACATGTTAAAGAAATTGGAGCATATTTTTGAGTTTTGATGATATAATTATAAACATTAAATCCTAATCTCTAGTCAAATGAATTTTTGCGGTACATCAAAGAGATACATCGAAATGTATGCAAAATTTTATTCAGCATTAATTGTGTACGTTCATTTACATCTTGGTTGATTTTGGCTTCGCTTCAGATCAATACAATCAACAGACAAGTAAATATGCCCTAATTAAATATATTCATGTGTATTCTCAAATATTTGCGCTTATTCAAAGAGATGCACCTTATTTTTTTTCCAACCACTATCCCGTATCGATGTATCCACAAATACATACTACATCCGAAATCCGACATGAACCCGACCCGCACCTGATATATAATTCGCAAGTTTAATCGTTGATGAACTTCCTCCCCTGCAGCCCGTTCTTCCAACGGTCAATTTCTGGGACAACCAATCGGTTCCCCAATCCTACTTCAAGACTTCCAGTCAAGTCATATCTTGAAACAAGAAATGAAGAAAGCAAATTACCAAAATTAATTACAGTCCTGGAAACAAGAGCAAGGCCTCCTCCACATTCTCCAATGATCCGCCGGTCGATCCACCTGCGTCGCTCCGCCCAGCAAAGCTCACCTTGGGCCAACCACCTCCCCGCTGAAATCCTCTCCCTTATCATCTCCAAATGCGTCACGTGTGCTGCCCAGTATGTCTCCCTCCGCCGTGTCTGTCGTGAATGGCGCCGCTCCCTAACCGACTACTCCCCCTTACCTCCCTTCCCTTCCCCCCAGCTCCCCTTCCTCCTCCTTCCTCGTCATACCTTCCATCCCGATTCCCCCCTCGGCTACGTCTTCTCCCTCCCCTTCCCTCACCCTTTCCAACAGGCCACCACCTTTTCACTTCCCCAGCTGGAGGGAACTCGTGGCTGCATCTGCGTTGGCTCCTCCCACGGTTGGCTCATAACCCTCAGCAAGGACTCATCGGTTTCCCTTCTCAACCCAGTCACCGGCGATTCGATCCTTCTCCCTCCCCTTTCCTCAACCAACAATACAATTCTCTACTCCGACCGCAGTTTTTACCCCGAGTACCATCTCCGACAGAAGAGAAGATACAAAAGTCAGGAATCTGTGATCCACCGCGCTCTATTATCCTCTGATCCAGTAAAAGACCCTGGATTCATAGTGCTTCTGTTCTTCTATGACTTGATCGATTGTTGCTTCACATGCAATAAGGACGGGGTCACATGGCATCAGCATTTCCACGAACCGTTCTTGATTGAGGATGTGATTTTCTTTAATGGGGTCTTTGTTGCCATTGATTTGTCAATCAATCTCGCAGTCTTTGACTTCACAAATATCAACACTGGCCTGGTAATGAAACAGCAGAAGAGCCTGTTAAAGCTGTCACCACAAGAGGCTTTCTTGGTTCAGGCAGCGGGTGAATTGTTGTTGGTCGTTAAGTGGGTCAAATTGAATCGGCCTAGGATGTCCAGAGGATCTGTCCAGATTTTCACGATTGCCATGCTAGGAGATGATCATGAAGATGGCACCACAAAAGCTCGTGTCCTTGAAGTATCCTCGCTTTCACAACATGCACTGTTTGTGGGTCATGGATGCTCTGTTAGTGTATCGGTACGGCATTTCCCATGGATCGATGAGGGCATGGTGTACTTCTTTCATGTCTACCCCAAGCTGAGGAAGGATGAGGTTGGAAGAGAGATCATTTTGCATCATGCTAGTGTGTACGAATTTGTTGTCAAATGGAAAGTCACACGCAAGGTGTTTGCTGTGGAGCACAGGAGGTTTGCTCCTTTATGGACTAACCTGAGATTTCACTGGGTTACCCCTAATCTCAATCGTAAATAAAGATTGTTTAATGCGTTGTTACATATATCCAGCAGAATTTGTGTTTCGGTGACTTTTCTTACCGTTAGTGCTGTGAGTAAGATTAAAATTGTTGCTTTAGAATAATGACAGAATGTTATAAAATACTTTCTTTTATGAATTAATTGTCTTCTGTAATGCTCCAGGAGAATTTTTTTTTTAGTCATTAACTTCTTAGAATTCTTGCTATCTGAAAGAATTTCTCTAGATATTACTTTTGATGTGTGATATATATCAGATTTAGAATCTTAATAATGCAAATAGAAATCATATGGTTTCAGCTGGTAATCGACCTGGCTAGCGTGTTTGCTGAACTCATGATCTTATTCGCTAAAAAATCTTTACTGATTACTGATTAAGTACTGCACATGCGTCAAATCCATTGAGTAATGATATGATTTTTTTACTCCTAGGCTTCATCAAAGTGTCACTCTCTTTGGGCTATGCAGAAACTTTTGGCCATTTGAGAATTGTGATTACTAAATGGTGAATATAACAAAGGTTTTTTCACTCTCATGTTTCAATTTCTATTCAATTAAAATACAAAAACAAGGAATTTGCAAATTTTTGTTTAATTCCTTCAGTTTGCAGTACCTTGCTAAAGCTGAAATCATTCAATTTGAGAAAGCATCAAGAATCTATTCTTAGTGCGAAATAATATATTATTATTATTGTTGAGAATTGCACATTATGGAGATCAATTAGAAACTTGCAGTTCATTAGGATGTCCAATCTGTTGATATATAATTTTAATTAATTTTTTTCCTCATATGGTTGCTTAAATTACTAAACACTATTATGTCTACAAAATCAACTTTGTTAAATTAAAATGAGCAGAATATAGATCAAAGAAACTTTGGTAAATTAAAGCAACAACTTGGATCTTTTTAAACTTATATAAATGAGGTCTCCTTTACTTAATTATAATTCTTTCTGATTAAAAAGTTCATTTTAAAATGATCTCATTTCATTTCTATTCTATTAAAATGGACTTGAGTTCTCTCTGCAATTGGTTCCAACCATTGCCTTTGTCTTTGTGATGAATTTGGTTTTGGATCCTGTGTTATTTGCTTGTACAGTTCCTCCAAAACGGGTTCTTGAGAGTTGGGAACCCACATTTCCACCCACTAATGCATTAACGGGTCGGGTTCTGGAACCGATATGCAAAGCCCGACTTGAACCAACACGCGCCTTATTGGCTATTGCACCTTAAACCACCGAGCAACAAACTACCAGATCAACTTGGTTCTTGGAATCAAGAATTGAAATTTCTCAAATGAGCAGCAGTAGCACCACCCCTTTACTCTGAGCACTCTCCAATGGAGCACCAGGACTTTGTCAGGCCCTGGGCCAACCTCCCCTCTGAGCTCCTCTCGCTCGTCGCATCAAAACGCAGCACTGACGCCGCTCTCTATGTCTCCCTCCGCCGTGTCTGTCGCGGATGGCGCTGCTCTCTAACCGATGACTCCCCTGTTCCTCCCCTCCCTTCCCCCCAGCTCCCCTTCCTCCTCATCCCTCCACAAAACTTTCCCAATCCTTCAGTTGGCAAGGTCTTACCTATAACCTTACTCAACCATGTCACTTCTCCCAAATTGATTGACAATCTGCCCCAGCTGAGGAACACTGAAAACAGCCAGCGCATCTGCGTCGGCACGTCCCATGGCTGGCTTATAACCCTCAACCAATTCTCCTCTGTTTCCCTTCTCAACCCGGTAACTGCCGATACAATCCCTCTCCAACCCCTCTCTTCAATTGACAGGGAAGTCCTCTCTTTTGATCATCATTATTCCCAGCAATACCATCTCTCAGGCAAGGGAATATCATTCTGCCATTTGTGCATAGTCCGCCTTGCCGTCTTGTCCTCTGATCCGGCAGAAGATCCTGACTTCACTTTGCTGCTATTCCTATCTGGCTTGGCGGACTGCTGCTTCACATGCAGGGGCAGCAAGCACACGTGGATTTTGCATAAGTACCCCCCATTCTTGAGTCAGGTCGAGGATGTGGTTTTCCTTAATGGGGTCTTTGTTGCATTTGCCCGTCCGTTTGATCTAAAGATCTTCGACTTCAAAAATAGCAAGGCCAAAATTATACGACAGTTAAGGTTTCAGCTACGTGAGCCTGTTGGAAATCTCTACTTGGTCAACTTAGATGGTCACTTGTTGATGGTCTACACCCATTGTACCATGCCGCGGAGGTCCCTGCTTATAGATTCATCCAAGTTCTACTTTATTTTGATAACTTAAATGTAGATGGTGGCTACATTAAACCCATGATGCTAAGGAAGCCCACCGATGTTGTATTGTTTCTCGGTCATGGTTGCTCCGTGGCTGTCCCTGAGCGGCATTTCCCATGGCTGACGGGCAGTATGTACTTCACTCGACCTGAACCTGTAATTGAAGAGATGGAGGGAGGAGAGATAAGATTAGGTTGGTATCCAGGTGCTGTCTACCAGAAAATTATCAATATTTATGAAGAGATGCATATGTCACAGATAATCAAAGTGTTTGATTTGGAGAAATTGGAGCATTTTGATTCTTGCACTCCCCTGAGACTCTTTTGGGTTACTCCTAATATCAGGCGAATTCGTAGATAAGAAAAAAAAAAAAAAGAATTGTGTTCTTTTGATGGATCTTTGTAAAATGCGCGCATGATAGAGTGGCTAGATGTGGCTTAGTTATTTTTTTGGCGTAATTTTGTTTCAACAAGCTTGTAAGCTTGAAAATATTGCTTGTGATAGCGACTCGGTGTCCTAGAATGAATTTTTGAAGAATATTTGTATGATTTGATTGTGTGCTCTCAAGTACATCTATTAGGATGGCTAGTCTTAATCTTTTCAGCTTTCAGTAATGATCCTGATCTGTACCATCTATTTGCCAAATCAATTTTTATTTAGAACCCAAAAATATGGATTAAGCTGCTAATTTGTTTCGGAATTGTTTGGGCTAATTCAATACAAACTGTTCATTATCTGATGCGCTTGAATCATTCAGCATATAAAAGTGTTTTATTAGGATCTATTAAGTCATTAGTTGTGAGAAAGCAAGACTAATTTAAGAGTGTTTTTTGCTAAAGCAGAATTTCCAGAGATGGTAACCTGTTCTAAATATTCTATCAAGTCTTAAGAAACATAGTTTTTAAATTAAATGAGAACATGCCGGTTAACTAGGACTTGCAAGTTGTAAACTCAACAACAGTCAATAAGTAGGAGAAATTCACATTTTTATCCAACTAACACTTCTTTATTACTGTGTCCTCTTTCTTATTGAACTCAACATCAAAGTTCAAAAACCATTAGTTATTTGGCCTAATTCCTTCAAGATAAGCTAGAGTAAAGTTGGTCAGATTAGGAACAGATGGAATATAAGGGATTGAAACTGTGGTGCAGGTATATTAGTTAGATTAATTAGAATAGTGCCCATGATATAAACTTTTTCAATAGTATTTGTTGAAGTTATTCTATATTAGTTTTTAATTTTAGATTTGATAATTACCAATAGTATTCGTTGAAACTAAGAAATAAGAACGTTCTGTTGTCTTGATTTTTGTTGAATAAAATATTTTCACACAAATCATAATGTCTCGTGAAAAAAAAAACTGATTAAAGAATATAAAAGAAAAGAAGAACGTTGAGACCGAGAGAGGGTAATTTCTAATTTTTCACTTTGTCTTCTGACCAAATCCAAATACTCTGCATCTTATTTCCTGTACAGTCCCTTAAACGGGTTCTGCACCCATATCCATTAAAAGTGTTGGCAACTACATCCAGAAACCCTTAACAAAAGGACATCCAAAATCCGATAAAAACTAACTGCCTCCAGGTAGCTACTGAAACTAAACAACAAAACTCCCTTCCATCAGCAATCCAGTTGTCTTTCCTCATTCTGGCATTCTTCCAGTAAACTTAGTTCTTGAAAACAAGAATTCAGATTCTTTAAACAGAGCCGCCGCCACTCCACTGCGACTTAAGTACTATCTCATGGAGTACCAGACCACCACCACGCGGCAGGTGCCATGGGCTGACCTCCCCTCCGGGCTCGTCTCCCTCATCGCCTCGAAATACACCTCTGATGCCGCTGAATATGTCTCTCTCCGCCGTGTATGTCGTCATTGGTGCCGGTCCCTAACTGACGACTCCCCCCTACCTCCTCTCCCTTCCCCCCAGCTCCCCTTCCTCCTTGTCCCTCCATGTGCTATTTACCCCCGTCAAGCCATGCCTCAACTAGGCAAGATCTTCCGTATCCCCTTCCTCGACCCTTTCCATGTCCGTCGATTGGTTGACGATCTGCCCCAGCTCGAGAACACCGAAGGCAGCATCTGTGTTGGTTCCTCCCATGGCTGGCTCATAACACTAGATCGAGCCTCCTCCATTTCTCTTCTCAACCCGGTAACAGCTGATGCACTCCGTCTCGAACCTCTCTCCAAGATCAACGACACAATTCTCTCTTTCAATCCTGATTCTTTCCCCGAATACCATCTCATGGAAAAGGGCATATCACACAGTCAATTCTCCATAGTTCACCGTGCTGTATTATCTTCTGATCCAGCAAAAGATTCCGACTTTACTTTGCTGTTGTTCCTCTCTGGCTTGACTGACTGTTGTTTCACGTTGTGCGGCAAAAGTCGCACGTGGAGTCAGCATAAGCACCGGCCGCTCTTGGTAGAGGATGTGGTTCTCGTCAATGGGGTTTTCATTGCCATTGATCGGTTGGCCAATCTAGTATTCTTCGACTTTAGAAATCACAAGCATGAACCAGTCATAACTTGGTACTGCAATGTCATAACAGTGCCATTTGGAGACGTTTTCTTGGTCAACTCAGATGGTCATCTGCTGATAGTCTCCACCAACCCCTTGAATTGCCAAAACCAATTCGTCATCCCAAGAAATTACATCAGCGTTTTTGAATATCCTTTAAATCATGAGCCCCGCATCAAGGCCAGGAAGATAAGGGAGTTCAGAGATCTTGTGTTGTTTCTTGGTCATGGATGCTCTGTGTCTGTCCCTGTGCAGCATTTCACGTGTCTGGTGGACACAGTTTACTTTGCTCGCGTCTATGTCGAATTGGAAATGGTGGAGGAGGAGGGAGTAGGGAGAATGACAGTTTTGTATCAGGGTGCTGTTTACCAGAATTATATCAGTGACAGGTCAAAGACATCAGAATCTGTCAGAGTGTATGATGTGGACAACTCGCAGAATTCTGATCATTGGACTGCCCCAAGACCCTTTTGGGTAACTCCTAATATCAATCGTATTTACTAATAAAATCATAGTGCATTTCTTTTGTTGGATCTCTAAATGTGGTTTAGTTACTTGTCTCAGTGATACTTGTGTGATTTTTGTTTGAATAAGTTTGTGACTCAAAAAACGCTTGTGATAGTGACTCAGTGTGAGAGAATGACTACTAGATGAATAGTTGTATCTCTGATTCCTTATGTACTCCCTATTGGATAGGCAAGTGTTTAATGCTCCTGCTATAAATTGTCTTTGATATCATTACTTGTGGAACCAGAGTTCTTTATTGTTTTCAGCAGCTGTTGATCCTGGTTTGTAATGTCCAATTAACAAATCAATTTATTATTAAACACAAACATAGGGATTTTGCCAATCAAAACAAGACTAAATATATACTGAAAATTGATTTGCTTAGGGCATTTGTTGTTCTTCCAACTGCCAGGATCCTGTTTTAATATCTGATTTATAGTGAAATCCTGCTTTAAAACTTTATCTTCTGTCATTTCGTCCTGACAGATTTATTCATTATAGTTAATTGTTAAAGTAGAAATTAATTCCAGTCTTAGGTTTCAATGGATACTTAGGTTTTTTTTTCCCTTGAAAAAGTGGTTGATCCCCCAGTTTCATATTGAAACTAAAATGTCCTGTGTACCACACCCCGGTACACTAAGGTATATAACAAAAATAGCAAAAAACTACATCACGATTTGGTTTTGTTCATAGCAATATAAAACTAGCAAACACCAGTAAAACAGTATATGATCAACATGGGTGCTAAAGTAATACCACAATCCAGTATTATACGAAACTGAAATTGACTTAAATGCATCAAGCTTGCTCCCTGTGTTTACGCATAATGTATGTCTCCACAGCTGCACCCTCCATGGAAACAAGCGTGGCATTACTTTAGGATCACTAATTTTCGGATCATTGAAATTTTAATTCACATGATGTATAATAAACTATATACAATATCTCATCATTTTTTATAAGTAGAATATGTAAATAACATGTTGTATATCCACAATGTTGGATTTCGAATTAAATCTTTACTTCTAAAGATTGTTGTCAAAATAAACTATTGTGAAGTACTTCCTCTATTAGATGAACTTCTCAACAATCAAGTTCAAGCTAGGGCAGCAAGCACTTTGTATCATTTAATACATCACACAACATTTCACAGTCTACGGTGATAGATAGTTGACTTCACAAGTCCAAAATTATCAGTGTCATTTCAAGGCAATCCACCCAAGATGCCTATTTCCAAACAAGGCATATCAGATAATTTCTCCACACAAGAAAAGGCAACTTCCAAAAACTAGTTCAGAAGGCAGAAGAGCTTGAACCTAAATCCTAAAGAGCCACACTACTACATAAGATATATTCACAAAATAACCTTCGTATAGAAACATCTACTTTTTCCCAAAATAAGAAAGCAGAGATAATTGACCGTCTTCCTTCTTCGCAACCTTTTCTTTCTTCACCGGTGGAGAATCCAAGTCACTCAATTTCTTTACATCATCAAATTCTCTCTTAACTCCAGAGGATTGTTTTTCTCTCTCACTTGCGTAGAAAGCTTCAGGCTCAAATGTAGAAGCTTCCTTTTTAACAATATCAGACTCAATTGTTTCTTCCTTTTTAACATCACCAGACTCATTCTTCTCTTCACTTTTAGCTTTTGTCAATGGAGTGTTAGAGGGTTCAGCTTTTTTCTCGATATTAACAGTATCTGCAGTCTCCTTTGAATCATTTTTTTCTGGCTTGATACCACCCTCAGATTTCTTTGTGAAAAATTTTGAGATTGGGTTGTTGGCAGTGGATTTTAGTTGTATCTGCAGTGTTTCACAAACGAATATAAACGGTGAAACCCACGAAAATAGTATTGCTTAAAAGAGATCAATTTATATGAATATAAGCTTGATGTACCTCTTTGATGCACTCAGGACCATTGAATGATGTTTTGCCAACTTCCGTGGTGACTGGATGCCATGCCTTTGAGACAAAGTCATGAATTATCAATTAAGAAATAAAAAGGAAATAAAAGAATATGACTAACAACGCAACAATCCAATAAACCCTGAATTTATGAAGGTTTGGGTGCCATGTGCAGGTTTGTCTGGTAGCCACTCAATTTTAGAAAAATGAGTAACATTTTTTAATTTTTTTTTTTTATTAAATCCACATTTCAGTTCAAAACCTAAAACGAACAAGGGTAAAGACATCAAGTTGTAGGTCCATTTTACAGACAACAAATACACTGTTCAGACTTACTAAATCAGGACCTTCATAAGGAACAAGAAGGGATTCATATTTCTGATTTGAATTATCCAACCACAAGTCAATGGAGATCTTAGACCCCAGAATTACAGGCATCCGGTCTGAAATTAAATTCACATCAAAACATAAATATTTAAGTACTGCATTTAGGCATGTCAACCACCAACTGAATTAAAATACAATATGTAATATGAAGTAAACCATGAAGCCACTCCAAACTGGTTGAGCATCGAGTTGTCAGAATGGTGAAGGTGTAAAGAATCTCTCCTGTAGAACAATATAAATCAAACATCAGTAAGTTAAAAAACAAGTTGGCAATTTGAAACAAGAGGAAATCTCTGAAGCTTTCAAGTGATAGTAAAGTATAAATTAGTGGGGAGACTGGAGAGAGACTGAGAGACAGGAGGGAGGGAGGGACTACCATCAGAGTTTGACCAAGAGTCATAAAGAGCAGCAAAAACAAGAGGCTTATCATCCCTAAAGTGAATATAGTACGGCTGTTTTTTAGAGTCGTCTTTTTTCCACTCATAGAATCTACATAAATATTACAGAAATAAGTTTATTATCAACAGAGGCTTTTACCACAGAAAAATAAGTTGACTTAAGTTTTACACTGTTCTGTTTTATAATTTCTCATCCATACTGACAGTAGCTATATAAATTATCTAGTTAAAATTTGATATTTTGAAAAATTACATAACAAAGGGATTGAAGATGTGAATAGACATACCCTTCTACTGCCACGAGGCACCTGTTTGCAGGAATTAGTCGCCTAAATGATGCCTTTTCCTTTATCGATTCAGACCGAGCATTGAACTGCAAATGACTTGTTATGTAAGGTCAAAATCTGGTGATACAGAATTTAAAACATTAATATTATTGCAAGTATGGAGTTAAATGTAAATCAGAGTTTGATTGGATGGAACTGAATCCAGCTATGAGAGTCAAACTGATTTAGATAACAAAACTTTCCTTTTATATGCTGCATTCCAATTAAATTAAGAGACTCAAAAGAGGGGAAAAAAATTATGTAGTTACCCAAAATTAACCAACATACCATCTTGTAATGGTCAGGTTTCTCATTTTTCTTAGTGAAGCTGGGAACTAGGCCCCACTTCATGCAATGCACTACAGGTTCCACCTCCTCTCCATCCTCTCCACTGTTGACTCTTCTCACCAGTGCTACTGGTACATACATGCCAGGTGATACATTATATGAAGGCCGGAAACTGCATCAGAAACAAATTTGTAATGGGAATCAAAGCACATAGTTAATTAGAACCCCTTCACACTACAACAAAAAAAGAAATCGTAATGGAAATGACATGGTTACTTCAAAAGACTTTCAAACTACATAACAACTCCACAATCAAGTGATCAAACATAGAACCGAAATCCAGATAAGTTGAAGTAACATTAGACAAGGGTTTGGGGAGGTGTAGAAGAGATGAGAGATGAAAATTACCGATTACTATCAACCGTACGGACCGACGATCGGCGGCCTCCGTCGCCGGTAAACCCAGAAGCCAAGGCTACTTGATTAGGGTTTAGTGTGCACCGAGCTCTTCCGCACATCCTCTCTCTCTCTCTCTCTCTCTCCGCGTCTCTCTTTCCTATGCTCCCTTCCTTCGAGGAGAAGAGTCGAGGCGCGAAAAACTGAAACTAAAGGCGGTGTCTTTTATCATTTTCATCCCTGCGAAGATTTGTATTCAGTTTCAGATACCACTCCAAGGAGCAATCTAATCTGGAAACGGTAGCGTAGCCTTCACAACTAATCTGGTTGGGCCTTCCAAGAGACCACAATTAATGTAGCCTTCACAACTTCGGACCAGAATTCCACAATTCTAGTTGGGCTCTCATATAGAATCAGGCCTCTTCATTGTTGAACTATTTACAATATTTTTCTGATAATGAATTCTCAAATATATTAACAAGTATTTTAAAATTGACAAAAGAAATGCGTATGGACGTATTTTTCAACTCCGGATGAATGTGTTTTAAATTTTAAGTAATTTAAATATCATTAAATTTATATGAAATTGGTGACGGCTCATATATCTAATGATTTTTTTGTGAAATATCAAATAAAATTTACAATAATAAAACAAAAGCTCATCGACCAAAGAAGCGGAGCTTTTAAGCAAGGTGAGTACACCGACACCGTACTTCAAAAAAAAAAAAAAAGGCATCCTTTTCTTTCAGAACTTTTTAAACTTTTGTGTCCCCGTGGATTCGATCTAAAAAGAAAAAGTTTAAACTTTTGAGTAAATTGCTACAAACATTAGATTCGGTGATTGAAGGCATTGCTCGACTGATGCAATGACGCACTCCACCACCAACAATAAGACGATGTTAGGCTCGGTGCTGGGGCCCAAGGATTTGGACTGAAGGGGTTGGGGGGGTACAATTTATTTTTCATATTTTAAGATTTTAATTTGCAATTTTTATAACAAAAATATTTATAATATCCAATAATTCATGATTTAAAAAAATATAGCTTCATGCTTTAAAATAATGCATATGAAGCATTTATTTAAATGAATTACAATGTTTAAAAGACAACACTTCAAAAACTTCAAATACAAAAGATGAAATTTGCATATTTTAGATTTTGAATATTTTGTAATTTCTTCAGCTTTCAATCCAAGGCATCAAATTGTGTTGTTTTAAATTATTAAAAATATACAATTCTTTAAATTTAGGTTTTATCAAAATAAGTAATACAAAACTAAAATATTTTCTTTCGAAAATATATAATTTATAAATAAAAAATATATATATTAAGAACTTCAATTTATTACATATCATACAGTAGAGATCTATATCTCAACACAGTAACATTTCATATTTTATTCATTCTATATTACATAGAAAATTGTTAGTTTCACAACTCAAAATAACTTATTAAGCATTTTTCAAAAATATGAATCCATTATTTTCATAAAATAAAAATATCAAATTATTTGTCTTTAAATTTTAGAATTAAAAGGTTTCAAGTTAACATTTGAAATTTTTATTGATGTGTTTTTACAAAGAAGTGAAGGGAAAACTTTTTAATATGAAAAATGTTAAGTGGATATTAAAAATATTCATGAATTATTGATGTGATTTTGATTTTTCATTCAATTCACGAACTAATCAATTATATTTTATTCTTATATTTTTCAAGCAATACATAATATGATATGATGAATTAAAAACATGAATGTATCAAAAAATACTTATTATTCAAATCCTTGATCTTACAAAGTGTTAGATGAGCTAAATATCTTGAACAAAAATGAATAGCCAGAACAGCAAATCAAAATCAGTTGTTCAAATAAAGCTTTTTATGAAACATTTTAGGACATTAATCGTTAAGGTGAAGTGTCTTTGGAGAAATTAAACATCAGTACAGTTAAAAACCATGCGACCTGTTTGACAGAATTTTAATTCTATTTTCTACAATCTTGACCTTTAAATTGTTTCTTTTTAAGTATATGGATATCTAAATCATGTATTTCATTTTAGTTGCTTATTCTGAAAATTAAACTTACGTCTATCTAAATTCTAAAGAGACGTACCGTTTAGTATTTACTATCAGTTGTAATTATATTCAATTAATTATTGTAAATTAGTTCTACATTTTTTGAAGGATGTGCTTGGACGAAACAGTGGATCAGTAAGATTAGTGGCTAACCCAACTAATCAAAATAATCATTAATCTAACCTTTAATTGAATTAATAAAAAAAGTTAACTCGCTAATTTAAAAGGTAGAAATAATGATTTTATCTATTGAAAGCGATTCGGAATAATCACAAATCCGAATTGGTACTATTCCTCCGATCCAAACGCATCCAAAATAAGCTTAAGGATACGTAAGTAAGTTTAGGCTTTGGAGGTAATTGCTGTGTTATCTTTGAAAAACGGGTCTCATATCAGAGCATTAAATCAACGTAAATCATAAAACCATTAAAAGAATCCCCTCATGCAACTTGACAACTTCCCTTTTGTTAGGAAAAAGGAAAGATGAGATGCGATAGCCAAAATCCCAAAAGTAAGTACAACATAGAAAACCTCGAGCTTCACAATTAAACAACAGATGCAGACGTCACAGGTCATCTCAAACAATTCAACCAATCAAATTCAAAGGTCTTTTACTAGGTCAAACTTTTTTATACCACACTATTTTTACCATTCTACGCCGAGAACAAAACGCAGAATTCCCTAAACTGAACAGTAAATCATGTCGGCTTCAGTCTTTCAAGTTTCAACCCCTCATTTTTTCATAAATTACACATGAGTTCTTCCATTGCGCGCATTTATCAAAACGAAATCAAACCATAAAACGATGCATAGGAAATTAATCTACCAAGTCTCTAGAAAATAATAATTAATTAATATCTACTACTAGTAGCGATTCTTCTTCTTCGTTGATTTATCTCATGCAGAGCAGCCCAGGCCAATGCATCCAGTCAACCAGCTACTGACAAAGCTCCTCTGCATGGTGTTGTAACAGTATTAAAGAACTAAATACAGAAAAAAAGTAAACAGCAGTACAGAAAATAAATAGGAAAAAAAAGTGATGAAACTCTGCCATTGTCGTCGCTGAAAAGATTCCTTTTTTTTAAAAAAAAAAGAATGTGAAATAAGTCATACCTTTCTTGGCTTCTCGTCAATGAGATCAGGTGGGATCTTATACAAATCTTTATCAACTGGATTTATTGCGACATCACTGGCTCTCACTTCTTTCCTCTGTTTCACCTTTGCATTCTTTGCATGATGTCTCTCCAATTCACCATTCTTTCCCTATATATCAGAAAAACAAACTCTATATCAGAAAACACTTCAGCACAGATATTGGCAAATAGAAAAAGAGTTAAAAGGCCTCCATACCTTGCTCCGTTTATGATGGTAGTTTAGTTTCACAGGTGAAGAAACATAGGACAGATTATAACCAGTCGCTTGTACCGGACCGGCTTGCTTCACTGGTACCTCGGTGTAGTAATTGTAATTCCAATCCCCAAAAGAAGGAATCTGTCGCCTCTTCGTTCTCTTAAAAACCAAAGCCAAGCCAGGTCAGATTAACTAAAAGTCTAAAACTTTACGATCATAACCATATATTAGCTAACAAAAGAGAAGAAGATAAATGCTGTAATAGGATCAAATATCACTCTCTTCTCTTACCTCCATTAGGTATAGAACAAAATATCAAGAGCAACGCGAACGTACTAAACGAGGGAGGATGGTAGCAAGGTGGCTATTTTATCGAGGTAACAAGGGGGAGAGCATAAAGAGCGAAAGAGCATTAAAGAAGGGGGGAAGGAAAGGAATGGCATGGAGAAGTCGTTTTCAGAGAAGAGAATGGAGGGGGCAAAGCCGGGGCAGACAAAGCAGTTGTATTTTTTTTTACAAAATTCTCTGTGGCCGATGCAGAAATAGAAACCGTGTGTGACGGGTCGAATTTCACTATGTTCCTCAATCTCGAACAAATGAAAAATACAACTCGTCGCCTCTGAGCCATCATAACAAGTATTATATTAAAAAAAATAAATCTGATAAATATTTATTTGAATATAATATAAATATAATTCAGAACTTTTTTTTAAACATTATGAACACAGTTTATTTAATTAATATATATTTGTTGAAATATAAAGATGCCACGGTACACAATAAAGATGTTGAAAATATACCAGAGGAGAATATTTGGTAATTTTATTATTGTAGTGCAAAACTATTAAAGTTCGAATGACGCAAGAAGAGAACTTTCACATAATAAAAAATTTTCAGCTAAATCCAAAACTAGTGCGGTCAATAAGGTGGAACGCACTTTGATTAGAAATATTGATTTGATTATATTTATATGAATAAATACTACAAGGAAAATGAAAATTAATTGAGTCGAACAATCCAACAATCAAGTCTCAACACTCAAAAAACTTTTATTAAAAGATAGAAAAAGAATGTACAATAAAAGAGAGTTATATGAAAACAACCAAGCAAGTATTTAGAAACTAAGGAAACATCTTGCACTTATTCTCTACCTACAAAAAAGAAACAATAAATGTAGAACAGTCCGAGGGACAAATGAAATATATGCTTCATTCTCTCTCATGGGGGATTACTGTCTTGCGTTTACGTGGCATTGTGCTCTCATGACGAGGAGAGTCGATTCTCGAGGGGTGAGGTCTACGCCATGCATGCCTGGCCGATTATTGATACAATTCACTTCCGAAACGGAACCGGACGTACCTGACCGACATCTGCCTTCGTTTTAAAAGAGAGAAAGAGAGAGGTCATATAGCAGTCGCCGAGTTGTTGTCACTTCATAAACAAATGAATACGAATAAATGAGAAGATTGATTTCGTTACGGAAATACGGGCAGTATACATGATACATCGATCTGCTCAGATTCAGATATACACATATATACACATATATACACATATATACACATATATACACATATATGGGGAAGAAAAGGCTGCACGCAGCAACACACGCCGCAGCTAACGCCGGAGCCGCAGAGCCAGAGAGGCCCAGAGCAACGTGGAAGGAAGACAAAATAACCTCATTCAAATAAATTGCAACTGCAGAAGACAAAAACGGTCAGATTTTATTTTACCAATTTGGGACCCGAGTAGGAAAATATGATCGGTACTGGCATGATGGTGGAGGCAAAACAAATTATAGTATTAGTAGGTTGCCAGCAAGATAGTAGAAAAAATTAATTTGTTTTATTTCAGAATGATAGTTGAATAATTATCTAATTTATTTCTATTAGTTATTTTATTACTATATAATTTATCATGTCCGGTGTTTTATTATTTGTATTGGTGATATTTAAGTTTCATAATATAAAATAAGTTTGATAATAAAATCATTGATATACTAATTAACAAATTAATTTGCATATGTAAAAAGACGATTTGCGGACATCTTATGATTTTGCTATAATAAATAATGACCCAGAAAACCAAAAGGTTCATCGCAATCAACCATGTTTATATCACGATGCTCCTTATTTATTGCAAAGCATTTTTAATGAACCTAACGCCGTTTTTTTCTCACAATTTTGAGGAAGGCACTTTAATCAAGATCTAATGATGCCAATGTTTAGTGGTCTAGCAATCTAGCTCACAATTTGACAGTTTGACACTTATTCAAATGCCGGTTTAATCATTAGTTACCACATAAGTAGGTAATGAAACCTAAAATAAAGGCATACGGTTGCAACACTTAATGACATCATTTAAGAAACACTGTTGAAAGTTAATAAATGATGCCAGGCTGACAATCATTCCATCCATCCATCCATGATCTATCCACCCAAATAAAAGTTTTGAATCCAACAATGCAAAAGGTGAAAAGAAGTCTCCAATCCGTATTAAGGCAGTTAATGACTTAATGGCGGCACAATATAAACTTTATTTTATTTAATATGGTGCCACAACTCTCCGAGACAAAGTGTTCAGGTTACATTTATTGATAAGTAGACATGTAGGTAGTAGGTCTCAGACTCACAGTACAAAACCAAATTAAATAATAATTACTTTGAATCTCTGTGGAGCCATCGTTGCACTGATGTGGATGGTGTATATATACCGAGTCATGGAGGAATGAGATTATCGTACCATATTTTTACTACAAACACATTTTTGGTATTTTTATTGGCCGTTCTTATAGGTGTAAAATCCTATAGAAGTTTCATATGAGTGAAAAATTTAGAAAAAAAAACTTGTACCCCTTTGGTACCAGTCCAAAACCAATCATCTGCATATCTGTCAACCATCTGGCAAAAGATTGCTAATAAAACCAATAAATCAAGATAATTTTCGAACAGACTTTTGAACTCGACAGTTGGCCTATTCGGTCCAGACAGATTAATGGCTTGGATCGAACTGGACGTAGAGGGTATATAGACCTGAGACATATCATAGATCAAATTTGGAAATTTCACAGCAAAAAGGCATTGTGCAGGAGCTGCAGCTTCAATATATGTTGTGTGGATGGAATCACACCGCGAGAGAGAACAAATTCTTCGCATTCTGCAATTGGTTTCTGGTAATTAACTTTCTTCATCGTGATATGTTAATAGAGATTATATATAGAACCGATTTGAAAATATATTATTAAATGAAGCTGTCTCATAGGTTGATTTTTATGCCGGCAAAAAAATTCTCGGAAATACAAAAGATGAAACGAAATCATCGAAATTACAAAATAAGAAAAATTGTATTCTAAAAATCCGGTCAGAGGAAGACCGGATTCTCAGGAATCGGCCGGGCTAATATGTTGGCCGGATTCTAAGAAACAGGCTAGAGAAAGCCATATTTTCACACTCCGGCCAGTATGTCAACACGGTAATTTTTTTAGTTAGATAATTTTTTTTAAAAAATAAAAAACGGATTAAAAAAAACATGATCAACAGCGAAGTTAAAACAACAAAATTTAATGATATTTATATATACGTATTCGTTATTAATTATTATCCAAAATTAAAAAATTATTTTCTATATTATAATAATTTTAATGATTTCTGCATTCCCTATAAAAAATAGTGAAAATGAAAAATAAAAAATTCAAAAGATATATAAAAAGCTCCAAAAATTTCAAAAAATTAAATCCTAAGTATAGAGGGTTTAAACGACATCTTTTAGGTTTGAAAACGGTGGTTGCAAGGGTCCCCACAATAAATGTAGATCATTTTATGAGTTTTGTGAATTGATATTAAATATTTTCTACAGACTTTTCTATCAAAAGTTATACATATTTGAAGCTCGATATTTCAGGGGTAATTTTCTGAAATTTCTGAAATTTTTTTATATGTCGTCTGAAATTATTTTTTTTATTTTCCAACTTTGATTGTAATTTATAAAGTATATAGATATTATTAAAATTATTAATTTTAAAAATAAATATTTTTAATAAAGGATAATAATAATTAATAACGTATACGTATATATAGATATTATTAAAATTTGTTATTTTAACTTCGTTATTATTCATTTTTTTAAAATTTATTTAACTGAAAAATTACTGTAAACCTGCTGGCTAGATTTTCATCTGACCTTTTCTGGCCGGTTTCTCATAATTTGGCTAGCATATTAGCCTGATTGGTGTCTTAAAATCTAGTCTCTCTCTGACCAGATTTTCAGAAAATAATTTTTCTTATTTTATAATTTCGACGATTTTATTTCAATTTTTATAATTCCGAAATATTATTTTTCCCAACCCAACATAAACATCGTTGGTAGATTTATTAAATACCGTTAATCGTTTGCGCATGCAGCATAGTATATTGATTGGTGAAACGAAGCTAGACCTAAATCTATTTTCGACAAAACACGTAACAACACGTTGTGACAAAGAATTCGAGAGAAGCGAGCCACCTAAGACCTAACCCAACTTTCAAAATAAAACAAGCTAAATAATAGCATGCTATATACTATATTTAACTAGTCACCGTGAGGAAACCATGTGACTTGTGAAACTCTACTCTTACATCAAAACTAGGATTAGAATTATATATCTATAGCCCATTTAGATTTAGGTTACGAAATTAACAACGCCATCAATGCTCGAGGCCGTGAAAATCGGAAAAATGAGAATGCACCGAACCAAGGTTTTGACTCTGATACTAGTATTTTTTTTCTTTCTGATACGTGGGGACAACGGCAACTTGGTGTGGTCCCACTTTTTTCTTGTGTTCTTAGTCTTTTAGTCTTCTTCGCTCGCATTACGAGCCAAGAGAATTAATTAAAAGGGACAGCTTGTTTAATTTTAGCAAAAAGGTGATCAGAGTAGGAGCAGATATGGAATCATAGCTTTTGACAGTGCCAAAAATAGGACAGTGTAGGCTTCATACGGAAGAAACAATAAATCGCACCGCAATGCTCCATGAATTTTTTATATATATGGGTTTGATGTTGACTTAAGAACTACGATAATATTTAAGCAAAAATTAAATATATACAAACTTAAAGATGAAAAAAATCTGAAACATTTAATTTGAGTCTCGTTTGATAATACTTTATAAAAAATAAATATGAAATTACAAACCTGACAACAAAATTCATACGAACTTAATTTTATATAAACAACAGACATATAATATAGCTCATGTTCTAAATTCAGATTACAAAATTAAATGTTGTTATTCAAATTGTTGAACTCGTCATTTATAATATATAATTTATGAATAATCCCCTGTCCAGATTCATAAACAATGCAATATTGTTTGCATGAAACTTAGTATTACGTATAGAGGATGGATCATTCGACAGTAATTATTTTGACGATTTCGATAATAGGTCTCAAATAAATTTGAAAAAAATTAAAAATTTAAAAATAATTCATAGATATATTTTTAACCTTATATTGACTGCGTTTCAAATTTCATATAATTTAAATATAATTTGGTAATCCATCAAAAATTATTAAAAAATATGTAATTTACAACAATTCTATTTTAATGATTTTTGATGAAATATAAAATGATTTTTAAATTGTATGAAATTAAAACATAATTAATTCGTATCTTCAAAAATATATCAATAATGATATGCTTGTGAACGAGATCCCTTCCTCGAGTTAACATCAACAATGATTATTTTGATAATTTTGACCTTACATATATTCTTTCGTAATTGTCATTAAATACATCATAATGATATATCCATGTGAACATGAATCTTTATTTAGTTTTTTTGATACATTATAATAGTATCGCTAGAGTGTTATAAATAAAAATTTTGAAGGTTTAAAATGATAAATTCTTGTTAATTTGGGAATACTCGCTTGCATAAACATGATGATATACACTTTGTATAAAAGTTTCTATTTTTGGATTTAAATATAAATTTAAAAAACTTTGCTAATCTTTATCCAAAAGAACACGCAGCATTTAGTATGCTCACCTCACTTTGACCTCTTCAAACATCGAGAACTCTATTTATTGACGTAAAAATTACTCTAATATCAAAATGGAGCCTATGTTAAAAATACTTGGGTTAAAAAACAATGAACAAAAATATGTCGTCAAGAGATCATTTGATTTGTGATATAACGAATATGGTAGAAAAATGAAGTAATTGATTAAGACTTATCATGTCAAACTGTTGTTCACAAAAACTTTTAACCACGTCCCATTATACCAATATAACAATAAGCCGGTAGGAATTGTAAGTTTCCATTTAAAAATCTAATTATGATTTAGTGGTGAAAACAATTAATGCATGCATTAATTGAAATTCTTTATGATATATTTAAAAATTAAAATTGAGAAATTTCAACTCTCATTTTTATTTGAAGAAAATGTAAATTTTTATTTGTGTGCCATGTGTTGTATCCAAAATTTGAAGACACTATAGTTTTGTGATTGGCCGCAATTTAGAATACCAATACATCACCATCATTATTATTTAAAAAAAATTATGATTATTGTTATTAATATTAATAATACTCTTAATGTTTGTGATATATTATTATTGTTATCGTCATCAGCATCAACTGCAATGACAATACTATCATTGTTATTGTTCTTATAGAGTGCATCATCATCATAATAATCATCAGTGTGTTGTTGTTGTTAATTAAATTCATTATTCCATTGTTTCAACTGACTTTCTATCTAACATAAATTTCACTTTCTAATGAGTGAAAAAGATAATATTATCCAATCTTAATTTTTATTT
Organism: x Bolboschoenoplectus mariqueter; assembly: GCA_037678475.1. NCBI lineage: Eukaryota > Viridiplantae > Streptophyta > Magnoliopsida > Poales > Cyperaceae > x Bolboschoenoplectus > x Bolboschoenoplectus mariqueter. Next base: position 3,802,975 of record CM075258.1, on the reverse strand, counting down.
AATTAACAAACATGCCCAATAAATAGTGCAAGGAAAGTGTTTTTCGTGAAGTGCAAATTAGTACAATGGTAAAAGAGCCTACATGAAATATTGATAGGGAAACAATACAACTTTTGTGCTATTTGAAAGATTGGATTGTTTGTTAGAAAATTTGCTAGCCGAGATTTTATTATATTTCCATTTTTATTCCACGACCTCGTTTAAATTAAGATTTGGTTATTTAATTTCAAACAGTTTGTACGTAACTATTAAGCATGTGGCTTTACTATATGGTTGACTAAAATTTGGTTTCTATATATTCAAGTCATAGCTAGCTCTTACATTGTTGCCAGGTCTTGTACCTTTTTCACAATATAAAAGTAACACAATAAATACTCGTTCAATAAAATTAATTATTCCACTTTCTGGCATTTGCATTGAATGAGGGGCTTATCCAGCCAACTACTACTACTCTACTCCTATCATCCTATGTAAAGCTTACAGAGCACAGCTCCTTGCTTCTTGTCTCCCTATGCAAGCATTAATTGCTCCTCCTCATTCTCATTCCTTCCTTTACTCATTACCTCCTCTCCTCTCTCTTTTTATACACCCCACAACCAGAATAAACAGTGCCACACTATTCCAGAAGCCCCTCTGCTTCTACTACTAAGTTATAAGTCTAACTCTGCCATAACAATGGAGGTACAAGTTCTTTTCTTTTCTTTCTTTTACCTTTATGCATGCATTCCCTTCTGTTATATGGTAAGAGCAAGCGTAATATCTAGCTAATGGTTTGATTCTTCATATATAGCAGATGAGGTGGTCTAGAGTTCCAGCATTTGGAGATTGGAATAATAGCAACGAGTTCATCACTGCTCAGTACTTTGATTCAATCCATGACCAGTGTTGGATCGAAGAAGAATACGACCAGAATCGCTTCTATGCTTCTTCTACAGCAACTCCAAACTTCGTTTCCAACCAAAGAAAGGTATATATATTGGGGGAAAAAAAGATCTTCTCTTTGTATCTTGTTTGTGGGGTTATTGTGAGAAATAAGTTCACATTCTTTTTTTCTGCGGTTATGATCAGATCAAAGGAAATGGCCAAGAGAAACAGCATGTGAAAAAACAGAGGAGAAAGTCTGGTGGTGCTGTGAAACCAGTAGATGAAGATCTCTACAAGATCCCACCTGAACTTCTCCATCAGAAATCTAAGAAGGTATTAAATTCTAATATGAACTTATCTATAAAAAAGCAAAGAATGTTACTTTTGAAAAGAAAAGGTATATTTTTTTTCTGATCTGGGGCGTTAATATTTACCAAAAAGAAGTTTGGCCAGAGTAATAATGTTGTTAGTCTTTACATTTAAGAATATATTCATTAATGATTAACTATTTATTTTGTAGAAGAGGATGGTGAGATCATTGTGGAGTGGATGCATGAGAGTGAGCTGTGTTGCTTGAGAGATATATATAATATATATGCTTGGTAGTGCGACCCCCCCCCCCCCCCCCCCCCTTAATGCATTTTGTTTGTTTTGGAATTTGCTAATTAATGTAGTTCAATATATATAGTACTATGGGGAAATTAATGTGACTTACTGCTATAGTGCATCAGTACTATATTACTATAGATCAGCTTGTTGGTTTTTCTTGTAGCAGCAGCAGTAGTAGTTACAGTTTCTGGTCAATATATATGTATCTCACTGTTTGGTTGGGAATTTTTGAGCTTGATATATGAGAAGTGCTGATGTTGTGATCGATGTTCCTGGTTTTTACTGTTTTTGTTTTGGAATTGAATGTCGAGGAATCGATGCTAGATTTGATATTTCGGGAGAATGGCTGTCAGTTTCTGTAAAGAGATGTCAAGTGCGTGTGTGGTATCTTGACTTGATTTTGTCATTCGACTCAGAAAGTAGAAGTTTGAAAAGCAATTTTCATTAAAATATGGAAACATTTCTTCTAAGGGATAAACAATGTAAATGCACTGGATAATTGGTGCATATATAATTCGACCTTAATGCCTTAATGGGATGGGTTAATTGACATCTGACAATAATCCATAGCCCAGTGGTAAACTTAAAGTTAATAAACGCAAGTAAATGCTCTGAAATATTAAGGCGGTTTGAAACAAAATTTCTCGGAAGATGGCATATTAAAAGGAAAGCCAGCGTTTTCATAGTGGATGTCTTTATGTAAGCAATTAATGAACCTCTTTCAATATTAAAGTCTTTTAAAACAAAAGGTTCAGGTAAACCAAAAAAGGAGTGCAATATATTTATTATAGGAGTAATGACAGTCAATTATTCTTTTTAAGAAAACGGTAGAATTAACTTAACAATTATTAAAAAAAAAACAGAGAGTAAAGAGGTATTACGAACAAAATTTTAAAATTACATATATATTTATTATGATGAGGTATTTAATGTCAATGATTTTATATGCTAAATCGGTTCTAATGAAATTAAAATTAAAATAACTTTTTTTTTAACTTCTCAAAATCAAAACTAACTGAATAGATATATTATATATTTCATATATTACATATATATAAAGTTTTATATTATTTCAATTTTATTTGAGTATGTATCAAAAGCTATTAACCCCCACTCTTAATGGCTATCAAAATGAAATTAAAATCTTATGATTTTTTATATACATGTTATTGAGATGATGTATAATACATCTAACAGTTTAAATTTATAAACTTAAGTATAAAAAATATAATTGGCACTGATAAATATTGACATTGGATCATTTCTCATTTATTATAGTGTATCGTGTATCAATTTTAAAATTTTAATGTAATGTTAGAGTTTTTTAAATGGTGAACAAAGTTTCAATAAAATTGACAATAAGTAATTGTTTAATTTGTGTGACGAGTTTCTGATAATTTAATTATGAAATAGTAGTAACTCCTACAAAACCTGAATATATTATAAAGAGTATTTGTAGAATATTAATGTTTGTAATTATGACCACTATTTTATGGATTATTGAGGTCTGAATATGCTATATCCCAAAAGTGGCTAGGAAAAAAGAGAAAATGTTCCTCTTATTTTGGTTCGGAAAAAGTAGGAAATTAAAATCTTCATTGTAGAGACACGTGATGTGAAAATGAAAATAGTTATTAAGTGTTAATATTTGTTTTCAATCTTTTCGACTCTCATTAGTCACTACCCACAGCCTTGTCAAAAATTCTCCGATTGGTCAAATCAAATGAGACGCCGAAAATAGTAAAACGATGGATGCATCATGACATCATGTATGCTTATTTTTTCAGTTTTAATTCTATTCCAAACCTGACAATCCACAAGTGCAAGCGGAAGTGTAACGGGTTTTGTTTTGTTTGCCATGCAAATCTCTTAGTGGCATGTTCCCAGTCTTCCGCTGTATCAATCCAATGTGAAAAGCCACCACTACCAAAGAAATCGTACACCAGACGCCAGTTCTTTTACTTTTTATCATACTCCTTTGATCAGGATCCAAAATTAATAAAACAAGACAAATAAATAAGTAATATTAGTAAAATAAATATATCAAATAGTAATAAAATAAATATAGCAAATATTAATAAAATAAGAAAAATATTAGTAAAATAAATAAATCAAATATTAATAAAACAAATAATATTAATAAAAAAGGCGAAAAAAATTAATATTACAAGATACGCGAAGGGGGTTTTTAGAAATAAATAAAACTGTAATAAATAAAAAGCACACTAATTAAGAAGCTCTTTATTTTGGAGTTGCAGAATTTCTTGCATGTCTTATCGCTTCAGCTCATGTCTGTAAAATGGCACGCACCTTTTTTTTCTTCTCTGCGCGCTCGCCAGCATTTGTGGCGTTCCTGTCTCCTCACCATAAGCACAAGTAACTAGTAAATAATTAATAATTAATTTCTCTCCATTTTTTTGGGGCAATGTGACTTTTTGTCTTTTTTTAGGTCAATTATTGATTTATTGAAGTGGAACTAAAGAGTCATTGTTTGTCTCAAAAAAAAAGAAAAAAAAACTTGGTAATCATGATGTTTGATAAACAAGTTTAAATGCCATGTCTTCGGAGTTAGGTATAGTTAGTTTGGGTTGAATCAATCACAGAGATGTAGTCAAAACCAATAAACGTAATTGACGGTGCGTGCGTCTCTTTGTCAACTTTTTTCTAAGCAAATCAAACTTGAAGTGTGAATTCAGGCGAGGACTGACAAAATTTTGGGTTCAGATTTGTTGGTGTGGGTAATGATGTCGCACCAACATCAATTAAAATTAATTATTATTATTTGTAATTGTTTTTTTTATTTTATCAACAATTAAATTGTTAGTGCTTTGTTATTTCAATTGTTTTATATAGTTCATATATTTTTTTTAAAGCAACAAACGGCCAGCAATACTAATAGCTAGTGCTGAGAAACCCTAGATGATGCTTCTCAGAGAAAAGGAAATAAAAATCCCTCAAACTAAGCATAGTAGGTGAAAAGGCTACTGTCATTTTATACACAATCCATTGAAAGCGTACAAATTTATTTCAATCCACAAAAAATTGAAATTAATGCTTAGATGATTTGACCGAAAAGTGAAAACAATAAATCCTAAATATTGTACGCCAACGTCACATTTGAGCGCCTTATGTTTTTCTTTTTTAAACATCTTGATAATTTATCTTCAAAAATTCTTCTACATGCACTGCTCGGACTGGTGTTATATAAAATTACACGTGTATAATTTCATGAAATATCCGATCTAAAACCAGGAGTAATGCACAAATAATAATGGGGGTTAATCGGCTCCTATAATTTTCGCAAGTTTATTGATCCATACTAAATTTTTCATTGATTTTTTTTAATAAAATTTTCACTTGACATCCAAACTTACGAAATAATAATATTAGTAAATTAATAAACTACATAATTCTGTATTACTGATTAATGAAATATGAGTAATTCTAAAGCACATCCAAGTTTAGTGTACATTTAATTTTTACGGTATATTTTTTTGAGAAATATTGTTCAAATTAAAAAAATTAAAATTGTAGATATATTTTAATTATTTAGATATAATATATATGAATTCAATTTAAATTTTAATTATTTATTTATCTCAAAGTTATTAAAAATTCACCGTTAAAATCATAAAATTGCTTGACGGAAGGTAAAATCTTTTTCAAATTGATCAAAATTTAATACATATTATATCTAAATAATTACAAAATACATTTATAATTTTAGTGTCTTTATTTGATTAATATTTTTCAAAATATTTATGGTAAGAATTAGATATATGTAATAATTACTCGCTGGATGAATATTTACCCCCCTACAAAAAAAGCCACCTACATCCACCCGGAAACCAACCATATAGATTCATTCGCCACGTATTTTGGGTCAAAACTTATCCAGATGAACCATCAGATCTCAAACTAACGCTCCAGATTCACCGAGGTCCATCCATTTGAACGCCTACAATTGGAGAGGAACTCTGAGATGTTGAGATCTATGCAGCTTGTGCACGGAGGTTATTACCAGTTGGTCGGTGCAGCGTGGTCCGCTCCTGGGTCGGCGTGCGTCAGCGAGAGGACAATTTTAGTTTTTAACCTACGGGTTTCATCTCAAAAAAAGAAACAGAGAAAAGAAAAGAAAACTGCGAAGAGAATTTTGTGAGATGGTTCGGTACAGATACAGTGATACAGTGCTTACCAGTACAGTGGCTGCTTTAAATGCAAGCTGTGAGTGGGTTTATTTAATGCGGGTGCTTACGGATTGGAGACTTCTTTGCGCCTTTTGCTCAGACAGTCGCAGCTCCAGTCCAGTACCCGCTGCCACAGCGCCAATGCCATAAATTGCTTGGAATTTTCGCATGTTATTTGATGCAGGTAATAGAATATATAGGTACCAGTACCAGTACCAGTAACCTGTACCAGTACTTGCGAAGGAACGAGAGGGGAGGAACTAGTAGTGGAAACACATTTGACCGTTTCAAAGTAGCATGGAAAAGTAGGTGTCGTTGATACGTGTCGTGGGTAAAGAATTATAAAATTACCGAGATGACTATTATATTAGGTTTCCTCGCAAAGAAGGAAAAAAACACTTAAATGCGAATTCCTTTTCTCTTGGGTGACGCGAGAGGGAACCGGGCAGATGGATTAACCGAGCCGGCGCCTTTGAGAATTGAGACCTTGAGCATGTGCGCTGCGAGGAAAGCTGGTTGCAACGCGTCACATCAAGTCACGTCCCACATTCCCCGCCCCTGTTCTCACCTCATCAACGCCGACCAACCGCCTTCTTTCTTCTTCGGTCTCCCCCTCCCCCCCCTCCCCCACACACAGTGCACACACAGTGCACAGTGCGCAGGATGATGTGTCTCTGCTGTCCAACGCTCTGGATTTCGAGTTTGACGCGATAAATCGTTCGACTTTCTGTTTTGTATTCATACTTTACTTTCCTTAGTATATATATATGAAACTGGGACAATCGTCAATCTAATGAGTAATTTTATTTTACATTTAATTATTGATTTTGGGTGTAAGCCTAATTAAGCTAATTGTTTTTTTTTTTTTGAAATTTTGGTAAACCCATTTATCCCAATATCGCCCCCCTGTGACGTTGTCCCAGATACCATATATGTGAAACTGGGACAACGTCAGAATATATATATATATATATTATATTTTAAATAATACATCAGAATACTTATAACAAAATTTTCCAATGATTATTCAAATTATTTTTTAATTTGACACTCATTCCAAATTATTTATCTTGTTAATTTTCATAGAAGACATATATATATATATATATATATATATATATATATATTTTTAAAATTTATTTTATATTATATCAAATAATCACAAAATGAATGTATTAAAATTAATTAATCATAATTAACTAGATTCATACATTTTACGAGCATTTAATCTAGTATAAAATAAATTATAAAAATCATAAAATTTTATATACATATATCTATTATGAAAATTAATATAATCAACAGTTAATATTTGAAATTTGAATATCAAAATTTGAAATATAAATTAAAAAAATAAAATTATAATATTTTGTGATATATAAAATTTACGACATAAAAATTCTCCTCTTCCTTCGTATAAGAAGATGTAGGTGAGAAGAGGAAGAACAACAATTGAAGAATGTCAAAACACGATAGCAATTGGAGCTCAGGAGAAAAGTGAGACACATGGATGACAACAAAAATAAGGATTAAACGAGCGAAAAAGCTCTTCAAAATAAGATGGAGATAACAAATGACATGAAGGCAATTGTTTATGTAGGAATAAAATGATAATAAAACAAAATAAAATTTTACATGAATTTATTATGGAGGAAAGAAGATGTCACTGCATGCTTCCTCAATGTCATAATCTGAATTATTACAACTGAACGAGGAGGTTTCTTGAAACACAAGAAGATATAATATCACGCAATGCTCTAATATTAAATTGTTGCAAAGGTAATTCTCAAACTTTCAATTTAAACAATCGCATCTTCGAATTATGTAGCGAATGACAAGTTGACATAGTAATGAATTAAAAATTTTCATCATTAATTACATAATTTCGATGGATAATATATAATTTAAGAGAAAATATTTATATTTCTAGAGCTTCATCCTCCAGATTTGTTCCCACGCGTTTTTTATTCTGTTTGGCTCACGTGATTTTTGGATCATTTTTTTTGAAAGTTTTTATCTCTAAATTAATTTCACTATTCAATCCGATAAACACCTCTGATTCTAATATATAAACATCCGAGTAGCTCATATGACTTATTCTCCACACATTTTTATTTTCTGAGACTCTTTTTCTCTCTCTTCTCTTACATGTTTTTATTTTTTAAAACTTTTTTTCTCTCTCTCCCATCACTTATCACTGTTATTGATTTTTTTCTTTCATATATTTTTATTCTCGAGAATTTTTTTCTCTCTCTCTTCTCTCTCTTGTTATTTTTTTTTCTTTTTTTTTCTTAGCGATTTATATTAATATTTGAGTCTCGTACATAAATATCTGAATCAGAAATATAAATACATGAATCAATTATACAAATATACGAGAGTATTATATAACACAAAAATTTGAGTTTAACTTAAATATGTGATAGGACCTGAATTTATTTTTTATCAAAAATAAAAAATTATTCCACGTGAATATATATATTTTTATTGAATATAGAAAGTTTGGTTGGGATATTTTTCTGAGAGATGTGACTTGACTTCCTTAATTAAATAGTTTGAAACTAATTTGTTCCAAAGGCAAAAAAAACACATTCCATGACCTTTCTTTCAATTAAGAAACTCAGAGTTGATTCCTAATTCATGCTTAAACCCTTTCGTTGGGATATGATTTTCGTAGGGCCTCCTTGGTGCTTAAATTTTGAACAATTTTGTTCTTTAAAATAATGTTTGTGAAAGTTTGATCTCAAATATTCTATATTTTGGTCTCGACTATATTTTCCACACTATTCATTCGCGACACTTGTTTTTTCTAACCTAAGAAATTAATTAAAATTCTACAATGAGAAAATTTGAATCCTAAAAAGCTCGTATAAATACGAGAATAAATTTGTATTAAAAAGAACATTAATTAAAAAAAGCTGTCAGTTCAGTTGGGTTCGAGAAAATAAAACTAAAACAAATGGGTTCCGTTACAAGTTACAACCTTGAACCGGTCACTTATGTCGGTTCTCGATGCAACGCACACCAACTGGAGAGGATTCACATCCGTTAAACCTCCATCTCTGGGGATTCGCGCCAAAAGTTGAAAAGAGAGAAGTAAAAAGAAAGAAGAGCGAGAACAATAAAATAAAAGATAGATCTCGGGTGGAAAGCGGAAAAAGCCCATGCTTCATAAAGGATTGCACAAAACTACTACTCCCACTTTGTCCCCTTCCTCTCTACATATAACGCCTCTCTCTCTTCTCTCCTCTCCACTCTGCCATATTTTCATCATCACCTTTTCTGGCTTCTTCGCTACACTTCTTCTCTCTTCCTTTCCAAGTTCCAACCATCTCTCTCACCTTCTCTACCAACTAAAGCTCTGACCTTTTAAGAACCTTTTTTGTCCTCTCTCCACTTGCTGCATCGTATCATATACTTCTCTCTCTCTCTTTCTTTTGCTTCGGTTCTCTACTTTCTACTCTGCGCACGTTCTAGCTAGCCCAGCCCAATGGAGGTAATTGCTCGAGTCACCGAGCTACTCTGTTCCGAATACCTTCATTTTCTTTTAGCTATCTCTTATGTATCTAGCATGCTTAATTATTTGGTTCTTTTTCTCTTTGTCTTGTTAGAGAACAAAGAGGCCACAGATACCTTCCTTTGGGGATTGGAACTACTACAACGAGCTTCCCATAACACAATACTTTGAATCCGCCATGCAAGCTGGTCTGGTGCGAAGTAGCCATTGCTCCGAGGAAGAAGAAGGTGAGAGTAGAGGTGCATTCTATCTGGCTTCTCCGGTTAAACCAACACACCGTCAAAGTCGACCTAAGGTGCGCATCTTAAATTGCTTTCGCTATTCTCTTTTTGTTTATTTGGAGCAATTAATGGTACTATGTACTTTTTTGGTTTTCTGAACAGGAGAGGAAAACTGGTGCCGAGAAACAGAGGAAGAAAGTTGCAATAAAACCTGTGGATGAAGATTTATATAAGATACCACCCGAACTCATTAAAAAGCCTAGAAGGGTAGGTTATATATTTTTACTTTGTAACAATTTAATGGGTTGGTTCTATCATCTCAAATTCTCAATTCTAATTTTCTCCAGCTCATATATACACTGAACTAATGCTTAAAATGTTGACTCTGTTCTTGTACCAGAATTTGCTCAGAAGCTTGTTTACTGGATGTCTGGGCCTCAATTGCATCGCTTGAGAATCGAGACAAAATCATGAAGTTGAAAAGAAAGTAGATGAATATCAAAGCGAGTAGATGGATTGGATGTGTGCTTCCATATAGGGATGTGTTTTCTGGATATAGCGCCTTAGCTTTAATTCTCCCTGCTTTGTTTCGGGACATTTCTGCTTTTGAGATCAATGCGATGTGATGTTTCGTTTTGTAATATATGTTAGTATGTTACTTCCAGTGACAGTTCGATCTGATACTGGGCGTGTGAGCTAATTTTCTAGTTTCTTTTGATGTGAAATGAAATTTTGCTTCTTTGGTGAAAATGTTTGATGACTCGTGAGAGAAATCAATCTCTGATATCTGTCAGCGGATCTAACAAGGAGACTTCTGTACTTAGTGCATGTGCAATTTTGGTTTTTTTCCAACGGAGTTTGACCAAGCTCACTTCCCAAACGTGTCCTTAATTAATTAAAATTAATTTCAAGTTGCAATGCAAGTTTTGTCCTTGTAGAAAAAAGTTAGTTTGAAAAGTTTGAGATCCTTGTTTCTTTATGTTGGGTCAAAGCTCTTGAACTGTTAATTAATTTATTCTATATATATGAAATATCGGGACCAGGGTTGTTTGTGCTTTGCGTTGCGTTGATTTCCTTTTATTTTGTGGTGAGATCACTGAAATGCACATTTGCACCGTTTACAATACGATGAAATCTCTTAAAAAATTTCAATATTTTATTCTATATATCAGAGCACCATCCCAACATTATTATGGGTGAAAGCAAGATTCTTTTAATTAAAAAAAAACGGAGTAAAAACTAGGTAGTTGAAAATGTTGTATCCCTCAATTAATGAGGGTTCAACTTTTCAACTATATTGTTTTTTTTTTCCGAACTGTCGCTCAATTTATTTATATGTATATCGCAAACCCTAAATTTATTTGATTAAATTTATGTCTGTACCCTTGACTAATCGAAAAATGATTGTTGTATCAGCGTCTCATATATATTTATATTTTCTTAAAAAATCATTTATATTTAATGATAAAAATATTTATATTTTACATTATAAAAATTAAAATTGCATAAATTATATTTTTACTAGTACAACATGCCGTTTAGTGAAAAAGAAATATATTGTCAATTTCTTAAGAAGATAATATTGAAATAAGAAAAACTTGAATTTTTTTAAGAAAGGAAAACATTTTTTATACTAATTTCAGATACTTGCACAATTTAAATATAAATAAATTATTTATTTAATATAAATATTTTAATATATATATATAAAAAATAAAAAACAAAAAACAAAAAACGTCAAGTTAAGAATAATTTCTCAAACTTATAACCTGTTGTATATATTAAAATGCACCATCGGTCGTCAAAATCTTTGAGTGCTCCAAGAATCATAACTACGCAAGTCCTCTTCTTGGTGACAGTTGCATTTTTTTTTTTCAGACACAAGGGACAGTTACTTCGTTTGACCTATTTAATGTAGGTAATAGGTTTATCATTAGGATATCGTACCAATATTTATTGATAGTAATTTAGCGTTAGTTCATTTTTGGTACGTTTTATGAATTTATTATTTGTCGTGAGAGGACGTTAACCTAAATTATTTATTGATGCAAAGATGCTTTTACTATTTTAAAAAATAATATACAGTACAAAATTACTGGGCCAATTAATTAAAACATTTTAGCAATTTGTTGCCTAGGAAATATTTCTTTTCTGAAATCTTATAAGAAAATTTATTTTACAATTTTCATTTATTTCATGTCCTTGCTTAAATTCTAATTGGTTAATTGCCTGATCAGGGTAGGTACCGAGACAATAATTCCTCTGTTCCAGTCGAGTACTAAGCGATTTCATATCTCAGATTAATTAAAAGGGAATTTGAAATAGTACTAAGCGACTAGGAGACGTGAATATAGCTGTAGATTTTTTTTGTTATTGAAGGAATCTAAAATTCTCTTGTGATGGACAGTACGTACGTGCAGCATTTTGTGTGGCGGGTCGCCGATGTAACGGCGATATGAAAACGGAGATGTTTAGTTTTCAGAAAATTTTGCGGATGAGATTATAATGTTTTTATTATTTATTGGACTGGCACTTCCTAAATTTCTAATAACAGCACAAAAATTCAGAACTCATAAAACTATTTAAACTATTTGCGGGGATTTGTATCATTATTTTTTCTCGAGCGCAAATAGAATTTTGCAATGCTCTCAATCATTTCAATAGACAATCAAAAGTTCGTAAATATTGACTGTTGTTGGTGATTTTTATGTATTAATATATCATACTTTTGATATTATGCCAAAAAAAATTAACGATGCCCTCCGTTATCTCCCCGCGCCTCTTTACTTCTGTCTCTCCCGCTTCAATTTCGCTCTCTCTCTCTCTCTCTCTCTCTCTTCCCGGTCATAGTCGCGTGCGTGGCCTCTTCGCCGATCGGCTCTCTTTTTCATCTCTGCTCGCACCGTCGCCTTGACCCTTGTTTGATCCTGAAGTCTCTGCGTGAAATTCAAAACCCTAGCTCGAAAGGATGTAACACCGAGGCTCTCTGGGAATTGGAGTCGAACTTTCATTTTTTCTAATCCGTCATAGTGGTGAGTCCCTCTCATTCTTCTTTTAGTTTGCAAGCTGGTATTTCGAAGAGTTGTTTCTATTTGAGACTCTGAGTTGTTAGCTGAAGTTGTTTCAATAATCTTGATTTGGGGTCAAACCGATTTGGTATTAATCTATTCACGACTTCCAACTTTAGTTGGTCAAAAAACTAATTTGGCCAAACCGATTTAGTAATAATCTTGATTTGGGGTCAAATCTTACATAGCTTGTTTGTAAATTTTATTTTTTGAAGTAGTTGTTTGTAAATTTTAACTTGGATTAGAATGGCCAAACAGAAATTGAGAACGTAAAAATTTTAACTATACAAAATTCATGCTTATATCAAAATAAAAGTTTTTCACAAGATTGTTATTAGTTTGGACCCATATTGTCTCATTAAAATAGCCAAACCATAATTTTTATGAATTGTAATATTTTTCTGTGAACTAAATTGTATAAATTTTATTTTAATAGTTACATGTTGAGAATGGATATTGCAAAAGCATTGTCTTTTGATGTGCCCTCAAGTAGTATGATCCATCAAGAGGAGTCTTTGATCCATACTGAAGATATAGATGAAGAGATAGAAATCAAGGTGCAAAATTTTTTGGCTGATATCAGAATAATGAATACGTTTAGGTTGGAAATTTCAAACCTTCTTAACTTGATATTACTTTTGTATCGTTTGAGTAGGAGCATCTCACCGACCCCTATGCTGAAAATAAACAAGAAGAGGGACCCTTTGTTGGTATGGAACTTGATAGTATTGATTCGGGTTATAAGTTTTACAATGTTTATGGGTTCAAAACTGAATTTGGTATTCGTAAAGCCCAAAACTATCATTCTCAAATGGGGGATAAAGAGGTGATTAGTCAAAGATTTGTTTGTATCAAACAAGGATTATCAAAACGTCAAAAATAAGAGAATGTGGGGGGTTGGTAAATCACCTGATGTCAAAACACCCGAAAAAGCAATCTCATTCACAAGAATCGGTTGTAAGGCATTGATGATCATTAGTGTACAACCGAATGGGAAATGGTTGGTAACTACTTTCAATAAAGAGCATAATCATGACTTGGTTCTAAGTCCTAAGAAGAAATACTTCACGTCTCACGTGCATATAAGAGAGGATCAAAAGGAGTGGATTCGTATTTTACACAACCAAAATGTGCCTCCTTCAAAGATTTTTGAGGCGATTGTTGAGGAGGGGTTCGGCAAAATATGCTCTTCTCAACGAAGCTATTGAGTAATGAGATTGCTAAGGAGAATAAAAAGCTTGTTGGGGTGGATGCGAAGAAGGTGCTCGATTACTTTAAAAAGATGTAAGAAACTGATTCAGACTTCTTCTTTGAAGTAGAGCCCGATGACAATCAAATGACAAAAAACATATTTTGGATCGATGGGAGGTCAAGGAGATCTTATCGAGCTTCTGGTGATGTTTTAGTATTCGACACAACTTACAACACCGATCGATATAGCATGACTTGCAGCCCTTTTATTGGACTTGATCACCATTGGATATCTATCTTTTTTGGTTGTGCGCTAATTAGGGATGAGGGAGCACAAACTTTCAATTGGTTGTTTCAAACATTTTTGAAGGCAATGAGAGTTGGGGGTGTTGTAATTGTGGATGAGGGAGCACCCAAAAACTATCATCACCGACCAAGACCCGACAATGAGAGTTGCAATTGTGGAGGTTTTTCCAAATACTAAGCATAGATGTTGCCAATGGTATATTATGTGAAAAGCAAGAGACAATTTGGGGGTGCTGTACGGCCAAATAAAAGGATTTCAAGATGACTTGCAATCTTGGATAAATTTGTCCTTAAGAATCGAAGAGTTCAAAAAGGGGTGGGGAGAGTTGCTTGAAAAGTATAAATTGCAAGATAACCACCATTAGATTTAATGTTTAGAACCCGGGACAAGTGGGTTCCTGCTTATTTTCGAGATACTTTCTTTGCTGATATGTTGACTTCACAACGGAGTGAGAGTGCTAATGCTATTTCGAAGTTATGAACTGACTCTCATACTTCAATCTACAAGTTTGTCACACAATTTAATAAGATGGTTGAAGGCATTTTTGCTAAAGAGGATGAAGAAGACTTCAGATCCTGCACGCAACAGCAGCAACTGTGGTCTTTTGATCCAATAGAGATTGAAGCATGACGGGTCTACACCAGAAAAAAATATTCTTTTTTCAAAAATCTCTTTAGGCAAAGCACAACGTATACCATACATGAAATAGAAAAAGGATGTGCTCTATGAGGTCAAGAGGATACCCGACCTTTCAACTCCTAATAAGAAGACGATGTCATTCAAAGTTCGTGTGAACAAAGGCAACACTGAGGTGAGTTGCAACTGTCAAGGCTTTGAATTTGAAGTCCTCCTATGTTCACACTCCCTAAAAGTCATGCTAAACCTTGGAATGCACCTTCATCCTCGTTATGTGCTACCGAGATGGACCAAAGAGGCAAATCAGGGGTTGAAGAGATATCATGATGACATGAGGTCTGTTGAAACACTAAGGTCTGATGCTGACAGGTATGATAATCTCTTCTAGTTATATTTTACAAAGTTTCAAGTTCTTCTTCGCATGCATCATTTTTAGTTTCATTCTCGTAGGTGTGATTCTCTTTGCATGAACGCCATGAAAATTGTTCATGATTTCCGTAAGCCCCTTGAAGTGTACACCATTGCAAGTGCAAAGCTTGAAATTTGCTACAATGAAATAAAATAAAATCACTAAAAGCATACGAGATGATTTGTTGACCGAACATGTCGATGCCACTTCTAACATGCTTCCTGATGTAAGTGGAGAAGATCTTAAGGAGATGAATTATCATGATCCCCCCCAATCACAATGCAAAGGCAAAAGAAAACCTCAAAGATTCAAGGATCCAATTGAGAAAAAGATGAGAACTTGTGCAGTTTGTCACACAAAAGCAGGACACAACGCTCGGACGTGTCCACAGGTCGTAACTTCTTTGCTGATTGCATATGAATTTTAGATATTTTTCAAAGAATTTCTCTACAGCGACACAATTTAATTTGCACAAGTATACTCCAACACACTAATGCATCTTTTTTTTTTTTCCCTCTTATAGCGTTTCTTGAAAGGTGAAGTGGAATCAGAGATGGGATCTGAGTGAGGACTGTGGCACAGTTTATTTAGGACAATTTGTAAGCAGAAATGTGGAGTTACAGTATTAAATTAGGTATAGTTAATGTGTGGGGTTATATTTTGGTATAGATGATATGCAGTGATACATTTTGGTATAGCTAAACTGTGAGTCATGTTTTGTAAATGTTAAAGGTAAAAGCTGAAATATTATGTTTCAAAGGGTTAATTTTGTAAAGTGACATCTCAATAGTTATATTTTGTAGCGCTCGAGTAGTGTTCACTTGTACCACTTGTATATGTGTGCTAGCTGTACGGCTCTTTTTTTTCCCAATTTTTGTTGCAGATTGATATATATTACATGTATCACTTCTATATATTTTGTATCATATCAAAAACCATCACAGTACATTCGATCATGTCACTAGCATTAGTCCATTCCTGTGTGAGGGGGGACCAGAGTTGTTTGCACCAAATATTGTATATTATTAAATCATAATGAATGCTAGCAACTGCTAGTATATAATGCATAAGGCAAACATCAAACAAGCATAATACAAAATCATCACAGAGCCGATAATCTTGTAATTTAAAAAACCATGACATGGTATTGCAGATGAATTCTTGAAATTACAAGATGAAACTGAGTACATATTAATTAATTCACCTACATTCCTCCTAAACAGTTGATATCCACTAAGAATAAATGAATAACTGACACTATATACATTATAACAAAAATAAAAATATGTTTAATTTGCTTATCACATAGCGTCATCTTGAATTTCCAACTCAAGACTTTTTGCTTCGAGCCAGTAAGCAACAGCATAGATGTTATTCTCAGCCATGAAGATTGAACCATCACAAACTATGAATCACAAAGAAAAACTGCTGTAAATTCTGAAAAGTACTTCTAATATAATTTGGAGTATTGGACAGTATTGACATTACAGAAACCAGGGGAGGCATCAATTTCCACAAAAATTGAAAATTCGAAAATTTATCTGAGCTTGTTGCTTTACCAGTATAAAGAATTAAAAAAAATTCAAAATCTCAGGTTGTGACAAGCACGAATATTTTCAACACAGTTACACAAATCAATACAATGGATAAATTATCCAGCACGCCAAACAATTTTTCATAGTAACATACTAACAAAAGAACATTTGCAAGTTTTACCCAACATTTTGACTAAAATTAAAACTAAATTACTGGCCGAAATTAGAGAGCTTACGGGCTTATCGAATCCTTCCATCTAGTGTTTTTTCCTACAGGACATGTTAGAGAAGGAGAGGCGAGATGAGGTGTAACAGATATCTCTTCGATTTTCTCGACGGAGAGGGTCTTGTATACTTTATTGTTATACCTATGTCGTTAATTGGACATAAATTTAAAATCATTTTTGCAATGAGAGAACAAATAGGTCGATTAGACATTTTCTTCCTTCAAAAGTTGTTTGGTAAATCAATTTATAGGTTTCAAGTCTGTCAATCTGGTTTAAGTTCAACAATAAGGTAGCTAGAAAAATTCATACAAATTTCATTTTATCTCTTGCATAACTATACCGAGATCAAAATGTCCGTCATTGCACCGGAGTTCAAAAACTAGCTCTATTCATAAATAATCTTGAGGTGAAATTGTCATGATATCGCCACATGAGTTTTCTTTTGTACCCGCCACAAAAGATCCGAGTGGTATAATTTTCAATGCTCTCTCTCCTCCCCTCAGTCGACAAAGTTCATTTAATGAAGCTGTCCTTTTTCTAGCGTGGAATTAAATAATTTATGGATGCAACCTCAACCTGAACCCGGTCTTGGAGCACTAGCAGTAGTACCTTGCCTCGTGGGTACTGTTTTGCAGAAGATCTTGGTCCCTTCCAAATATTTAGATGATGTTCAAACCTCCAACAGTTTTCGGCCTTTTGCTCTGTTGCTTCCCTGTGCCATGTCCACCATCATAAATTTGAAATCCGTTTCAATTTTTTTTTCTTTTTAGTTTTTTTTTCAAGGTAGGATGGCTTCGTAATATTATGTTAATAATTTGACTGATTTTTCCAAACAAATTCTAATAAGACTTAAAAGTAAAAATCAAAAGATAAATTTATAAGTTGTTATTGGATATACAAGTGCCTTGACAGTCAATTTTTTTATATGAGTATTGTTTAATAATGTATCGTTAGCTTTGGACTGCTGAAAAACTTGAATTTTCACGTCACATGATGTATAATAAAACAAATATCAAATCTCATTATCTTTTTAAAAACATGATATGTTCATTATAAATATAACGTTTACTATGTTAGATTTTAAATATAAACCATATTTCTAAAATTTCCAAATTGTCAAAAAAAAAATTAACTGTGAAGTCCCATCTATTTACTCTCCTCTCTACCCACTAATTCGGACTTCCTTATTTGCTCGCTTTTGGAACACTCAATCCGGAATTGAGAGCAATTAAGGAGAAAATTGGGCCCAAAAAAGGCTCAAAATTTTGATTTTCTCTTAAGACTACAGAGGGCTTTGTGGTGGTTGATAATTAATTAATGGGGAGTTGAAGGCCTGTATTGCTGCCAGCCTGCCAATTTATCCAAGAGTAATAATTGAATTAGGAACAAAACATTTTTTTTTATTCTTTGAGACGAACAAATCAATAATATCACATATTCACTTGGCGAATGAAGCAAAACACAGTAACCTCAGCAATTTATCCAAGAGTTTAAGTTACATGAAGATGATGTTTTTCCTACTCTTGCAAGTTATTTATTTGTTTTACTAATATCATCATTTGTACATATATATATATATATATATATATATATATATATATTATATACATGCACATACCTGGGAGGTTAGCTTGTCAAAATCCTTCCAATAACTCCAAATGCAACTTGGACGAGTTAATTTCAAAAGGAAAACAAGAAAAGAGAAAAGGTAATGAACTAATCATCCATCCATCCCCAGCCAGCCAAGGGAAGTGGAGAATTCCAACCCAAATGCATACATAAAATCAAATCAGACTGGAGAGAGATGCAGATATGATGATTCCCTTTCATCTTTTGAAAAAGTGATATAGACAGGATGGCTTCCTAGTTTAGCTACACAGCATCGCTGGCTTGACACTGGATCATATATGAACGGAAGCTTAGAAAATATTCAAGTAAAATCCAATTGCATGGCTTGCCATTATTCTACTACTTCCATGAAAAGTTGATTTGCAGAGTTAATGGCCGTCACTCTCCAAAAGATCAAAACATCATCATAATATAAAATGTACAATCTTCATCGCTGCTATCATTGAATCCAGTGTCATGTGGTCCCTCAATTTCTTGCTTTTATAGAGAAATTTTTGGAGAAGACTATCAGTCTCTATGATGTACATTAATTTCTCATTTTCAAATTTAATTAATCGTTTCAATTTTTTTTCTAAAAAATTGCATAATTATAAGTATGATTTTCTTCTTTTTTGCGTTTTGTTAAAAGGACGGAGAGAAATTCTCCCTTACACGTCAAGTTGTTGAAAACAAAAACCTGTGTTAATATTCTTTTTTATGATAAGTTAGTTTTTCTTAAAAAGTAAAAACAAATAAAAGATAGGAATTATCTTAGTTTTGTAATGGAGATCCTAAGTTTCAAATTCAATTTTCATGGGGGATGTGAGTCGAAGCACTTCAATCTTTATCTTATGCTAAAAGAAATTGATACAGCAATTGTTAGGTAAGGGATACCAATATTGGGAGTAGATTTTATAACCAAATTTTCCATATGTTCTTCTGATTTATTCATATAAATTATTGAAATATTGATTTACAATTTTGTTTGAGCCCGGGCAAATTCAGCGAATATTCTCTTTTCTTTTTTCAGTGATTGTCTTATTAATTTATATATTTTTGGAAGTTATGAATATTTGAAGAATTTAATCAGTAGAAGCAATTAGGATGATAAATTAGGCCCATAATTTGTTGGGCTAATTAAATTCTAATTACACCTAATTAATTATTTTATTCAGATCAAATTCGCATCTGCAACAACTTGGGAACATTAATTTTTGTTTCTAGATGTGCTAATTAAATTGCCTTTAATATTGCGATCCATATTAGCTAGATGTACATTATTTTAAAAGGAAAAAAAAAATACTAGATGCATATATATGATCTAAATCCCAAATTAAGTGATGGAGCTATGAATGGGAAGCAATCATCTTTCAAGGTGTCATGAACTTTCGGCCATGTCGCCTAGTGAGATCTAGTATTATGTGGGGACTACATTTTTAATTTTTACAAATTCTTTTCTCTAAAGAGGAAAAAAATTCCTTTTTTTTTTCTGACGATGTGCTCTAAATTAAGAGAGATTCATTATTTATGATGGTAAAGGAAGTCCAAGTTGTTAGCTTTCTCTTGTTTCCTTTCTTGTACTGAAGTTTTAGCTGTCATGGCAAAAAGAAAAGAAGCTAATGCATGAATTAGTGGTCACCAGTGCTAGTTAGAGAAATATACCACCGGTTTGAAAGTTTTTTAGTATTCCATAATAAATGTTGAGATAATGGTCACAATGTGCTGCCTTATTTGTTGGTAAAAAGAATTATGACGTGCCATCTTAATTCATATATGAATGAATTTAGAGATATTCTTAATCTGTTTAAATTCAAATAAATATTTAAAGTTAAGTGATTTTAATCCTTATCTTTATCTAAAAATAAATAAATAAATAAATAAAATAATTCATATTATGTAACGTATTTCTATTGATATTGGGATGTTCATTGAATATGAACATGAAAAACATTCGTATTATGACTCATAAATCACATTTCTTAAATGACATTTAGCAAAGAATAAGATGAATATTGTATTTTTGAAATTTGAATAAGAAATCTTCTTTGAATATTTGAAAATTCCTCATTTTTTTTTGTAAAAGAATGTTATATTTTTGGCGTGATTCCATTTTAGTGATTTTGAATAGTACTTCAACTTGTGTGCACCAGTTCAGTTTCGTAACTTTCACTGTTCTTGGATCTGTCATCTGCAGATGCTCTGTTAGATACAGATCTTTGATCTTTGTGCTTTGAGCTAGGTTTTTGCAATTTCAAAAAAAAAGAGGAGTTAGATTGTTAATTAATTTATTATTTTTGAATGATCTATTAGTTATCTATCTTTTAGACTTGTTCATTATAATGGTTGTCTGATTTTGTATGTTTTAGTTCATTCTTTTATGATCTTTCTTATTTAATGTTCATATCTTCATTTCTTTTCTCATGATTCAGTTTTCTTAGTACTTACATTGTAATTGTTTCTATCAAAATTCTGATCTAACAGCTTGCTCCATTCAAGACAGCACTCAACAAAAATTTTACATGTCATTACCAGATGCCATATAAGGGATCAAACTAATTTAATAGAGTGGAAAAAATATAATTATTATCTAAATATACAATACCAACGCGCTAAACAACATGCTCTGGTAATTACAGTTTTTACCATCAGATTTAACCTCCGACTTTGCATGAACATTAATTATCTTCGTCAGACAAAACCGGGGTTAAATTAAAGGAAATGTACAAGGCAATCTATTATATAATATAATTTAATTAAAGGACCGGAATAATACGCTCGCTCGCAAACCAATAAATGACACGGTACTCGGGGACGGAATAAAGCAAACAAACTGAGGTGTCGGTGGGACCCGTTTTTATGATCCAATCAGCTTGCGGACGAAGGAGCTGAGTCGTCAAGTCCTGGGCTGCATTGCATTTGTTCCATCCGCTGGGCCCACATGTCAACCTCCATCAGGAACTAGGAATTCATCCCCATCCGCAATGTTACAGTCCTCCGGATTGTGTCCCACAGCATCCCATATCCACATCCGCATGTGCATGCAAAATTAAGCAGGATGGCTATTTTCTACTGGAAAAGGTTTTTCATAAAATCAGTTTCCAGATTTTATGAGAAATAAGCCTTTTCATTTTCCAAATTTTTTAGACGGAAAACGGAAATGATATGATATCGCAATCTTCTCAACCCATGATCTCACAATTTTTCACCCCAACTCTTTATTAAAATTAATAATTTTGTTTATTAGAATAAAGTAATAAAATATGCACGCTATTAAAAATATATTGTAAAGTCTGTTGTCTGAATTTAAGATGATAAATTATTTTCCTTTTCATTTTTTTCTTTAAAAATAAACAAATGCATAAGTAAATATATTTTCTTTTTTTTTCAAAGGAAAATATGAATTTTCTTTTCATTTTCCTTTGTAAAACCATTTTCCATAGAAATTGCTCTTCTCAAACTATTTGTTACAAATGAACATAACATGTTTCCTTTAAAGTAGGATGTTAACAAGTGACATATTTAAAATATAATTTTAATTACATATATGCATACTACTTTTTTGGTATTAATTATTAATAGTTATCTAAAGATGCATCGAATATACTAACACTACGTAACTCCTCCAAAAAAGAATAAAAGAATATGTGACAACTACATAAAAAGCAACTAAGAGAAAAATATATGACGGGCTTCAGAACCTAAAAAGCAAAACACAATTGGTTTTGTTTGCTAAACCTTTTTTGGATGATATATTGATGTCATGACAAACTTCACAATATTTTTCTCTCATGGTTTGAGTTTTTGATTTAAATAATTTTTTTTATAAATAGATTGTTACTAAATCAATCAAAAAGTCTTACATTATGTTAGTGAAGATATGAATTTTGTAACTCAATTTGTGTTGTTGACAATTATCTTATCACTCGTTTGACAGAGAAAAATTGTTAAATTGCGTCGGAATGAGTAGATGAAAATTTTGATTGTACTTACATGAGACGATGTACGATATTGGGCCAAAATTCAGCAGGGGAAATTTTTATTTATTATTGTTTCTCCTATTGCTATTTAGTGTAATAGACGAGTCAATAAAAAAAAATATAGTGAAATTATGATAAAATATTTTTTCCATGAAATAGAATAGGTTAAATTTCTAATTATTTTCCATCAATTTTGGCCGTCGGACAAACATACATTTGGAATTAGGCGCATCTTTTGAAGGCTGGTATTTCTATTTCTACTCTATTCCTTGAATATTCATCGAACAGATGTACACAGTGTACAAATTGAAGACGTGGAACATTTCTCACCTAATTAAGGCAGCAGTGCGTGGTTTGTCCGGTCCCTTGCAAGTGGGCCAGCGTTTCATTAGATACGACGAACCACGTGGACTCTGACCAGAGTGGGGCCCACACCGGGCTGTCACCCACGCGGCTGCCTTGCTGCCACGTCATGTCTCCCTATCATGTGGGGACCACTCCCACCGCCCTCTCTATGGCGATATTCGTTTCGAGTCACCTATGCAATCACAAAACTTGGAACGCATGCTATTTTTTCCCTCATTAAACTTTGTGCATAATTGCATTACAGAAATGTTTTTAAGTCATGTTTTTTAACTTCGTAATTAAAAATTTCGGGAATGCAAAATTATAAATTAGAAATTACCAACTATAATTGGCCGTGATGGAAATTGAAATTAGTTACAAGAACGGACATGATATGAAAAAGCTAATAGCCAATTGCTAAAACTACTAGTGTTAAAAAAAACATCATCTTTTGTGATTTGAGGGATTATATGTCCCTAGCTAGAAAACTAGCAAATTGGAAAAATAATTCACACTAAATTATAACAATATACATCACTTACGAAATTTGGGTTGATTGACAATTATTTAGTCTTGACATATCATGGATTATTTTTTGTCGTGTCATGACAATTAAGCGACAGATTAGGAGAAAAAGGTGCGCAAACGAAAGGTGTAACCAGGAGTAATTGCAGATGATGTGGACCGAGGACAATGGACGGATTCAGGTGGGCCCCCCGTGGGCACCTTTCCAGGCGGGAAAGACCTCTCTGGGGTGTGGGTCCCATGTAACGAACCAATGAGAATGAGCCGCGTGGCAAAAGAGTATCTCGGGAATCGTAAAAGGTGGAAATAATGGGGTTAGGAGGAAAGAAGGATGAGCTGAGCTGAGCTGCCTACTTTCGGACAATTGCATTTATCACCTTTGCTGAGTGCAAATATCACGTCAATTTCCGATTGATTTATCGAGGGAGCGATGCGATGCAATGCTATTGCGTAGTTGTATTTATTTTTGTAGACGTGAAAATTGATATAATGATTATTTAAATTAAAAAAATATTAGGCTTAGATTAAAGTGCTTTTCTTTATTTTGAAATATTATGAACTCATATATCCAATACTGAAGTTTAAAAAGTCGATTTAAGTTGGTCAACTCAATTAATATATTGAAATAGTATGGAATTTTAAATTTTATTATTTTTTTTGGGGCTTTTAAACTATGTTTCTTTTAAAAGATGATCTTAAAATAAATATAAAATAAAATTAGCTGTCTCTCAAATTGGGTTATTTTTACAAAATCCGAAAAATAGTAAAAAAACTCAAAAAATAATAAAATTTAATTTTCCACAAGATTCAATATGTATATTACATTAGATGATTTGAATCGACAATTCGAATTTTGATTTTTAAGATATGAATCCAAAATAAATACTCCTTTACTTTGCAAAGCACTTTAATCCCTCACAATAAAACTAAAAATATAGATATATCTTTAATAATGATATCGATATATTGTCAACCATATAAAATTTGCTATATGTTAATAATTTATTTGGTTATTGATCAAGTATAAATAAAACTGAGAATCAATTTTTGATATAGTGGAAAGAAAATATTTTTCATGTGAAAAATTATAAATCTAAAATCCCAATGAAATTATTTATAAACATTTAAGATTTAATGACTTTGATCTTTATTTTTATTTCAAAGTATCAATAAAATTGAAGTGTTAAACTTCAAACTACATGATGGGTGATCAATAAGTTTTTAAATTGTATCAATTTTATACCTAATCAATAAAAAATATGTCTTTTATTTTTATTATTTTTTAATCAAATTCTCAAACAAATTTGTTTTCAATATAACCTCTCTCCCTTCAATAAAGGAAAGAGAAGAAATTTCTTGAATTAATATTTGTGTTTTAGTTGACATGCATCTATCAATATTTTTATTTTGAATTTTTGCTAATTATCCTGAACGAAGGTATTTGCTCATTTAAAGAAATCTGATCAGTTCGGTACACCTTCCACCATAAACATGTTAATAGCTGCAAAAATAAATAATTTTTTTTGAAATAAGTTCAAACCCAAAAAAACATATCATAAACGAATCAAAATTGAGTGTGTTATGCACAAAAAATTGCTGAATAAAAAAAAATATATCACATAGATGGCTTGCTGTATGACAACTTATGGCATCTGAAATTCATTTTACTTTCATCAAAGCAAAATACTCAAAAATATGGAAAAATATCAGGGTTAATTATATTCATCTCACCATCAAGGAGACAAATAAATAGATAAAAACAAAAACTCAGACTGCTCATGAGTTTAATCTAAAAAATATTGAATCCTTTTCAAACTATAAATTAATTCGAACCATCGTTTAATTTTGAATTATTTTACGTGCCGATATTTGCATTTTAAGTTTTTAATTTTTCAAGTTGATTTATATAAAATCAAGCTATGTCATCAAGTTTTATTTCCTTGATCTTTTCGAAGAAACCAACTCATAAGAAAATGAAATACTTGGATAAAGTTCTTTAACCAATCTGATATAAACTTTACTCCATTAAATTATCATGAATCAATTTTATATACAGTACAGCAAGATAGATTTTTTTTTCTTTCTTCTTTTTCTATTAGAAAGGTCTAGAGACACTTGAGCACTGGTATAAATAGTCCCAGTACCCCTCAAAGCATTTCCATCCAACACCACCTCAGTTGCTCTTTCTCCTCTCTTACTAACAAAATTTCACAGTCATTAAGCATCTCTGTTCCTACATCAGTTCTCCATGGCTTCTGTTGAGGTTAGTTCTGATCAGCATCTTTAGCATTGCTACTGAGTGATCTGATCTTTGTTTCTTTTAGATGCATATACTTTTTTTTTGTTTCTGCACTTATTATTCTGGCGTGATCACATGGAAATTGACTTAACGTCGAATGTGAGATCAAAAGCAAATATATAGTACAGAGTAATCAGTATACATCACATATATTTGTGTATTAAGCTGTCACACTTCGTTTTGTACTAAGTGATCTGTTAGAAACATTGTTTTTTATATGTATAAGAAAAGGTGGCTATATATGGTTTAACATGTATTCTCAAAAAGCAAGCTAGTTTACAAAAATATTGGTAGTACATGGGAGTATCAGACTTGTATTATACTTTTCAGAAACTTTAATCAGACAAGTTTTTCTGTATTTTGAGTTTTTGACACCACAATTCTTTCTGAATATTACAGGTAGAAACAACCCCTGTTGAAGTTGCCCCTGCCCCAGTAGTAGAGGCTGCCCCTGCACCAGTAGTAGAAGAGACTCCTGCTGCCCCTGCACCAGTAGAAGAAGCAGCTCCAGCTGCCCCAGTAGAGGTACCAGTTGAGGAACCAGTATCAGAATCTACTGATGTTGAGGTCCCAGTAGAAACCCCTGCCACCGAGGAACCACCAAAGGAGGAAACCCCAGTTGAAACCGTAGAACCAGTAACCGAGGAACCAGCCGCAACAGAGGCCGCACCAGAGGCTCCCGTTGCCGAGGAACCGGCACCAGTTGAGACTGTTGAGGAAGTGAAGCCTGTTGAAGCAGAGCCCGAGGTACCAGCACCAGCACCAGCTGCAGAGGAAACAGCTGAGCCAGTACCAGTACCAGTACCAGTGGAGGAGCCGACGGTTGCAGCGGAGACAGAGGCACCAGTAGAGGCTGCCACAGTGTAACTCGTTATGAAATTTTTATTGGTTGAAGAATAAATAAATTATGTGCATGGAATTGCTTTCGATCGGGGCTATGGTTTTTCTCTCTGGTTATGAAAGAGGAGATTGCATGATTGCTGGTGTGAGTATTGGTTGCTATGTTGTTGTTTTAGTACCTAGTTGTGTCGTTTATTAATTAGAGAGCAGTTAATTATTGGGGGTTTTGTTTATTATATTCTGTGTGCGAAGTGTCTCTCTTTGGTAATTTGTATGTGGTACCTTTTTTATTTAATAGAGATTATTTCTAGTGTTTCGAGTGGTAATATGTTTATTTATTGTTTTCCATCTGTTTATATATGTTGTGTGCAAATTGTTTAAATTAATAGCTGCTGAAGAAGTAGAATAATCCTAATATTTTTATCAAACATTATAAGAAATTTTTGGAGAGAACAAAATGTTAATTTTCATGACTTCCTTTTTTTCTTCTGGTATTACTGACATGGATCGTAAGACTTTGTTTTTCAATATGAATAATCCAATCTAAAATCAAACACACGGTCACAGAGTTAATTTGCGAACATTATAAAAAATAATTGGAAATGACAGCATCAAATCAATCAGAAATTAATGTTTGTTTTAAGAGCGTTCATCTGAAAAAATATATATCCGCAATTGATTCCGAAAAATAGCGGATATATAACAACAACTCCTTTCTATAATACAAATTAAAATTATAATAACTTGGTGAAAATTCAACAAAGGGATATGGATTTTGCAACTATTAACATACGGACGGTTTATTTAAGATTTAAATTCTTTTAACAAAATATCCAGTGAACTTAAACTGATACAATTTACTGATTTTCCCAGAAATCTGTCATGTTGAGTTCGACATACCTGTCAATTTACTGATTTGTTCCAATAAAAATCAAATTGAAAGTAATATATCGTATTGTATTTATCTAATATTTCATTTCGAAGTTTGTGCTACATACCTGTCAAGTATTAATTCTTTTTATTTACTGATTTGTTGATTTATTTTAATTTTGGAAAATTATTCAAGCGCTCCGTATTTAAATATTTTATTATACAAACTATCTATATATCTATGCATAAATATTTATTTTAGTATACAAATTATTTATTATTTTTTTCGGAAATGATTATAAAAGAGTTCAAGTTTGAACTTTTGTTTAAAAAGTACAAATATAGGATTCAAAGTTTTTATTACTATTAATAATTTCATTATTCAACTTAAATAAATTATTATTTTCATCAATAATATTTAAATTAAATAATAAAATACTTAAACCGTAAAACTATACATTTAAATAATAAAATTAATATTTTTCTTTATAAACATATATATAATTAAACTCAGTACATGAAGAAAATTAACACTGCCACGTCAAAACTTGGGTATGCCACCAGAGCAAACGGACAATTTTTTTTTTTAATGAACAGAGCAATAGACAATTACATCTTAGCGGCTTAGCGCATGTAGCCGACTAATATGTAAGCTATAACCAATCAAAATTACTAATTCATACTTTCATGAACCGGCTTTTCCTTGAAAACTAAATCATACCAATATTAAATTCGCTTCCTTTGACTTTATTTTTAATTTCTTTTTTGTACCTAATAAGTAATGATGTTAGAATACAGCATTGTGACCTGACCTACTTATAGGCTCACATAACCCATCAATTTGGATGTATTTAGTGTCTTGATTTAACGATCAAAATACTAATTCATAAGCCGATTCTTTTTTAAAACAAACTCTTTTAACAGATTAAAAATGCGTACTAAGATGGAATAAGCATATATAGTTGAATTTTCCTTTCCTTTCTTTAAAGATGAGTTGACTTTTCAATATAATTAATACTGGTGCATCATACGGAGACTACTTGAGCTGTGTCTACATGGTACATACCTATGCATTCACCATACAAAGTTTGTGCGCTTAGAATTTGATTCAATTTGGATGAAAAAACAAATTCATAGAATACAAATGCCTAAGTATTTTGGGCACAAATTCGGACACGAACTTGGCATTCTTGTATCCAGCTCTTGGTAATGACTTCGTACTTCTGTGCTTATTTCTTTCTTTCTGTTTTTTTTCTAGTCGTTGATGTGAGAAAAAAGTTAGTTTGGATGCGAGACTAACAAGTTCATGCTTTTCATATATCAAAAATTAGTCTAATTATTTACAAAAAAAATTTATGAAATACATATTCTTTTAATAAAAATTTCAAAACCCCCTCTATTTGGTTACAAGGAAGAAAGGAAAGAAAGGAGAAAAAAGGAAAGAGATTGGGCCTAACTAGTGGGCCTAAATATTCATTAGTTAAAAATGTCCTTTTTTTTAAGTTAGAGTTGAATTTGGAAATACAATAAAATTCATTGGGTTTTGAGACTTATTTTGTATGAAAAAAATTATCGTCTCATTTCATATACATCAAATATATGTGAAACTGCATTTTATTTTGTTTTGTGTCTTCTAAACATTCTCAAATTGTCATATATGTCATACTTAAGCTTGATACAAAAAATAAAAAAAATATGACATTGATATTTATTTTGAATTTAAATTACAAGATTATAATACAATTGTTATTTTTCTGGAAGCATAATTAATTTTATTTTTTTTATTTTCTTCTGGAACTATTAATTAGCTAAATTGAAATTAATTTAATTATTAAGTTGCTCTGTTTTTTCAATTTTAAAACTAATTTTTTTCCCTTTTTTCTTTTTTTGTTAACAGAATTTAATATAATAATAAATAAATAAAAATCACATTTATAATTATTATCTTTTCATTATAACATACTAAGTTTGATCAAAACTTTAAACAAAAAAAATTAAATTAGAATTAATTTAAATTTATATTTTTCACAAAATTTTTTTATATATTTGGTGTAACAATATTATCATGTGCGATAATTTAAGTTGGTTTTCTTCAATAGCTATATAACCTTTTTTAGCTGAAATTATTAAATTATAACAACGAACATATCTCGTTATGTCTAAGCCACGATGGGCTCTCAGATAAATAACTGAGCGTGGTCTAAGAATTGCTATATGCATGAGCAGCCGTCACCTGAAATGTTGCATCTATGATAAAAAAAAAGACAAACGTCTCATGCTTTTTGGGTTTTGCAATTGATTAGGCGATTACATATCGTACGAACGTAGCACCTAACTTGACGCAACAACTAACAATTTCGAAGTAAACATGGTAAAGAGGCCACACAAAAGGCCGGCTTACTGTCAAAGAAAAGATAAGTAACAGGTTTGTAAAGCCTACAGAGATTTTGACCTAAAATGTTAACACTCGGATCCACCAGGTGTAATCGTTGCATGAGCAACAGTGTGGCCTGGTGCATGCTGAGTTGATTTTGGTCTGAACCTATCTCATGTTGTGTCTTGTTTTGGTTTGTGAAGTTTTACCAGGCTGGGCTGATCCATAGCTGCTCTTTATTAATTTTTCTTTCTGAAGATTAGCTCACCATCGAGCTTGGTGGAGCATTAACTAAATTGTTGATTGTTGCATACATCGGCTGATTTTGTTTTCCCATAACAATCTTGGCACATGCATGTCTCTTCAAATCCCCAATATATGCAACATGTGTTACAAATAAAAGGGAAACGGAGTCTCCTAAATTACCAGAAATTAATTTATATTTAAAAACGACGCCACGATTAAGAAAGAAAGAGCTGCATATTTCATCAATTTTACTCAACTCCTAATCTTTTTATTATTATAAAGGCTCAATCTGTTCCATACAGCACCATGCAAACAAAACACTTCCAACAATTCCTACACAAAATGACAGCATTCAACCATCCTCAACCACAATTATGTAATAATATATATCTAAGATTTTATTATAACAAGCAAATACAAAAGCCAACAAAAAGAAAAAAAAAATAAGCCGCAAACCTGATATATATAACGTATTATTACAACTATGCATGGTAACAATTTCAAGCAATAACCTCAGCAGTCGGAAGGCGCCGTAACGCCGCATTTGGACGGCAACTGCATGGCCAGATCCGGGTCAATCCCGAGAGCCGGAAGAAACCCAGAGTTCTTGTAGGAGCAGAGACACGGCAAGTCGGCACTCTTGAGAGCGGCACAACACTCGGCAGACGGTGGCGACGGGTTCGACCCGCTCACCGATGGTTTGCACGCCTCCAGTTGCTCCTCGGTCATGTTACATATCACCTGTGCCGCACCTACAGATCTCATCACATTGACATTCCCCAATGCCAGAAATAAAACCAAGAGCAAAGCTAGAACTAACTTGGGAGAATGGAGGAGCTCCATTTGTGTTTTTGCTTGAGATTTGGATGCAATGAGATAAGGTTGTTTATATAGAGAGAATGGAAGTTAATATGTAGTAGGAATTTTGGTTTGAAATCAAACGGATTGGAATTGCGTGTAGATTTATAAAACAATTTACGACGACCGTAAATGAGCACTCAGCGCGTCAACTTGCTTTGAATTTGTTGACGTAGCTCTCACTGATGTGATAATTTCACGTAGAAAACAATCTTGGTATTATTGGAACGGGTCACAAACTAACGTGAATATGACTATTTCTCCATGACCCGCCACACCTGATTATAGGAATGACGATCGCATGAAATTTCGCACTGATTGTTTTTTTTTGTTTTTGGTAGGGTACGGAGGTCACGGGTCGGAACGACAAAACTGTGAAAGAGAATTTTGTTAGCTTTTTGTGCTATGAGAATTGAGAAATCACTTTTGTTGGTATCTCCGTAATATTGGCATGAGAGATGTTTGTGATCTTGAACTGGAACAGGTACATGTTGCGGTTTCATTATCTATTCATCTTTATAATGCCTTGTCCCTTCCCCTTCTTTTACACCTTTTTTTTAATATTTCAATATTATAATTCAAAAATAAATAAATAAATTGAAGAATGAAATTCGAAATTGTAAATTTTAAAATTAGAAAGTTTACATCTGTTATCTACCAATAAAATACAGTTCGTATTAATTGTTTGTGAGTTTTATAAACCTATATATTCGTTGAATTGGTTTGGAACTTTAAAATAAAGCTTCTCGGACAGAGAACACAGGAGAACATCAATTGTAAAATTATTTCTAATTTGAAAATCACTTCGCGACGTAAAATCAGATAGTTCAAAAAAAATGGTGCTAGTGCTTGAATTAGGTTACAAAGTTACATTATTTAATCCCAAGAGGTTTGGGATTTGTTTAGATAAACTAAAAGCAATAATAACAAACAAACCAAAACAACCAAAAACAAAAAAAAAAAAACAGTAGTGAAGGTCACAATTCCGCTACTAGCATCTGCAGAAGAATAGGAGTTGATTTTAGTCTTTTCTGAGAAAGACCCTCCAACATCTTTGTATCCAAGTTATATATGAAACCTGTAATCATAATAAATGCAATTATAATTTCAGAGCCACCAGGTCGGAGACTACGATCCAAAACCTTTTTGAGTTTTGAGCGTCTTCAATTGGTTTCCGTATATAATATGTTACGATTTTCTCTCGAATGAGACCCATAGGGAAAGATATATTTATCTGATCTATATAAGTAGGGATGCAAAAGGATTAAATATGAATTGGATTGTGGACAAATTATATTTATATTTGTATTTATTCGGATACAGATAATATTTGGTACGAATACGGATGTAGTTCGGATATAAATACGGATCTTTTTTAAATTCTATAAAATACTCCGAATTTATTTATAAAGTTTGTTTTTTCAATGGTATCATTTATAAACAAATATAAATATTATAAAAAAATTAAAATTTATATTATATATTTAATTATAATGATGAAAGATATAGTTATTTTCATAATAAATATTAAATTAGAAAATATATATTTTGTTAATCGGATATCCATATTTTCAATACGGATACGGATACGGATAATTAAATATGAATATCATATATCCGTTTCATAGATTCAAAATCATATTTATATTCATATCCGTACGGATAATTGAATACTAGATATCCGTATTTAATTTTTACGGATACGGATCGAATATGGAGCGAATAATTTCCGCTCCATTTGCATCCCTCCCTATAAGCCCTTGATGAAGGCCTAAACCAAGTTACATCCCTTGTCCAAAAATAATCCCATAACATAGCTATTTGGGTTACTGGCCCAAATAGCTTGGTCAAGTAGGTGAAAATGGGCTTTCCGACCCATTATTTATTTTAAAACATATGTCATTTTTTTTTTCTTTTTTTTCTTCAGATCATGCAATCTTTCTTTCTTTTTGGTTAATTAAAATATGAGAAGTGACAGATGTATTTTTTTTAATCGGCAAACCCAGATCTTCAAAAAATATTTGCATCTGATGATATTTATATCTTGTGTTTAGTAATAAAAAGGAAAAACTTAAAACTGCAGTTTTGTTGTCTAACAAAGACACAAAGTCTTCCCCTTCAACTTCATTCAAAAAAGAACAAGTAATAAATAGTAATACATTAGATATAAATGGTTGTAATTTTAGATGTAAATAACTATAATATTACATATAAACATTTTCAAAATAAAGGAGGTAAAATGTGAGGTGTGAGAATAATTTTTTTGAAAATATATCATTGTTTGTTAGCTCTAGAAAATGTTTATATACAATGTACATAGCAAGGAAAGATTTAATGCGAATTTGGACAAAGGAGTCGTAGGAATATGTTAGCATCATGTGGTGACAATTGCATTACATTAAGAAAGTTCTAACCTCCCGTTTGACAACTGAAAGCAGAGGTGTTTTATAGTGGAGTAAGCTCAAATATCTATGAAACTAGAATAAAGTTAAATCATCAAATTTCATAATGTTTAATACTTTTTACCTTCACAACTTTATCTACTTATTTCACTACTAACAAATATCAATACTTTAGAGTGATTTAACACTTGCTCCACTTTAATTTTACTTCCCTTGCCAAACGAAACCTTCCTCGAGATACAAACTTACCGAGTTCAAATGAAGTGGTGTTATCTTTGACTTGATTTAATAGTTTAATTATAAGTCAAGTTGAGTCTAATTCAAATTATAAATCAATTGAGCTATGCTTAAGCAAATCCAAACTCTAATTTGATTTAATTATAATTGATTATAAGCTGAGTCAAATTTGATTTAAAAAATCAATTAAATTATTGAGCTTATGCAATTTGAATTCGAATATATATTCTTTTACAAATTATAAGGGTATGTTTGGATCGTGCAAAAATTAATGCAAGAATAGAGTAATTGGGGTTAGTATATGAGAATAGAGACAAATAATAATTTTTTTAGTTAGTGTGAAAATAGCGCAAATTTGTGTTATTTCGATTAATGAAAATATTATTTAAATGGTATGATTGGAATAGTGATGGAGAAAATAAATAAAAAAAATGGCACATATTTTCTATTCATTTCTCTCTCTCTCTCTCAAAGAAAGTAAGAATAATTGCTAAACGATGATTTCATCTAAGTAGAATAATAACTAATCTGGACAGTTTAAAATAGTGATTCATTGTTTGAATCACATCCAATTGAGAACAGCGATGCTATTCGTGAAGTAGCACTATTATCCTATATCCAAATACACCCTAATTGAACTCGAGCTAATATCAAGCTAATCCAAATTGAATTCAAGCAAGTCATAAAAGCTTAACTTTAAATTTTGAACTCAAACCTCAAACTGAACCGAAAATATAACCCAGCGAGGCTATGTAGAACGCGAGTCAACAGGCAGGAATTTATTTACAGTCCAAGTTTCGAATATCAAAGACCAACGTCACGTTGCTATCGTAATCCATCACCTGGTCGACTAATTAAAGAAACAGGCAATTGTAAATATGAAATATAAAATTGAAAACCACTAAAAAGCTGAGAGCCAGAAGTGGATAAACCTTGGACCCACATTTCACGGATAGTACATTTACCACAATAAATGCAATAACTTAAAAACGTAGACAGCAGTGATTAATTGACTTTAAACAAAGCTAATGAAACAGCCTTATGACCTTACCCCGTCAGCGGTCCCAGTTCTAAAACGGTAATAGACAAATAGGAATCGCTTAAGAAACGAATCACACAAGTATCGAAATGTTAAACTATTCCGGTGTAACTAACTAACAAGTGCAGAGTCAACAGGACAAAAGTGGCCCCGGAGTCACTTACCTAGGATTAAAAAAGAAAGAAGGCAACCAATATTATAAAATAAAGCTAAGCAATTGCCAAATAAAAACGCCATTCCAATATCGAAACCAACATCAACGAGTCTTTTACCATCGGTGTCTAACAACTGTGTTTCCCCGCACTGTGTGACTAAACAAACCACAGCATCTCCATCCTCCCACATCCACAAACAAAACACAGCTAGCAACATCTGACGCTATTACATACTACTAACTAGTCTGCTACTAATAATTACTACGAAAATATAGAACCTCCAAACAGGGGTATATTACCACCAAGGAAACAAAAGAGCAGATCGGATCCAGTTAAATCAAGCTTCAACCTCAGGGGCGTCCTGAGGCGGAGAAACCGCGATCCATGACAAACCAAATGGGTCCACCAGGGCTCCCAGTTTCCCACCACCGCATACTGTGTCTTCCCTGATCTCTCCCACCAACTGGGCCCCAGCCTTCACTGCCTTGTCAACTGCTGCTTCCACGTCATCAACTTGCACACGTACCACCACAGGAGAGGCTGTTCTTTCGTTCCTGGTGCAAAAAGAGAGAATGAGAACTTTTGAAACAACTTTAACATATATCAGCATAAACTGATTTTGTACTGGATCTAACAACTTCAACACATTTTTCTGCTTTTTAGGAACAAGAAACGCACTTATATTTTAAAATGGGAAGATCTACAAGCTCAAAAATTACAAAAATGTGTACACGCGCAATAAATAGACAATCACAATCTCTTGACTCGTAAGGTAAATATAATAGCATGAATCCACTTAGAGATCGGACTATAAAGTACATATTTATCCACCTTGCTCTTATAATATGGAAGACCACAAGTTATAAAGCCAAAATCTACAAAAAGAAAAGCGAAATAAGTCGTCATGCCATCTAAAGAACAGCCTAATCAGCGAGAAGACTTAAGAGCAGTGTATTTGGGACAGACAAGACCCAAACTAAGTTTGCAAAAAGAAAAGGTTCCTAACAAACTAAGATAAAGCTCTAAACAGAAGTTCCCACTCAAAATCGAGCTTACGCTAAAGCACTAAGCCGATCAACAACCTCTTGCATTAAAACGCAAGATCTATCCCAGATGCAAGCACGATGCACCACTATTAACTAATAAAATGAAAGAAGAAGCACTACTGCAGCGGATCTGAGTCAAAACACTTACACAACAGTAGAATCGTCGAGCTGGCCACAGATTAGGAAGGAGGTGACCCCGATCTTGAGCTCGGCACAGAGAAGAGAGGGCTGCTCCTGATCGGCCTTGCGCTTGGAGCAGCAAGAACGACTCGCCTCCTCTGCACCAAAGGCCGCCTTGTAGAAGGCCACTGCCTCCTCAGACTTCGACGCCGGCACGGACACCTGAACGCAAACGCCGGAGACGACGACGCCAGCGGATGAACCGTTACGCGCTTCCTCGGCCATAGAAACCCTGAAAAATACCGAGAGATAGGGTTTTGTTTTTTCTGGGAGAAAGTGTGTGTGAGGGGGAAAGAGAGCGTTACTGGAAGCGAAAAGAAAGGGGTGATGGGGATATTTATAGGAAAAAATGCTCATGAGGAAACGATTGCGCTCTGGGGAGTTCGCATCCCCGCTGTCATAGTTTCTCTGCCATAGTAATGTACAACCGGATATCAATCGTTCCTTAAGGACCCTACTTAACCTGAACCGTTCATTAAAAATGGGGCAACTATTTCAAAAATCATCCTAAAAAGCCACATCCAACCTTGTTGGTTTGATACCAATCGGACGGTTGTAAAAATTTAATTGATTGCATCGCCGTCCATAGTCAAGTGCAGCGGATGTTGGCTACATTTGCGTTGTTGAATTTTCGTCTGGATTTGAATGGTCTTGGTTGTATAAGTTGATTGACGAAATTGCCACTGGGGTTGTGAGTGGCAAAAGGTTACAAATGCCTCTTTGCTTTTTGTAGTTTCTTTTTGGACGCTATAGACTGTGTACGCAGCAGAGATGTCCGTTCAGAACTGAACATGACTTGTAAAAGCGACGAGGAGGCAAGGACCGTAAGATCAGACATATCTTCTAATATAATTGTTTAAAAGTTAACTGGCCGACATAAGATTTTTGAGTTAATTTAAGAATTCGTAATGATAAATTTTAAACATAAAATGTGACCAAGTTTAAGCTCAGCGAAATTTGACATTGAAATTTAAGGTGATGGTAGATATATTAAAAGATAGAATAATCTAAATGTAATTAATTAAGTAATAGATTATCTATTTAATCAAAAGATAAGGTTTGCATGGGTTTTGCGATATTTTTTTTTCTTACGAACTCATATAAGCAAATGACTAGATGTCATGGATAAGAATCAGGCTAATACTTATAGATCATGTTTGGTTGAAAAATAAAATTATGAAGGCATAATTTCTTATGTAAAGTTACGATGTCATAAAATATTTTCGTTTGGTTGAACAAATGGAAGAATAAAAATAGTATATATTTATGTTATCACATTAAAAAAATATAAATATTATTAATATTGTCAACTATTATATTTTTTATAATAAAAATGAAGATGATGATAGTGACATTAATTATTATTATTATTATTATTATTATTATTATTATTATTATTATTATTATTATTATTATTATTATTATTATAATATCAATAACAATAACAGTTACTATCACGATAACATCAGTTAAATAAATAATATTGATAAAAAATAGATCAACAATAATTATGCAATGATATTAAAAATATTATATAATAATTAATTATAATAATATCAATATTTATAATTAATAAAATATGATAATATCATTGATAACCACAATAATTATGTTGGCAATGAAAAATAAAAAATAATCATATTACTAATAATTATATAAAATAATAAAATATGATATTATTTAATTAAGAATATCAATATATATAATTATATAATTATATAATTATATAAAAAACAAAATAATAATAATTATTATTATATTATTAATAATAATATTAGTAACTATCATAATATTAATAAAAATTATAATAACAATAATAATAATAACAACAACAACAACAACAACAACAATAATAATAATAACAACAACAACAACAACAACAACAATAATAATAATAATAATAAAAAAGGAAATCACAAAATCGTAAAAAATTATAATTTTTAATACATGACATTTAAAACAAAAACCAAGTATAAAGACCCATTATATAAGTTGCTTGTTTATCCTCTAAATATTGATTCGGTAAAATATTAAATAAGAACAATAATATTCAGACCAAAAAAGTTCATATGATGAAATACACAAAAATGAAAAAGGAGCTCTGGACAAGTGAAAACAATATTTGAAATTTACTTGCACGAGTTACAACAACAGAGGCAGGCCGATGGCATCAGCATCAATTCCGGGCAGCTTCATTCACTCAGGAATTGTTCAGGACATGCTTTTGGTCCCTCCCAAAGTGATGCCCGCGCGGTCAGAGTTCCCAATGCCCGTTGATCCTCCATACAACATCAACCGTTGGATTAATTTTGATCGGTCCATGATTCGATCGAGCGTCGCGCGACCACAAATAGTATTGCGAACATAAACCGTGGACCAAGGCGGTAAAATCGAGCTGGTATTGTGGTTTTACCCGTAATTTGATCAAATATCCTGGGCAAACTCATAGTTAGCAGATAATAGGGGACCGGTGCCTAGGGAGTAGGCCCTGCTTTTCTCTGCCGTGTCACACGATCACGTTTTTCCACCTCGCTCGGGAATTCCGACTCCAAGTTTGTTCGGTTCGCATTGTAGCGATCGCTACACATGATCAGAGCCGTATATCCAACTCATGATTTGACTCGTAAGTCGGATTAGGAACTCTTAAACGAGATGCGGTCGCGCCATGATAGAAGCAAAATATCAAAATTTCAGCGAGTCGGTCGCTAGTCACTTTTTAATCACACACCCGCTGCAATTGTTTGCGCGTTATACTTTGCGTACGAACCGTCCGATTAAAATCGGATGGTTTAAGTTAGAAGAGAAAAGGTGTCCCTAAAAAGTTAAATGTAATATGGACGGTTTGATATTGATCGGATGTGCAGAAAACTGTGATAGTGACGTGTATGGTTAGCACCTAGCGGACGCATTTTCTATCCACAGCTACATTCATTGATGCCGGACATCTTAATATTTCTTGGTGATTTTCATTGGGACCAGAATCCGGAGACTTCAAATTATCACATACAATAAATGATCGTACGAATTATTATATAAAAATACGATAAATGACATATCTTACAGAGTTACCAGTAGAAATTCATTTTATGGGTTATATTTTCTAAAGATGTTCCATGGACGCTGCTGAATTTATACTTCTTCCTTGGATGGTTTATAAATCAGCTCCAATTCAATACATGCATGATAACAATGTAAAACAATTCATCTTTGTAAATGAGATTTATTTAGTATTATTATTTTTTTATTTGTATATTGAAACTTAAAATACATTATATGCGAATTCTAAAAATATTGAGAGTCATATGTTACATTATTGGTTACCAAATTAAATTATAACACGATTTATACATGATACTCTATTAAAATTATTTTAAATGTATTTTAATGATTTTGTTCATGTTTTTAATTGATTAAAGCCATTTTTTCTCATAAAATCACCAAAATTCATAAAAGTACTTAAAATTAGGTCTTGTATATGTTTATATATTTATACGGCTAAATTAAATAGATACGATACATTTTATGTATAAAATTCAACTAGAAAGTATTTTAAATGTATTTAATGATTCAGTTCATGTCTTAAATTGATTTAAGCCTAATTTGTGCTCATAAAATCATCAAAACTCAAAAAAAAATTATGTCATTTACAAGTTTACATGTTTATTTGAGCTCAATTAAATAGATACAACATGTTTTATGCATAAAATTCTGCTAGAAACACTTTTAAATGCAATGATTTATTTCATGTTTTTAAATAATTAAAACCTCATTTGTGCTCATAAAATCATCAAAATTCATAGAAATACATATTTTATGTCTTATATGTATTTACATATTTATCTGAGCTAAATTAAATAGATATAACGTGTTTTATGCATCAAATTCAAATAGAAAGTATCTCAAACGTATTTTAATAATTTTGTTCATATTTTTAATCAATTTAAGTCTCATTTGTGCTTATAAAATCTGTTTACCATTAAAAAGTTATCAGAAAATACACACAAATTAAATTATATGAAATTAAAATGTAATTTCATGTGATTTTCATGTCAAAATTTAAAATTACGAAATTATGTCCAATTTCATAATTTACCACATATGAAATTTATTTCTTGAAATTAAAAAATAATTTCATTAAACAATCATGTCAAATATTAAAATCATGAAATGATGCTCAATTTCATGATTTATCACATGTCAAATTTATTTCTTGAAATTAAAAGATTTTTAATGTAATCATGCCAAGTATTAAAATCATGAAATTATGCTTAATTTCATGATTTATCACATATGAAATTTATTTCTTAAAAATAAGGATTGATTTCATGAAATAATCATGCCAAAATCCTGATTATATGAAATCAAGAAACAATTTCATATAATTAAAATTAAATCAACTCTGAATTAATACCAGAAAATTAAAAATGAAACAAAATTATATAAAAATGGAAAATATGTGCAGACTTGATATCAAAAACATTTCAGAACTTGTTATTAATCTCGTTGAACACATCTCAATACGCAATTAGAAAAAATGTGACAAAATCAAATGGGACCAAATTGAAATCAATACTTGAGGTGCCCTAATATGTACAAAAGACAATGCACACCCAAACTGATGAAATTGATCACTCAAACATACTCAGACATACTCAAAGATGCTTCTGAAAGAATCAATTGAAAAGAATTACAAAGAAATATCGGCTGGTGCCGAGCTCTCTTGAACTCACCTGGTATTGATTGGCGAAAGTCGCAAATTTGACAATTTAAATTCAAATTAAGCTTCAAAAACTTGTTAAACATATCTAAACGATGCTAGATGCCAAAGAAATTGAATCAATTTGCTCAAATTCAGCTTAAATTCATCAAAATTTCTCTCTCAGCCACATCTCGGCCAAAAATGAGGTGGCTACCGCCATTTCCGGCGATCTACGCCATCGCCGATGACGAGACCACCAGCATTGGACTTCTTGTGTTCCAGCGATACCAATCACTCCCTCTAATCGGAGATCCGATGCCGACAGAGCCTTGATCACAGTAGGAGAAGAAAAGTACAAAAATTGATGCATTTCAAAGTACGAATCTTGATGAAATTCAAACAGTCCATCACAGGCCTGATGCGCATCTTTGATCCAACGGCCCAGTTTAAAAGTTGTTTTAAAAACTAAACTAAATTCCAGATCTTGATACATAGGCTCAAATCCAACGGTCCATATTAATCTGTTTTGAAAATAAGTTTTAAACATTAAATAAAATTCCTCAAGGTCAAAAATGATGAAAAATATATTAAAAATCATGGTTTCATTTAAAAATATTTTTGGAACAATAAAATATCAATTTGATTTTATTTTTATTTCAAGAAAAATTCAAACCATATGTCATGCATACTATTTTGTATAAATAAATAAAATTAGCACAAGAATAAAATTAAATTTTGTTGATAATATGATTTTGTCAAATAAAATATATCAAATATGCAAATATGTCCAAATCTTTGACCAAATATGTCAAATATATAAATATGTCCAAATCTTTGACCAAATATATCAAATATGCAAATATGTCCAAATCTTTGATCAAATATGTCAAACATATCAATATGTCTATATTATGATAAAATATGATGTTCAAAATATCGAAGTCATGTTATATTTTGATAAAGTAAATTAAAATATTCAAAATTATGTTATATTTTGATGAAACAAATTAAAATATTCAAAATAACAAAATTATGTTATATTTTGATTAAATAAATTAAAAATGTTTAAAATATCAAAATCATATTATATTTTTGATAAAATAAATTAAATATGTTTAAAAAATGTCAAAATGATCAGATCACATTTAAATTGACCAAATATGTCTAAATCTTGACCAAACATGTATGTAAATATGTAAAACCCACTTAAAATTTGACCAAACATATAATTATGTCCAAATATGCAAAACATAATTAAATCTTGACCAAATATGTTATTATGTTCAAATATGCAAAACCTATTTAAATATTGACTAAACATATCATTATGTCTAAATATGCAAAACATATTTGAATGTTGATCAAATATGTCATTGTGACAAAAATGATCAATATGTCCCTGAATGACGCATGATGGTCAAATGTTGACCAAAATTCCCAAAATACTCTCGGAAAGTCAAACATTGACCAAAATCATGTCTAAATCTTGGTAAAACACACCAGCATATCAAATCATATTTTGAAAACGTTAAGTTGGAGGTGCGCTTCAGATTTAATGTTCCTTATTTTGATAATCTCCAATTTCTCAGGTTTCGAATTGGCATAGCGTTTCAGATTCGAGATTTGAAAGGTCAATTGATTGTTTAGAACAATACGTCCTTGTCTTTGACATGGACCTCTATGGAGATTAAACATCTTTGATTCCTTAAGTATCAAGTTAGCAATGTGCTTCATATTCGAA
The DNA here is from genome assembly GCA_037678475.1 of x Bolboschoenoplectus mariqueter. Lineage (NCBI taxonomy): Eukaryota > Viridiplantae > Streptophyta > Magnoliopsida > Poales > Cyperaceae > x Bolboschoenoplectus > x Bolboschoenoplectus mariqueter. The sequence continues at coordinate 3,760,763 of CM075258.1, read as the reverse complement.
CTCCGTAAGATTAATAGGATTATACGTCATCGATCTCCGATTTGTGAGAGATTATACGTTTCTCTGACTTTAGATTATATGTCTTTAGTCTGATCGTTAAGAATTATACGTTCTGGTCACTTCGACTCTTTGAGACGTACCATTAAGTATAACATAAAATAATAAAAGGTGGGGGGGGGGGGTTTAAATAGATATGATATAAATAAACTTCTTTTGCACAATTTTATCAAAAATAAAATAAATTTGAAGGGAAAAAACAAAAGCCATGAATTCAACCCATATATTTTTGATTATTTAGCCCATTAATCAGATGTTCCTGAGGCGAGAGCCGGGGTAATTAACGACGGGGGATTGCGCCCGTCGGAAAATAAAAGTACCCATAATCACTCAAACAATAAGTCCTCGAGCGCACATATCCGTACAGGGGTGTACCTATACCTTCTTTTTCCTCGTGAGCGAGGACGTCGATGTTTCGCGCGTGAACCGCGAAAAATGACTGCACAATATTTGGATAGGAAATAGAGTTTATGAAATTAGCTTGCTAATTTTGGAATAATCACTTATTCAATTTTTGTTGAAAAAAATGCTAAATAGCAAGGCTAGCAATTATTCCAAACATCTGTTCATAATTCCCAATGCAAAATAATGTTCGAAATAACATCCGAAACTAAATTAGTGATATTCATTCACCACTCAAAGATACTCTACGAAAAGAAGACCATCCACCCTGTTCCACAAAAAGGAAAAATAAAAGAAAAGAAAGCGAGCATGATTCAATCTCAAGAGAAAAAAAATTGCTTAATTAGATTTAAATTAGATTTAAGATTTAGAGCATCTTCATTCTTATAATTATAAAAATTATTAAAAAAAGGAAATACTTAAAATTATTTTGGGTCAGACAACAAGATGCATATTCCAATCTCTGTAGCGCTTTTTATATGACCTGAAAAATGAAAAAGAAGGGATCTAATAATCACGATCATTGATACTCATAATGCATACTTTATTATTTATGCTTTAATTAATATATATAAATAATTAAATTTATTCTAATCATTCTCAATAATATATATATAAAAAAATATTGAATTTTAATTTTGTTTTGATATCCATCAAGAGAGTGAATTAAATACTAAAATTTGGTTCGTTGATTTCTGTTAGTGCTTGATGTGTAACAAAATAAAGTTCGAATGATATAATTTTTTGTGTATCTATACAACATGATATATAATAAATATTCAATTAATTAATTTTATTATTTAAGAATTTAATAAATAATTATTTATAATTTAATTTTATAATCATTAATATAACATCAATAATTATGAATATAAAATTCCTCCTCAAAATAAAAATGCTAGGCTGGTACAAAGCCTGACAAAATCTTACTATTCTAGTGAAATTATAAAATTATCAAAAGAAAAAAGACAAAAAAAGAAGAAGAAGAGAGGATATTATAAAACTCTCGTAAGCCCAACATCCTAACAAGACAGATATATAATATTCAAATCCATCCATCAAAAGGGGCCAATTGGCCCAATTCAAAAATACAAAATTGTAGAAACATCTAGTCATCTACCCTTTTTCCTCCTCCTCCTCCTACTAAGTCTGTTAGTTATCCTATTAAAACACTCTACTACACAGTCAAAGCAGAGAACGCGAGAAGAATTAGAGCAACTGAGCAAATGATAAACCTCGCTCTCTCCTCCACCTTCTCTAAACCCCTCCCTTTCTCTGCTCTCCAGTTCCCGCCTCCTCTTGCCACCACGCGCCTCCATTTCTCCAACAAGGAGAGAAGAACCTCCCCTCTCTCAGCCGCCTACACCGACTATAGCCCAACTCAATTCGATGAAAAACCAAGCGACGAGAGCGAAGAAATGACTGCAGAGAAATTGAAGGCGCTTCTCAAGGGAGGCGAGCAGGTCGTCTCTGTCATGCAAGAGATGATCAGCCTAGTAGTTTTCTTTATTTTTATTCCTTATTGTTTCTTTAATTTATTATTTATGTCATTAAACCTGATTACTTTTTTGTTCTGCGTAGTTAGAAGATATGGAGGTGGGCATGGACAAAGATGCGGAGCCCATGGCACTTCAATTGGTGGCACAAGGTGTGATTGGGAAGAGGGTGGATGAGATGGAGTCTGGCTTCATGATGGCCATTGATTACATGATTAATCAGGCCAAGAAAGACAATGATGTCCAGGTGCTCGATAAATTGCCTAGCTGAGTACAACTTCCTATTCCCTCCATGGGTGTTATATGAGGAATTAATATGAGAAACCAATTACGTAAATCAGATTGCAACTAAAGGGTTCATCAAACGTGTTGTCTAAATTGGTAAATTCTTAACATTTATTTATGTATTTTTCAGCGGAAGTCGCTGCTGGAGGTGATTAAACAAACAGTTCTGGATCATCTCACCAAAAAATGTCCCCCACAAGTGAGTAGATCGCTTTGAAAGCTATACTAGCTTACATGCAATTAATTTATTGGCTCCTCTTCTGCATTCATTTTTTTATGTATATCTTCTGGCTTGTAAATATGATCTGAATTATGCTTCTCTATTGTGTTCGTTGGTTAAAGGATGCGGCAGATGTACTATTTACCAAAGGGTTGTTATGTTGGCATTGCGACTGTAATTTCTAATTGATGGATAAAAAGATAATTAAACACCATCCAAGCCAAGAAAAATGTTGAAGAGAGAAAAATGTAGCCAAGACCCAACTGACCTTGTTGTGTCATCAAAAAAGTCTAAAAACCATGTCTTTCAAAAATTGTACACGACAGGTTCAAGTGGTGGGGCTTCTTTGTCAGACAGCAAAAAAGGATAGTAGGTATGAATTGTTGCGGCGAGTAGCAGCAGGTGGAGGTGTTTTTCAAAGCGAAAATGGGCTCAAAATTCATCTGCCAGCTGCCAATTTAAATGATGTTGCTAACCAAGCAGATGATCTTGTGGAGGTACATCTAAATAAAGAAATGGTTTTTGCATTTTCATCCATGTGGAATGAATGAAATAAATTAATTTTTCCTATAGTCTAGTTGGAATAGTTTCGGACAATCGATGGAGCACATGACTTTTATATTTTGAAACTTGTTTCATTGATTGAATTTGGATCATCAACTATTAGAGGGACAACTTTTTCCTTTTATCCATAGTTAGTAATGATCAACTGTGTTCGGGAGCAAGTAGTTTTGGTGTTCTAATATCTTGTTTTGTACTTCATTCTTAAGTTATTGGTTAAAGGTCTTGTTAGCAAATTCTTGATACTGGTAGGTCCTTGCTCTCAAATTTTCCAAGAGGAGAGGAGACTGTTATTTTTGTATATTATGTTTAGTTTGAGTAAACTACTTAACAAAATATGCAGAGCATGGAGGAAAGACCTACTATTCCAGACAGAAAGCTACTTGCTAGACTGGTTTTAGTGCGTGAAGAGGCTAGAAACATGATGGGTGGTGGTTTATTGGATGAGAGAAATGACCGTGGCCTTAGCACGCTGCCTGAGGCAGAGGTCTGTCAACCTCCCTTCCTCTATCTCCCTTCATGGTTCGCTTGCTAATGGAGGCACTCTGTCTTTTTCACCTCGTGTGAAACAAGTGCCATCCCTACTTTGGATAAGTGTGAACCATGTACAAAGCTGTTATGCAGTGCAGAAGTTGAGGTGTCCCCCTGTTGGCTGGCAAGCCCAGGGCAAGCTGCTTGCAAGAGCCAAGGCTTTCTGTCACGATCTTGGTATCAAGGCAACAGTTACAATAGTGACATGTTATCAATTGTGCCCATGTAGAATACAAAGCTTCAGGCTAACCTAACTTTCTGTGGGCCCCATCACTCAAATCTTAAAATGTGGGGCTACTTCTGGACCCTTTTATTATTTGATTTTTCTATTTATATTAAACTGGCTTGTAGGTGAACTTTCTGAGCAAGCTAGTAACCTTGCGACCAGGAGAACCTGTGAAAAAATTGATCAGTGATGTTATGCATGGCAGAGACGAAGGAGCAGATATTTCAGAAAGTGAAGCTAGCAGTCCAAGAGCTGCTCCAAAAGGGATTTTTGGAAGGGTAATTTGAATATTATTATCTTGGGCTTTTTGAGCAATCAGTTGGCTAATTGAGTAAGAGGGCAGGATGACAGGTCCTAAGCAATGCCACCTTAAGAGCTTGACACAATAAAATTTCAACTGAGAGCAAAATATAAAATTCTTATCATATTTGTAAAAAAAGAGCATTGAAACTTTAAAGAACTTCAAAATATTATTGCAGTATTAGTATTAACACTGTTTTATAGTTTTTTCAAGAAGTCAAAAAGTTCATAAATTGTAACATAGTGAAGCATGAATAAGGTTGATCATCTGATCACTTGACATGGCTTTTAAATTTTAATTCAAGAAGTGGGAGGATTATTTGGTGAAATATGGAATCAGGAGGTGCTTGGTGCCAAGGGGAGAGGATTCCCTTGTGTCTGTGGTGCTGTGGCTCTAGCCCAGCATAATTCCTTTACATACCTTGAATATTCAAAATCTCATTGGTTCTCTCAAATTTGATAGTTTTATGGATCCTGACAGAGAGTAGCTGACTAGACTGAAGGCAGATTAGCCTTTGTGTTCTTTTTGCTCTCCCACTTAGCTAAAATAATCTGAACTAATTTACATAACAAAATATCATTTTAGGGAAGTGTATCAGGCCGTAAACCACGACCCGTCCGTCCCGGAATGTTCCTTGAGACTGTCTCAAAGGTACAAAAAAAAATTGTACTTCTGACTTTTTTCTTCTGTGTTATCAGCCTGGTTTCCACATCATTGTAGATATGTGATCTTATAATCTCTTTCACAGGTACTAGGTGGCCTGTATGCTGGAAGGGGTTCTGGTGTGACGGCACAACAATTAGAATGGGTTAGGCATCTTAAAACTCTATTATGTTCCAGTATTTTCTTGTACCAGACCAATATTTGTTGGTTTCATGCCAGAAAATTTTAATTATTTACCTTTTAATGTTTCTACTTGCTTGATAATTTTGACATTATTTGAGGCTTCATCCTAGAAATAGCTGGCTTACATGAGTGGTATCGGAGTCCATGGGGCTTGGCTTCCTTTTCAAGATGCTAAAACTAAAATGTTTTTGCTTGTTTGGTCAGGTACACCGAAAGACCCTTGAAATCCTTGAGGAAATGGCTTATTAATACTTCATCTGAAACCTGATCTCAGTTCAACTTAAATCAAAAGCTTCCTAGCAATTGATGATCTAAGTTTCCATGTACATTTCCATTTTCGTTTATGTTTTATCTTCTTTTACTATAATTGTCATGGGGGCATGTATATTACTAAAATTTTTGAAAGTGCTCAAAGGGATCTTACTAATTTGTTCTGCTAATTGCCATTTTAGCTTGTGACTTGTTATTTATGTATAGAGTTATATAAAGACATGCAGCTGTAGTTTTTCTAGTACAAATGTTTAATCTTTTTCTATGCAATGAGATTTGTAGCTTGACTAGCTCAATTGTTCTTTCACTTTATAATGATGGTTGCACCTTGTTGCCTTATTTCTGTAGAGCAGTTTTACCTTGTCTCCTGTCCTTGGACTTGCTCATTTTCTTTTATGTTTAGTCTTAAGTCAAATTTGAAAATTTTAAAGTCTTTTTGGACATATGAAAAAAGTATCAGCAGAGAGAGAGAGAGAGAGAGAGAGAGAGAGAGAGAGAGGACCAACAGTAGGAAACTCAGACTCAGAAACAGAAATTATGAACTGAAGATCAAAATTTCATTTTAAATTGGCCTTTTTCAGGCCTTCATTTATTATATTTCATCTGAAAGAGCTTTCTCTTTTCCATGCCTAAATCAACGAGATACCGATATATAAAGATAAACTGTTATTCAAGATACCTTGCAAACTAGGTAAGCCTGAACTTTTTGCATTCTCTCTTTCTAACCATCCTCATATGTAATAATTCATACCTACCTGAAGCAAATTCTTGTTGGGTATTTGTAAATCCACAAACCCTTGCCTAGAGTTCCTCCTAAGAAAATCATACACATAATTCACAATCACCTTCTTAAATAAATTAGAATCCTCACTGGCCTTGACCTCGCTACGGCCCAACAAGTACACTACACCAGCCTCTTGAGATGTTTCTAGAAAATGGATCTCCTTCTGTACATCTTCTCGATCAGAGTTCTCTTCATGAATGAAATTCTTAACATGCTCCATCAGCAGCTCCTCAAATTCCATACTCCCCACACGACGGTCCCTGTAGCCGTACCTAGCTATGCACCTGTACATTTTATGTTCCCTGGGCCCCACCCTTCGGAGCAAGAATCGCTCCTCAGGGGGTACCTTATTTACCGGCAAGTCCTTAACCGAGACTAAAACCAGTACAGAGTGAATTGCTGGGACGTTGGAGAGAAAATGCGGGAAAATAGCAGGGATGCCTTGTGTCAATTCAGTGTACAGAAGGCCAACTCCTGGTACACGTGTGATGCCGAGGCTAGAACCAAGGCTATTCAAGTAATCCATAGAGACCTTTTTCTCTACCTCGAAAGCGTGACGCTTAGTCTGTACGTAGTGCCATACGTACATGATAAAGAACAAAAGAGCTGCGAATGTTAGAGGGAGATAACCTCCTGTAGTAAATTTGTAGAGAACTGAAGAAAAGTACAGGAGCTCAAATGAGACAAAGATTAAGATGAAGAGTGTGACTAATTCAAAGCTTATTTGCCATATCATCAACATAATTATGGTGAGAAGAGAAGACGTCACAAGCATCACAGCCACCACCGCAATTCCTAATTTTAAATAAAATGATGAGGTAAATGTTTTTAGTTACAAGTATAAAGACGGCCTACAAAAATTGAAGTTTGCATTTCCCTCTGAAGCATATATGGAAGATTATGCCAAAGGACTGCAAGCCTCTTTGGAACCAACAATACCAGACTTGTCCAAATGTTTAGTGCCATCTCTTTCATTGTTCTTTTCCTTTTTTCTAACCTTTCAGCCTAAATCGGAAAAACAGATAAAACAGCAGAGAGAGAGAGAGGCCTTGATAGCCACTGTGAAGTTTTCAAAAAGGGAGAGAGAGAGAGAGAGAGGCCTTGATAGCCACTGTGAAGTTTTCAAAAAGGGAGAGAGAGAGAGAGAGAGAGGCCTTGATAGCCACTGTGAAGTTTTCAAAAAGGGAGAGAGAGAGAGAGAGGTAGGTTCACAGAAGGATGCATTAATAACTAAGAGTAGACAAGGAACTAAGAGCTTTTACCATAGGCATTTCCAATACTGGTGGTGTCTTTGAAGGAAGCAGTGACAAAAACACAAGCTACCAAGAGAAGAAAGTTGATCTCAGGTATGTACACCTGTCCTTCATGCTTGCTCGAGGTATGAACTACCTTCACACGGGGAAAGCAACCCAAGGCCATTGATTGTTTTACAATTGCAAATGTGGCTGAAATCATTGCTTGACTTGCTATTATTGATGCAAGCACAGCCACTGCGAACATAGGCCAATACACCACCTCTGCATATGAGCAAAACCAATTTAGATGTTTATGCCATATCGCAACCAAGTATTCCTGAATGAATACTAATTAAATTCAAAGATGATTTTTTTTCCCTCTCTTTTGAATTGTTGAAGAAGGTACCGGGAATTGATTTGTAGAAGGCGTCTGGGATATCTTTAGGAAATTTAGATAAATAAGCAGCTTGTCCAACATAAGCACATATTAAACACGGATAGACCAATCCAGTAAAAGCAATCTACAGAAAAAAAGATTAAAAATAAGCCCCTATTTTCTCATATACATCACTGAAATTGATATCTGGAGGGATAGCGGTGCGTGTGGGAAAAGTAAAACCTGAATTGATCTGACGGAGAAGTGACCTAGATCTGCAAACATTGCTTCAGTTCCTGTTCAATTCATTGCACCATCTGATCAGTAATTTATCACTTTAATTGTCAATGTTTTGTCTCCTTTGCTGGTGTCACCAATTGGATATGGTACCTAAAGAGTGATTCTTTTTGTTTTTTAAATTACAAAAGCACAAGACACGGACAGTAATAGAGAGAAAAACTTACCGGTCATGCAAAGAACAACACCTCCAAGAGAAATCCAAGCTGTTTTTAGGTCACTTTTGAAGTAGGACACTATGTATATTGGATTGAAAGCCTTGAGCACAGTGGAGTCATGTTGGATCAGGTTGAATATGCCAACAGTCCCAATAAAGATGTACCAGACAAGTATAGCTGGTGCAAATGTATATCCCACTTTCTCGGTACCAAATCTTTGCATCGAAAAGAGAACCACCAAGATTGCGATCGATATCATTGCAATTGCATCTGATTAAAAAAAATTAGCAAACAATTCAGTCTTGTAACATAAAAGATTAGTTGTAAGTTTAGTTTAAGTGCATATCTTTAATAAATGTTGCAACATTTTTGTGAATTATACAATTCATAATTATGGGAATGGAGATAAAGATGAAGAGTACTTTTTTCTAGAAATATGGACAAATGCATACCTTTACTTATGCTAGCATCAATTTTCTTCACACCATCTACTGCTGATAGAACTGTATAATTACCAGGTAAAATGTTAAAATACAAATTTTTTTTTCCAACTTCTAAAATTAGATAAGAAGATTTATTTAGTTGCTAACTTTTAAATTTTTTAGTTATCAATATAATCTGGCCAATAAGGACCTCAAAAAAAAGCAAAGCAAAAAAAGAACATTTCGGTAATAATTCCATTTGATTACTGTGCTTCTGCTTAAGAAACCTCAGTAAAATTCTTGTAAAAGCTGAATCTCCATCCTCTTTTATGTGCTAGTTCAACATCACAATAAAATAACAAAGAACCAGAACATGGAGCTTGTAACAGAAGTTTAAATAAATAACCTGAGATGCAGGGTGTAAGAATGCCATCGCCTATAACCATGCAAGTACCAAGAAGGGCCAGAGAGAGAAGTGCACCCTTAGCAAAGCTGCTCCTCTCAAGTGCATCTCTGATCTTCTCAGCTCTTCTTTGGTGCTTGTTTGGTAGCTCTAACTTGTAAGCAGAGAGTTCCATCACCTCTGTCTGTTGGCTTGGGAGTGCATTCACATTTGAATGCCGGCATATTAGCGAATACAATGCGAAAGTACCTCCTGAAGAAAGGGGCGAAAGGAATCAGATTTCAATCTTACTCTGTTGTTCATGTCCATGTAGTACTTGTGTTCAATGATTGCTATTTTTTTTGTAACTAATCCTAAAATGCTCTGTATTTTGTATGAAGTTTAGAATTTAAGAATTAGCAATCTTGTATGTTATATGCATAGAGTCATGGCATCAAAACTCTAAATCTTTGACCGAAGCCAATATGGCACCACCATCAGAACAGTGCATTAGACTTGGTTGATACAAAGAAAGTTAATCATATTTACAGTTGGGAAGCGGTACCCTCTCCGTTGTCACTGGCCCAAAGAACGATGAAGACATATTTGATAAGGGGGAAGAGAGTGAGAGTGTAGATGATGAGAGAGAGAGCCCCGATTATCTCGCTTTTATCTGGGACTCTGTCGGCAAACGTGCTTGCGAAAACATACAGAGGCGACGTGCCGATGTCCCCATACACAACTCCAATGCTTTGAAATGCAAGTTGCAAGACGGCTGCCGTTGTTAGAGCCTAGCATGGTTTGAAATACAATACCTTGAATTAGTAAACAAATTAAAAATATGTGAAAACTGACATGAAAGTGTTACCATGCCACCTTTATTTTGTTTCCCTTCTGAGGCTAACTTTGCAAACTTTTTTTTTTTTGTTATTTACATTTCATTGTCTCTGGGCATTACTATCAAGGTTAGAATAAAAGGAATATTCTTGCAATGAATATAGGAATACTAATAAACTTCTTTCTTCTGTTACGTCCATATTTAAAAAAAAAATGGACCTTTGAATATATTAAATTTAGCATTTATCAACTTCTTTTTATATGAAAAAAGGGTTGGTGACTGGTACTTGATTGCTCTGAAGCTAGAATGTTTTGGGTGGTCCCTTATACTGAGATTCCAACACATTTATAAATTCAGAAAGTATTCTATGTCAGAAGAGAAAAAATAAATAAAAACAAACTAGAAAGGTTTAAGGACATGAAAACTCACAACAAAGAGTACAAAAAAACTAAAAGAAAAAACCAAAGGTGCTGTACCTTAGATGCAGCCGGCATGCCGGAGACGCGGCTAGCCTCTTTGTCAAGAGAATCCATTCTATGGAAATTATTTCTCAGAGGCACACCTTTTTCTTTTTCTTCACAATTTTTTGTGTCCTTTCCTCCGTTCATGGCCTTGTCATTATTTTTTTCATCAATCATTTCTATGTTCACTATTACTTCATCAACCACCTCCTCTCCCATTGGAAAGAAACTTTTTTTTTTTTTCCCTTTTCCAAATAAGAACTAAAGAGAAGAGAGATATAGGTGTTCTACTTCTTTTTATTAATATTCTCTTTACACTTCCTCTTATTTAGGAGCTGAAGTTTGTTGGTCTTTTATAGCCAAATCAGGTGGTGGTAACCTAAGGGCTCTTGCTTAAGAATGTTTTGGGTAGACTCGGTCCAAGAGAAATCTTACATAACACATGAAACTTTCTCATTGCACTATAATTTTTTGGTAAAAATATGTACCTTGATATTAAGCATTTTATATAGTCCAAATATTAAACACAAGATTATCTAATGAAGTGCTCGTAATAATTTTTGTCCACACAAGTGCATGGATAAATCTTCCTTTCTTTTGAAGAATAACACAAACCAAATAACTAGTAATGTAAAAACATTAAGTCGGTAGCATTTTATATTTTTTTCTATTTGATATTTCCAATTAATTTGATCGTGAACCAGGTCCAAGTCCAAAATTAGTGATCTTCGTTTGGGTTTTTTTTTACTTGGGGCAGCGACCCGGCACGTGAGCAGCTGATGGAATGAATCTGTTTTAGCATGGATACATGTACGCGGGAGGGGAAGCTTCCTCCGAGGGAGGCACTGACTCCTGTTCTAGTTCTGATCCTCTCTAACCAAAACGGTACCCGAGGAAGGTTTCTAGCCAATCTGAACCGTCCGAAATGGATCTGACAGCCTAGAGTCTACCTGATTACAGGCCAGGATTAGATGTTTCTGTTTGATCTAAAATTAAATTGGAGAGGATCCCCTTCCATATGTGGACTATGCAAGTACTATTAATTTTCTGCTTGATGAAAACCTCGCCAATAAGTTTTGCAAATAATATTAGAATATGATATACATACAAAATGAAAACAATAAATACATTATTATATTGCGCTAAAAGTGTAAACGACGACAATCACTTCACAACTTTTTGTTAATTGTCAAGCTTCATAATTTTGTGATATTTTCTTTATGCTTCTACACCATCTTAGAACTCATAATAATAGGGTAGAGCTTAGTAGGATTAATGTGGGCAATAGACCTAATTTGTTATGGGCAATTTAATTAGCTTTATAAAAGTAGAACCAGGATTGTGACAATAAAATTTGTTATGTTTGATCCATCTTTTGTTAAATGATTCATATCTCCGTATAGGTATTTGTCAATTCTTTCCCAACATTTATACGCGTTACTAATTATAAAAATTTCAATTACAGCTTTCAAATAAAAAGTATAGCGTGGATTCCAGCCTGTAGCTTATTTACTCAAATCTAACATTGGCATCATTGTATGTCAGATCATATTTTAAATTACTAGCAGATGCTAGTTTAATTTAATTAGTCAGAAATTTTTTTAAGTAGGAGAATTACCGACTTGAGATTTAATTTTATTAACAAAGAAAAAAGAAAACTGGAATGGGCATTTAAGTGAATTTCGTTTTTTGCTTTTAAAAATCACTAAGTCCTAATCTGTGCTTAACACATTTATTTTTGGTTGTAAAAATTGGAAAAGAGAAAAAAATTAAAAAGCATATCCACATGTTTTGTCTTCAAGACTGAACCTGGTAGGGAAAGAGAATCTCATCCTTGTACTTCACTATTTTTGTTACTTAACCATTTGACAAAACTAGAATATTAATATATTGATGTTTTATATTATTATTATTATTATTATTATAGTTGTTGTTGTTGTTGTTGTTTTGTCACAGTAGAAATATATCTTTGTAAAATTATAAAACGACTTATAAATTGAGCGGCGATTATTGTGGGATAAATTGACTTCATTTGGACAATATGTTAAGATCCACACTAACATAGAATACATCTAGACACATATAGGCCAAAGAGGAAGAAGTACTGGACTAAAAAAGGGAGTAGCTATATATACTGGTATATTATCATAGCATGTGAGCATGTGACCCTGTCACACTGGTAACGAAGATATACATATAGCTAGACCGAACAACCTTTGTTTTGTTTTGTGTTTAATTTTCCTTTTGATTGGGCAGTCTCAACTCTAATTATTGCGTCATGGAGTTTCTGTTTTCAAGTTAATAAAAATAAATAGTGACGTGGCTACATAGAATTATAGTTTTTGTTAAACGTTTTTGTATACTACTGTAGATTTTCTTCTGTAGTAATCTTCAAATAACAAATACATATCTTTTCCACTAAAATTTGGAGCACTGAAAATTATGTATCAAAAAAATTGACTGGATTATAAATAATAAAATTGATATTAGTATCAATAATAATTTTCTAACATTTTCCTTATTTGTTTTCATTTGATGTGCAAATTTGTATCTCACTACAATGTATTTCTGGAAAGTTGTTTTCTTCTGTATGTTGCGCATTTATTGCACTTCACAAGATATAAGATAGAAAAGTCTAAGCACGAATTGGGCAGGAAGATAACATGGTGCTTAGACCTTTTCCGAACTCTTAATTAATTACCAAAGTCATACTCTGAAAATAACATTGCCTCAAACTAAAAGTTCATTACTCCATAATAATTAAAACAGGGACGAGATCCTTTGACAATTAATAATTTTGACAACTATAAAAAAATAATTTATATTATTAGAATCCGACAAATAAAATATAATCTATATATTATACATATCATATACATGAAAAATGATGAAATTTTATGAAAGTTTTACCGTTCATTACATGATATGAAATTTATAACGACTCATATTAATTTAACAATATTTAATGAAATATTAAATGATTTCTAACTTACATGAAAATTGATACACAACTAATCTATAAAGAAAGTAACATATCTATAAATTTTTTCTATTTTTAAATTTTTTTTATAACATATTTTTGAGAGCAGGAAAACCCTTGTTTAAATTTTTAATCAGTTTTGCAAAACGACAAAATGATACGAGTGGAGGAGCATATCTTCATTTTTCTAGCTTGCATGTTTTGTGAAAGGAAAGAACTGGAATTCTCTTTATTTGTGTGCATGAATCATGATGTGACCATTATGGCATCGTATCACAAACATGCTATGATGCTATCAACCATATATAAAAAGTTCTTACGAAATCAGTTCTCCAGCTAGCATGATTGTTTATAGAAGACATCGAGTTTGAAATATGAATAAATACAAGCTCCACTAAACTCACAAGTGCCAAGTGAGGTAATTAAATACAATTAATCTAGGTATATAATTAAGTGTTGCATGACACGTGTCATTTAGGATGCACTTACAGTTTGTTTAAGAATTCTAGCAAACCTCGTCTCCTATGCCAAATGCAAAAAGCTTAGATGTAAACTAAAGGCATGAAAGACAATTAAACATGAATGATGAGATTAAATTCTGTAGTCGCATTATAATTAAGAAAGATTTGCATCATTAGTTATGGCCACAAGATGAGATGGCATGAAAACATTACTTGGAAGCGAGAGAAAAAAAGGAGACATGTTGAGATTAGATTTGGATTGATGAGATCTAAGTCCTCCGATTGCGTACGTTTCTCTTATAGATGTAGAACCATCATACGTTGTTGCACGGATACATACAAATACACACACACACACACACACACACACAGATAAACTAATATGTACAAATATTGTATTGTATATATTACTTAGAAATATGAATATTAGTCTTTTAACAAATTTTGAAATATTAAATTGAAAAACATATATATATATATATATATATATATATACTTGAGGGATATTTGAAAGAACGATAGAATTCTAAAGGAAAATCACATTAAAAAGGTTAATAAAACAGAAACTTTCATGCAGCAAGGATATTTTGTAAGGTGGAGTGCTATTTTGAGCTCAAAAATCTTATTATTGAGCGCAGAGAGAAAAATTCTCTATTGACACCGGTTCTATAATCGGTGCTGAATGTATTTTACAACCGTTGTCAGTCTTTTTTTTATAGTGTGCTTTTATATATCACTCTTTTCATTAAAGGACTGAATTAAGAATATGTATTTAGCGTGTTTGCTTTTTATGATTTTCTAATGCCAATGGTGATCCAAAAGAAGCAACAAAACAACAGCCATGGGGGATATCAAATTTGAATTTCATTTATGTGTTAGAACATTATCCGTGATTCTCTAGTGAACTCTTGATTTAAATTAAAATTATCTTGATCCATATTATCGATCTTCTAGAGAGACACAACCCCATTGATCACCGGATTCCTTAAGTCTTCGTGATGATCTTTCTCTTATCTGATGTAGAGATGAAGAAAATTGGCCCGGCGATTTTCTTCTCTTTTCAGAAAACCCGAATTTGAGAGAGAGGATTTCTGTTGGTTTCTGCCTTATGACGATCATGGAGAGATGACGGTTCTTGATCCCTATATAATGGGTGTCAATAACCGAAAGGTTGGCAAACTACTGGTTATGCCTTAACGGATTCATACCAGATTCAATTTCTCTCTTAACGGATTTACTTTCAAAATCAGAAAACTGCCTATTAGTTGTATTCTCCAGGGACCAATAACATAATTGTATTATTACTAAACTTTATATAATTTAGACCATCACTAAATCATAAAATTATTAATATGTATTATACACATTAAAGGCCTCACTTCTCATGACACATATTGAAACCCGATAAATAGTACTTAATTTGATCACTTCATAACGAGTTTAATTAGATATTTGACAGTCTATTATTCAATATATATTTATATTATATATAAGCCCATATAATTTTATAATTAATAGAAATTAATTCCAACATTATGAACTTTAGCCAGAAACATAAACAACAACCATCGAATAATAGAATCAAATAATTTTGCATAAAATCACTTATAGTTCTTAAGAAAAAAATTAAACAACAAAAAAGTACTACAGACTAAACAGACTCATATATGCATTTAAAACTATATGCTTAATTAATCCGATTAATTATTCTTTGACTCATTCCAGTATTATTTACGGAGAAAGAATTGACTTTAGAATCATACATCAGATTTGAAGGATAAAAAAGAGAGATAACTAGATCTTCTAGAAGCAGAAAATTTCTGTCTCCAAGGACTCAGCTTTCCTTAATAGCAATGTGTATTAATTGAGTCAAATATAAGAAAAAAGAGGAAGTTAAAATGCCAAATGGGCACTTCGAGAACATGTATTAATTATCAGCGTGGTTTCTATTCTTAAAAATAAAAACGATCTCCACACCAATAAAATGCACGTGTTATAGAAAACAAGAAGATGAGAGAGACATATCTAATTAAACGTTGGAATTAGTCCAAAGTAGGATCACTAAAGGATCAAAAAAATACTTCAATACGGATGGTCAACAAAAGCAATTATTAGTGCCCAAGAAATGGGGACACAAATAATACGGATATAATATAATATGATAAGTTTAAGCTTATGTTAACTTTATTTTGAATATAAATATAATTTTATATTTTAATTATTCGGATATCGAATAGTGAATATATATTATATAATTTAATATGTATTGTGGAAAAAATATATTATTCATTATTATAGTTAGATGTATATATATATATATATATATATTTTAAAAGAATAATAATTATATAATGAATTTTAAGATTTTGACGAGACAATGTCTACAATTAACCAAAACGCATGTATTTAGTCGAATAAATGATATATATATTCTTTGAAGTCGAAAGCAAAAGAGTCAAAGTGCCAAACTGATTGCATGATTTTAGAACTGACTTGTGAATTTAGTAGATGGTGAGGTCATGGCGATTGAATGCATTTAGACTGTTCTGGCCTTCTTTTTTCCAGACCAAAATTTCAATCTATGTTCTTCCTATTTTCTAAAAATTTTCAATTTAATTTTCTACTTGATAGTTCTTTTTTTTTTGAAAAGTATTTGAGAAATACCATCATTACTACCGTCATCGATACCGATTTTATTATTAATGTAAAATAAATTATTATTCATATTGATGACTTTATTATGTAATTTATTTTATATAATACTTTTATTATTTAACTCAAATATCAGTAATATAAATAATAACTCATTTAAGTTGAATAGTAAAAATATTGTATAAATAAATTACATAATAAAATCATTAATATGAATAATAACTCATTTAATCTAAATAATACAGTTAATATCGATAATGATATCAATGACAATGGCATCTATATACTAGCTCCTCTTATTTTTCTCCGATAAAAAATCCTCTTGAATCTTCTCACTTTTGATTTAGAAACCTTTAGGTTATAGGGTATGCATGTACAGAATTTATGCCTACACAAATTTTTAAAGATAGTTCTAGATCTGGACCAAAACAAACTCCTGTATGGAATTTATTGAAATCTTTGAATTCAGAATATGGAAAAGTAGCTTGGAGTTTCTTGATAGTCACTTAATATTTAATATTCTT
Source organism: x Bolboschoenoplectus mariqueter (assembly GCA_037678475.1). Taxonomy (NCBI): domain Eukaryota; kingdom Viridiplantae; phylum Streptophyta; class Magnoliopsida; order Poales; family Cyperaceae; genus x Bolboschoenoplectus; species x Bolboschoenoplectus mariqueter. The sequence continues at coordinate 3,743,998 of CM075258.1, read as the reverse complement.
AATTTAATTCTTGTATTTCTTGTTCCTTAAAAAATATTTGCTTGTTTACGTTAAAAATAGGGCATAATATTGTAATATTTAGTATCAGTCTCTAATACGTCCAGAAGTAATATGAGCAATTATTGATTTGATCAAATGATTGTTATTAGATGAAAAAGTTTTCAAGTTAAGATACTATTGTGATTGTATATGCATCATTCACAAATCACGAAAATCAAGCATGTCTAAACAAGAGACATTTCCTTAATTTATTAATTTAAGTGTTAAAAATAAATACTTGAATAGATCCCTATTTATTAAGTCTGAAAGAAAAATGTCATTATTTCTAAAAATCAGTGCCAAATCAAAATAAATTGAGTTGGATTCCAGCCTGCTTCCGCTGTCTCATTTTGTAGACGACAAGTCAACTTAGTCACACCTCACAAACAAACACGTTGGGAATTTTAATGCACACAGATACAGATACAGTGCACCACGCATCAATAATACATTTATACCACTGAGAAATAAACATCACTCATATATGAATAAGATATTTTATCTTTCTTTAGTACTGTGCATCTCAACCCTAAACCCTATTATGCATCTCACAGCTCATTCAATCCAGTCCTTAATTTTTTTGGTGGGAATTAATTGATAACTATTATTTTAATAATTTTGATAATGGTTAAACATAACTTGTAGTTTTGAAATCTGTCAAACGAAATGTTATATATATTACATACCTGAAAAATGTTAAAATAATGAAAACTTATACAAACTTTACTGTTCTTCAAATAAAAGAAAATCTCTTTGTTGAGCACTAGCCTACTCGTCTGAAGAGAAAAAGAGTGTACTACATTTATTGGTTTGGGATGGGGAAGAGCCGACAAGCTTGAACAATATTTACATGCATTAATTAAATCAATGACTGAGTAGTTTAGAATTGTTCAACTCGGAATATTCTCTATCCTTTGCGTGAAGGGAATTCAAGTCAAAATTTGTCAAATTCCATGATCCCTTCCCTGCTCAAACTGTTAGTTATTTTTGGTTTCCCATGCTTCTTGGGGAAACCAATTAGAGTGCTTGGTACCTACAGTGCTGTACCATGCATGTACCACACTTTGTTGGATTTAATGGATGTACGGATCAATGTGAGAGCTTGTGCGTATCTCAAAAGAATACGAGGCTATGATTTTTATGTAACAGGACTAAATAAATTTCTAAAAAAAACATTTTATGGTAATTTCAACAATTCAGATTGTAGAAAGCTACAAGAATACTGATTTTTTGAAAGCAGTCAGTACATACGCAATTGAAAGCTATACCACATATCGATCAAGTCACAAACAGAAAATAAAATACAAAACTACACAAACCACAGTACAATTAGTCAATACCCAACTTCCTCAAGACCCCTAGAAATCAAATTACAAACTCCACAGAGTGTCAGAATGCAACAAAATTACACATTTATCTAGCAAATCAACTACTTGTTATCATATTAAATTTGTTTTTCCAGCCCAAATCTGTCTTTTTTTCATCTCGATCTGTTCTCAACCAAAATTGGGCCAGGCCCAATTGAATGAAGTTCAATCTCCTTCAATATAACCCCGAAATGATAGAAAAATGCGAAGAGGCCCAATCTCTCAATTTTTAATGTCTGATAGAAAAATGAAGGTCTAAGTTGTAAAATTTCCTTTAAAATAAACAAATTTCCCGCTGAAACGATACTCTTTCTTGTTTATCCCTCTGTGGTGAAAAGCTTAGCCTCCTCCTCCTACCATCCCTTCCCTTCCCCTCCTCTCTCTCCTTTCTTTCCCCTCAATTCCTTCCCAAGCAAAGCATCCCACCATGCCCCTTCTTAAACCACCCCCTCTCCTCTCGTCTCTCCCACAAACTCACTATCAGATCACCAAATGGATTCTCTCGAAAGATCGCTCATCAAATCGATCGTCGGCTCCAGCGATGGCGGCCTCCAGTTCGTCGGAACGAGAGTGCTGGTCGGCGGATGGGTCAAGTCGTTCCACGTCAAGCCGAAGAAGGACGTGGTCGTTGATTCTGGCAGTGCTGACGGGGAACAAAGGGATCTGAGATGCACTGAGGCTTTGTTTAATAGGTTTCCTTTGTTAAGGTGCATTCTGAAGGTTTTGAGCCCGGGGGTGCATCCAGTGGGAGAGAAACTGGAGGCTGTAATGGAGAAGAAACTGGAGGGAACTGCTTATATCAGGATTAATGATGGATCCTGTGTTCACAACCTTCAGGTTTTATCTCTGGTTCCTTTTAACTGGTTTGTGTTAATTGCATCTGTGTGCTGAAACCCTGTTAGTAAACGACATAACCAATGTATAATTATTGGCCTTTAATCGTTATTATTATAGAAACAAGTCACTCATTCTAGTTAGAATTCTTAATCCAGCATAATATATAATTAACGAACCTGTAATACTGGTAAAGGATATTAATTCAAGCATTCTGTTAAGCCATTTGTGTTAAGTTAGGTATTAGTGACCAAATAGAGGAATAGAATATTTTATGTACCTTATAACCATAATTTGTCATATGATTCCAATTCCTTCAAAATCTATATTCAAATTTGTTTCAGATTGTTTTGGATTCGGATGTACATGCACTGGAACAAGTTACTGCAATTGGTACTTCAGTTTTATTAGAAGGTGCCATAGAAAAAGCACAAACAGAAGGAAAATATATAATTGAGCTTAATGTGGATAAAGTGTTGCATGTTGGACCTGTTAACCCGGTTAAGTACCCACTATCCAAACTAAGGCTTTCTTTGGAGGCTATTCGGGTTTATCCACATTTCCGTGCACGTACCACCACGGTAAATTTTCATTGCTAGCAACTTCCTTTCATCTACTTACTTTTCTCAAAATAAACAACACTGAGTCTCACAACATATGCAAAGAACACCCAAAATTGCTCATGTAAACCACACCTACAATTTGAGATACTTGTAAATAAATTTAATTATTGGATTTTGGGATGGATAATATAATACTCTTTTAAGTATTGACACCTTTCTCCTGACCTTTAATGAATCTTTCTAATCTATGGGAAGATTTAATTAAGACACAAATTTAGGTGATATTGTTCTTAGGTTTTGGATTTTAACCCTGATTAAGATTTGTGAACTAGAAAGTAGTTTGGTTGAGTACAAAATTTTTTGAGGTTTGCGCTTAGCATTTGTCTCAATAAATAGATTTTGTTTGCAAATAAGTCTGTCACATTAGGCTATAGTACCAGTAATTCTTCAGGGTAATTTCCAAACAATGGAAAAACCTTGTTAGTCATAATTCATTTGTTCTCTTACTCAGGTGGCATCAGTTATGAGAATCAGAAGTGCCTTGACTTGTGCCATGCATAAGTTTTTCCAGGAAAACAACTTCCATCATGTCACCATGCCAGTTATCACTACAATCCCTATTAAAGACCATCATACTGCATTCCACATAACTCAACTTATCTCCAGTTCCATTCATGATAAAAGCCAAGATGATGGTATAACCTTAGAAGGGATTCGAGCTGCAATAAAGGAGAAAACAAAAAGAATTGAAGAGCTAAATAGAAGCAATAGCAACAAAGAAGCAGTATTTACAGCAGAACAGGACCTCAAAGCTGCAAATGAACTTGCAAAAAAGCTGGAAAATGAAGAGAAGAAAATGGGGAAGATTGTGAAGGTGGATTTTTCGAAAGATTATTTCGGGTCTGAGGCTCATTTATCAGTTGATGCTGGGCTTCATCTAGAGAGTTATGCATGTGCACTTGGCGCTGTTTATCATTTTGGGCCAGTCTTTCAATCAGTGGAACATCAATTAAATAAGAGTTTGGCGGAGATGTGGGTGGTTAATGCAGAGCAGGGTTTTGCTAAACTTGAGGTATGGTGATTCTTGTATATCCATTTGGAATTTGAATCTAGATAAGATGTGGAATATTTAAACATTGCATATCTTTCTGGGAATGCTAGGCAGCTGTTACTGGTATGACCATTAACTGTGGTATCTTTTATAGCTATGGTCTCAGCTGTTAACTAATTACTGGTTTGAGTAGTTTATAATCTCTATTTACTAGTACTTTGGGTACAATTATGTTTTTGCAAGGCAAAATCTTATTCCAGGCTTAACAACCAACCCTTGTCTCAGAGCTCCTGGTAGTATTATTGCTATTTAGTTTGGTACTGTACTGGTACCAGGCAATATGTTGTATCCCTTGTGTTTGCTATTATGAATGTGCTAAAAGTATTTTTTGCCTTTCTAGTGGGCAATGAAGTGTGCAGAGGATTGCTTGAGGTCCCTATCTAACTCAATCCTGACAGCTTGTCCTGATGATGTGAAGTTCTTATCTACACGATTCGACAACAAATGCATGGACCGGATCCAGGCTGTGCTGTCAGAAGGCACCTTCCAAAGGGTTAGCTACACTGAAGCAGTGGAGATACTCCAAAAGGTATTTAAATGCACAATGCATTCATTAAGGCAAGCTGCTCCATACATAGAAGTGTTCCTGGAGCAGCAAATTGGTGGGCTGGGTCGGGTTAAATGTGGAATGATGTCATTTAGGTTCAAGTCAATTTCATGTCTTGAGGTCATTCAGGTTAGATTATATTGTTTGGGCATTTGGGCCAATTTCATGTTCATATCAACATGGCTATTGGCTATTGGATCGTTCAGGTATCACTTATTTTGGTTTGTTTAGGTTTGAAATTTGGTCTTTTCATTTTATTCTGAATAGCAGTTGCCTTTAACTTTGTTTTTTTAATATTTTATGGTCTAATGACAAGTTGCCTGGTTTTAGGTTTGTTTTCATGCAATTGTTCTTTACTCAGGAAGGCTAATTAGGGCTTGAGTTTGTAAAAGAATTTGGGTGTTGCCAGGTCTGGTGTATTGGTTCAGATTTTGTCAACTGTTGGAAGCATAATTTAATCTGGCAGTGAGGTGTTTGATTTATTCATTTTTCCATCTTTAATTGATTTGTACTATATTTTGTTGTTATTATTAGGCCTCAGGTCAGACATTTCAAACAAAAGTTGAGTGGGGTATTACTTTATCTGACGAGCACCAAAGGTATTATTATATTATTCATTTCTTTTCCTTTTTTCAACTACCAGTATGACTTTCTGACAAATTATCATGGCAGATATTTGGCTGATGAGTTTCACAACAAACCAATTATAGTTTACAATTATCCAAAAGATCTGAAGCCATTTTATTCTCGCTTGAATGATGATACGAAAACTGTTTCTGCTTTTGACATTATATTGCCCAAGGTAAGAAATTGGGCATCTCTAGATCTGGTTATATATATATCAATCTTAGTTATTTAACCATTTGTCAAGTAACTTCCCTTTTGTACTTACTAATAGGTTGGCACTGTGGTATGTGGCATCCAGAAAGAAGAAAGGAAGTGCATGATTAGATCAAGGTAATACAACATTGTTTAGAAGCTCATTCCTTCTTTTTTTTCCCTTTTTGTTTCTTTTCTAACGTAATTGAAAATACTGTTGGTACATATTGCTTTCAGGATTAAAGAGGTGGGATTAGCAGAAGAACAATTTGACTGGTATCTGGAGCTTAGAAGGCATGGTACAGTTAAGCATGCCGGTTTTCAAATCAATTTCGACCAACTCGTGATGTTCTTAACGGGCTTCGGAGACATCAGGGATGTAGTTCCATTTCCGAGAACAAAAAATGATGCTAAATGCTAATAAATTTCTTAACCACATTAAAAGAGAGCATCAGACTATTGGTAATTGTATATTGATTGTAATATGACCAGCTGTTTAAATTCATGTACTGCATTGTACGGAGATATTTATTGCTATTTCAGAAAGTTTAAATTAATTTGAGATTCGTGCAGCTTTTATTTATGTGAGGTGCAACATGATTGCTTTGCTACTTGGTACCGTATCTGCGACATCAATTTTTGCTGTCAGATACATCATGCACTATAATTTATGTACTTTCATCTAGCTTAATTTCAGCTTGCTAATGGAAACTAATTGCACAATGTTAGTTCAAAGAAATGTTAAGCGGCTCATTGATCTTCTAATTTTAATATTAGTTTGTGTAATGAGGAGCCAGGGAGGTCCAACACTGTAGGCTGCGAAATAAAATTAATGATTGTATTACAATATAATTGTGTTCAAACCAGCCTAAAATATCTTCACACTGCATCTCCTTTCTCTTAATTAATTGTATTTACAAGACGTCTGATAAATTTACATGTACATCTCAGTATATATATTTTTCTGTGTACAGGTTCATATGATTCGCATGAAAATGATCAATCTTTTAAAATTTCAACAGAAGTCTTTCAATGATATAAGGTTTGTTGTTATTTCACTTTTAGGGAAGATGTTTATTGTACTACAAACTAATTTCAAAAAATATATTCTTTAATTTATTGATTATGTGAATAACAACAAAAACAACAGTAATAACGATGTTGATGACAACATAGTTTTCATTGTCTTTTATCATTGATAATTTTTAACTATTAATGATGCATGTGAGCAGTGACGGAGTTAGTAATAAATAATTGGATAAAATAGATGCCGCTCCCTTTATAAAAAATATATTAGCTACAGTAAATTTTTGATAAATGTTATAGAGATGTTATAATTTTTTTTTAAAAAAATTTGATACCATTGCTAATTCATGCTGCTTCCAGTCAAATCCTCGTTTTTTTTTTCTCAAAAAAAAATAAATAACAATATTTATAACAGGTTCGAATGCCTTCTCTCCTTTCCTAATTTCAAAATCTCATAATTCCTCCAAAAATTTATCCTAATAATAATATCTATGAATTTTTCCAAAAAAAAATATGGTGCCTATGAATTGAATTGACATATTCACTTTGAATAATTTGGACGTTTCGGACCACAAAAAAAACATGATTATTCAATTCAAATCCAGTCTATATATGACACATATCATAACATTTTTGCATGTTACCTGTTTACAGATCAAACAAATGCAAGCTTAAATTAATAAGTGCTAGTACCCATAACTTTTATTCATATTACACGCACCAGGATGGACTACACGATTAAATTCATGTGCAATAAAAGGTGACATTTGGCTAGATCAGATGGAAAACCAGCAAACATTAATTAATTTATAAGGTCTATACCAAAGAGAAATACTCCACATCCAAGGAAGTAATCTTTAATACAAATTACACATAAATCATGTCTAATTTTGCAAGCCCTTACAATTTTCTACACAAGTGGAAACAAAGGGCAAATTTATTGTATTTCTATTTAATTTCTTTCTAATTTCATCTTTGGATATAGCTAAGAGAATCCTTTAAATTGGCCAGCTTTTTTGATATTCCATTTGAAGGACTGGGATCATCTGTTTATACACACCGTGTGGCAAACCGTGTTGCTGATGGTCAGAAGACTCTCAACACCCAGATCGCTGGGCCTCATTAGCTAATCAAATATTGGATATGAATACTTGAAATAGCTTTGTAAAACTTAAGTTAGAATACAATATCTAGATAAAAAAGAGAATGAAAATTAGATTCTTCTTTAATTTACAATCATTCTAAAATATACATGTATATACTGCTTGTAATCCACTACACAAAAACTACACATGCATGCTAACAACCAAGTTGAAAAAAAGATTAAAAGAATATAAGTGATATATAACTTGTAATCGAGCAACCAAAAGCTGTGCAATGGAAAGAAATTCAATAATCAATTAATCATCAACACTCACGAGTCACAACAGATATGCATATTGCATCGGAATTCGTTGAACTCTGTTAACGCAATGACCCGTTACACACAAATCTCAGCAGGAGTGCCACAAGAAGCCAATCTCGCAAGCGCCAAATTATATATATGTATATATGTATATATATATATATATATATATGCACATCCTGCAACGAGGTATATTATTGTCTCTCAGTATTGTTGAAAGTTCAAAACAGAGCTAGCTAGCTAGAGAGAGAATAAGAGATGAATGCCTCAATTTCTGACCTCGTCAACACTGATCTTCCTCTTTGGTTCCTCATCCTCTTCTCTCTTGGCCTCCTTTCTCTTTCTAACCTCCTCATGACATTCCTCAGATGGGTTCATGCCGCCTTCTTCAGACTCGAGAAGAATCTAACAGATTACGGCTCGTGGGCTCTGGTCACCGGTGCAACTGACGGCATCGGTAAAGCCATTGCCTTTGAGCTAGCGAACAAAGGATTAAACCTGCTTCTACTTGGAAGGAACCAAGACAAGCTCCAAGATGTGAGCAATTCCATCAGATCCATGCACCACTTTATTAAGGTGAGGTGATCAATATATATCCGTATATTTCAATGTTACTTACAAGCAATGTTCAAATTCTTCTATCTCTTTTGTCTTAAAAATTGATTCTCTTTTAATATATTTGGTGGTTATTTGTGGTAAGAATATATATTAGGGTGCATGTGATTTAAATAACGAAGCGCTGATAACCCATTATTATATTTTCACTTAAGAATTTTTCTAAAAAAAAAAATTCTTACACCAATATGTGAATAAGGTGAGAAAAGTTGAACCAATACAAACTATTGAAAAAGAGCCTCTTAATTGCTTTTTATGGAATGGAGAAGGCTCAATAAATTTTTCATTTCCATATCTGTTCCAAAAATAAATTGAAGTTACAACTTACAACCAAGCATGCAGTCGGTTAGTATATCTTAATTTAGGATCACTTAAGATATTATCATATTAATTAGACCATGCTAAGTTGGTTGGATAGTAGCATTCATGCATGGTCCCGTATTGTATTGATCCTAATTCCTAATCAAAGTTTGAATTAATGTGTGTTTTAATTACCAGATCAAAATAATTGTCCTAGACCTTGCCACAGACATATCTGTGGTTAACAACAAGCTTGAAAGGGCAATCGAGGGGTTGGATTTGGGGATTGTGGTGAACAACGCAGGAGCCACATATCCCGGTGCCATGTACTTCCATGAAGCAGAGGAGGCGGTGTGGGACCCAGTTATCAGGGTCAATGTCATGGCCACGACATGGATCACAGGGGTGGTGGTGCAGAAAATGGCAGAGAGTGGTAAGCGGGGAGCAGTAGTAAACATCGGATCAGGGTCTTCGGTGGTAGTGCCGGCTTTTCCGCTTTATGCCGTTTATGCTGCTTCAAAGGCGTAAGATCATTTAGCTTTCTTTAATTTATCCAAAAAATGTTTTTCATTTATATATGTTTAATGATGCATATATACATGCCAATGCATTTCATTTGTGTTTACTGATGCATACACGCTCGTACCTTCCATTTACATAAATGTCATTCTGATACATGCCAGTATGCACATTTTTATTTTATTTTATCTTTTTCTCCATTGAATAGTTTTTATCTTATTATCTTTATTTTTTACTGTGCTGGAACAACTGATTTAAAGTAGTTAATTAACTCTGCTGCTTCCGAGAGAGTCTTTAAAGTCCTTGTCCTCTTTTAATTGTTGGTGCATTTTTGTTTCAAACTAATATAACGCTTTAATTTTCTCCGCATTTTCTTCCACGTTGTACCATATACCATTTGAGTTGCTTCTACCATAAAACCATTCAAGTCCATCTATGTATATATAATTAATAGAGTGGATTTTCATGATGCATCTGGCTAGAAGAAGATACAATAGTGAATGTACCAATATAGTTATTAATTATATATTTTTTTGAGAAAAAGATGAGGATCACGTCCTCAAATTTTATTAAACCGATCACAAATTGTGATCCGACCATATATTAGTAACAAATAAAACAAAATTTGAAAATATTATTTACAGTTTAAATCCTATGATGCTCAAAGATTTTGCAATCCCAATCTTTGAGCTCAAACCATGTATTATATCTTGCGTTTTTTTCAGTAAGAATTCTTCTGTAGTGCTCTCTCCAAATAACAAAATTTGTTGTTACCTCAAATTATCTCCAATAAATGTCAATGCATCTTGTCAGTAAAATTTTTGTAGGATCATCGTTTGTATATTGTGGACATGTATCCTTGTCGATGGTAGAATTACCATCATGTAATTTCTAAGCTGTTTTGCAAAGAGGCACTCACTAAATAAATGATTCACTGATTCTTCCTGTTGTCTACATAATTGACACATATTCGGTATGAACCATCACTTTTTGTCAAAATTATCAATTGTTAGGATTTTATTAAGCAATCTTAGCGAAATGAATATCATTACACGTGACGGCGCCTTGATAGTCCATATGTTTTTAATATTGTTGTTATTGTTGGCGTGCTTGAGATGAACTTGAAAGCTGAACTTGCTGAGAAGATTCTTTTGGAGGCCCTTATCTATGTAATCTGATCTGTCTCATTCTGCAAAGGTTGTATACTGTGCATTATACTTTGTAGTTCTTGCATCTCCTGCTACGCTTGCTGTGATAAAAGTTACACTATTTGGATTTGCCATCTACCCTATACATAGTTTTGCGCGACCGAATTTTCCTGATCTATGACATGAGTAAACAAATTTAGGAATTGTGACCTGAGATAGCCTTGCAACTAGTTGTCATTCCAAAACTGAATTGTGTTGCCATCTCCTAGTGTGAATTGGATAGAAACATTGCAAGTGTGTTTCAAGGTTACAATATCATTCTAGCAAATTGATGTATTCGTAGTTTTCTAAGGCCTGACATGATGCGCTCCTGTGATTGTTACGTCTTTCCATCACAATTGTGTATTCAAAGACCAGTGTCACATCCATTTAAGCAGAAAAGATGTATTAATTGTGCTTATGCTTCTGACTCCCAAATCGCTGAGCTATTTAGGTCGTGTGACTAATTGTCAGTTGGTCAAGTACATTGGTACTTTATGTTCCCTTGATTCTTTGTGGTCATACCATAAGAAACAACATCTTATTTTGTCAATATGTTCCAAGACCCACTTAGGCAAAAGAAATGTAGACATGAAGTAGACATGCATGGCTATGATTATAGCATTTATTAGTGTCAACCTTCCACCAATCAATAGTAAATATGTCTTCCAACCTGCTAGTCTTCTCTGAATTTTTTCTAGGAGCAATTGATAAGTCATTTTTGACGGTTTTTTATTTGACAACAACAACCCAAGGTATGATAGCGGAAACTGAGATGTTTTGCATTGTAATATATTGGCTAGTGAGTGTACCTTCCCTTGCGCATCTGCTGTGATTAGTAGTTCCGACTTCTGCAAATTCACCTTTAAACCTGACAGTCTTGAGAATGTGTGCAGCACAATTTTAGGATCTGCATATGCTTTGTTGCACCTTTAGAAGTATCAAGGTGTCATCCGCGTAAAGTAAACATGTTCTACAGTATGGAAACAGTGACTATAACAAGTTTAAGTCGTTGAGTTTATCAATCCATCTGACAAGAAAATCAATTGCGATGTTGAACAAGTATGGTGATAACCGATCACCTTGTCTAACACCTCTCTTCAATATAGTATCCCTGTCTGCCACCGAATTAAGAACTACCTTTGACCTTCCTTGTAGGACTAGGTATCTAATCCAATCAATCAACTTTTGTGTGAAGCCTCTAGCTTGTAGACATTTCATCAGAAAAGGCCATTGGACTAAGTCAAATGTTTTATATATGTCTGCCTTAAAAATGCCAATTGATAACTTCTTGTGCATAGTGAAAGCCTTGAAGAATATTCCTTCCTTTGAGAAACCATGTATGTGTCTCACATAACATTTTCTCCATGTACGGTTATACCCATCTTACCATTATTTTGGAGAACATTTGTTGCACACCATTGATGAGGCTAAATGGATGAAAGTCAGAAGGTTTTGAAGCTGCTTCTTTCTTTGGGATCAGTATTATGTGCGAGTCATTTAGTGGGTGACATGTTGTTTTCGGTTCAGAGGTTATCCTGTTAAATACTTGTATCAAATCCGTTATTACTAAGTCCTTAAATTGCTTGTAGAACTCGCCTGTCAGGTATTGCCGCCTTTGTGGCCAAGTTTCGATGACTGTCAGTATTTCTTCTTGCGTGATAGGTGCCTCTAGAGCCAATTGTTCCTCTATCTGTGGTATATTTTGATCAAAGAGTTGTAAAAATTAAAATTAACTGATGTTTCTTGTGTCATACCCATTAGCGAGCAAAAGTGTTCAGATAGGACTGAGACTTTGACATTGTGATCATTGTGATGTTGGCCTTGATCTTCTATGGTTGATATCCAATTATGTCTCTTTTGTGAAAAGACAACGGTGTGAAAATAACTTGTATTTTTGTCGCCTACTTCTATCCATTTCCTCTTTGCCCCTTGGCGTCACATTTGCTCCTCTAGAACCATTATGTCATAGTGTCTTTTTTTTAGTAGTCTTTTTGTGAGTATTCCTAATCTCATTAGTCCTCTTCTTTTTGCGCTTTTATCTAACCATAGTAGAACCATTATGCAAACTTTATTTTGGGTTATCAAGTTGCCCACACATAATTTCTTCCACTCTCTGATGGCATGTCGTAGCTTTACCAGCTTCTACTGCAACTCTTTTGGGTTTGTGGCTGGTGGTTTGTGGGACCATATTTGATGTACCGGCTCCTTGATTTCCTGCAATTTCAACCTAAAGTTTTCAAACCTGAATGTGTTAGGAAGTGGAAAAGTTATAGAGCAATTGTAGATAATGGCGCAGTAATTTGATATTGTGGTTGCTAATGTCAATTGTATGGAATTTGGGAAAAGTACACTTCAATTATTTGATATGAGAAATATGTCCAAACATGCGTATGTTGGAGTTTCTCTCTCATTGCTTTAAGTGTAACTCTGTCCATGCAATCTTAAGTCTAGTAGGCCTAAAGAGTGTATGAGCCTCTGAAAGCATATATCTTGTTGTCTCATGATATTTGATCTATCTGACAATTACATTGTTTGATTAAAGTCTCCACAATTCATCCATGGTGTGTGATCCAAAGGCTTAGCTTGTATTAGCTCCTGGGAAAAATGTTTGTCTATTAGTTGGTGTTGATTATCTGTATACCTCTGTATCTCTGAATACAGAACCGTCCATGTGTAATTTGAGATTAACTGAGGCACAACACGATAAGCTTTGAGATTGTATAACAATAAATAAGGATGATTTCCAAGCTAGTATTAACCCACTCGCTGTTCCATTTGCTAGGATGTGTATCTCTGAGTCTAGCTCATTTCCTATCGTATCCTTTAGTAAGTTACGATTTATCTCTTTTAACTGTCTCTTGGAGGCACAACACATTTGATTTCTCTGATAATATGAGATTTTTTTGTGAGTCATTTAAGCCTCTGATATTTCAAGATATAAACATAAAAGTTCTAGATTGATTGCAATTCATTTTCAACTCTAATACAATATAAAATAAAATAGAAAACCATGGAAACACACAACAAAAAGAAGCACTAATCCCTAGTTTCATAAGCCCGTTATATGGAACATGTTTTCCCTCATTATTCTCTTATCTTCTAAAGCAATTCTTCAACAAGATTGTCCATCATATGTGATGGAACAGTGTCATGGAGCGGGGTTTATGGCACCCCGTTGTCCTGATAATCCAATAAATGCATTCCTTATGCACCTCTGATTGCTTTGTCCACTTGATTTATGACTTCTTCATTTATTTCAAGTCCTGAGGCGTGCAACATAATTAAAGTATGTTCCGAGACAAGTGGAGTATCCTGCTTTTCCAGAGGGAAAGGTAAGACGACATGCTTTCTTCTGGGAGTGGTTGAGGCCTAACATCTTGTGACCAGTTAGGAAGTACTGTGGGTCACATCTGTTTTTGGCTTTGTCGAGAAGCCGTGGGCTTCTTCTCGGAGATGCTAGAGTCTTTAGTCGAGTCACTTTGGGCTGGAGAGGTTCTTTTGGAGGGGTCTCAAAGGTAACAACTGGCAAAGTCAGTTGAGCTTCTAAGCCGAGAGTTGCTATGAGAGGGAGATTGTTTGTTTCTTGACATGTTATGCTAGTACTGAGGCTATCTCCTGAGATATTTCTTGGAAAAATAATTGTTCTAGGAATTTGTCTTCAGGTGTGGCGTTTTGTTGGTTGAGGTATAAGATTTTGAAGAGAGGCTAGCAAGTAGGGTTGGTAAAGCATTGCTTGTCAGGGATGGTGAGATGTTAGAAAGTTGTGAGGCTCAAGGAGCTAGGTGATGAAAGTGAAGGGTAAAGTGGGAAGGAGATGGTGAAAAGTGGTACTGAAGTGACAGATGTTATGATGGAAGGATATAGGGTAACGATAATCTGTTTGTTAGCTATGGTAGGTACATGTATAAGGAGACTAGATTGAGTGTCCATCTTAGTCTTCGCTCCGGTCTGCTGTCATGCAGTCTTTTGTGTGGTGTTCTTCTGTTTCGACTCCCAACATGGAGATATGAAATTCTATGGCAGCTGGCCCTTTGGAATCCACCTGGCCATGGGCTTCTTTGACATTTGGTCGAGCTTCTTCTGTAGAGTGTCATGTCTCCATGCTGAACTACGCGGGGACCTGGCGAAGAAGTCAACGGACATGCTGCCATCAGAGGAGTTGTCTATTGTAGGGGATGGTGGAGATGGTGGCCAATGAGGACCACGACACTGGTTAGGAGAGTTATTTTTAGTGTTATGTCGTCTCGAGTGGTCATCATGTGGATAGAAAGAATCATTGCCCCAAACACGCTAGCAACGGATGATCATCGTTATTAGGGCAATGAAGAAACCTTCCATGAACATCAGTATATGTGGTACGGCACGAGGGTGATCACACGCTATTAATGCAAGGATCTCTTGGAATTGGCCAGCCGGTAAGGCAAACGGTTCAATGCGTAATGGATATCCAAAGCCTTGTATCAAGCATCCTATGTCTTCCTTCGTCCAAGCTTGTAGTGGTGCCCCACGTAGGATGATCCACGCCTGATGGGTTGGTGAGTTGTATGTTATGCCCAAACATTGCTGCCATTTGAGGACTCGAAATTGAACTCCCAAGTGCTATATGTTGTACACTCCTGCTCGAACTACCATCTCCCTCAGACATGGTCCAGGACATAGTAGGATGAAAGGAGTACTCGTTGTTGGAAAAACCACATAGTCTTGTGGTAGCCAACCATGAGTTTGTGCTAACCGATAAGCAATTTCCCGAGGTAATACTTCAGTGGGAGCACCATGCTGTAGGATGACTAATCATGCGCACTGTAGGTAACCATTAGCATTGTTAGGTATTGTCTTGTTAGGAGAAAAACTTCCTTAAAAGTTGGACGTTTATCATGAAAATCAAGGTCCATTTTTGTGTTTCCCTAATGAGCTGTTTGGTTAAGGTTTGGTGCAATTGGGAGCTGAGTTTGGGTGCTCTTATATAAACCTAAAGTTGAACAAGCCGCATATCTATGGCTAGAGTTCTCAAAAAATCACGTTGTGTCAAGACATGACATGATACGGCACGACACAACATCCCAAAACGTATCGTGTCATACGTGTCGCATGCCATATCGTTATCTGTGATGTGTTAAAGTTTCGTCACCAGAGGCACGTCACGAGAACATGCGTAAGCACGTGTAGACACGTTTGGCACAGATATGCACAGTTAGGTACATGTAGGCACATATAGGTACGGGCAGGCACGTATAGGTACGGGTAGGCATGTATAGGTACGGATAAGTACGGGTATGCACGTTTAGCACAAATAGATATAGTATGCACGGATTGTAAGCCATTGGATGTTGATCAGATGATTGATTTTGTAATTTATTGACGGAATTTTATAATGGGGATTAAAAAATAGGCTAATATGATATTTGTCCCCAGTTTGCGTACCCTACAACACCCTCATCTCCTTAACAATGTTAAACATCTCCAAAATAATGTATCCTGATAAACACAATTTAATTTAAAATAAAAAATGACCAAAATACCCTCATTTAACAGCTATAAACGGCTATATTCAAGGGTAAAATTGTAAATTGATGGAAAAGTTATAAACAGTTATATTTGAAGGTTATTTTTATAATTTTTATACTACAATTCATCTATAAATACTCTCATATTCAAATACCCTCGGAAAAAGGAGGGAAAATTTGAAAAATAAAATATTTTAAAAATAATTTTTGAACTTTTAAACATAATTTTTGGATTTTTTTTATTTTTCTGCATTTTTTACAAAAAATTTCTAATTTTTTTTCCAATTGTTTGCTTGTTTTTTTAGCAGCAATAAATTTAAAATTTTTGAGATTTTTAAGATTTTTTCTGAATTTTTTACACAATTTTTTATGATTTTTTTCACAAAACACGTTTAGTACGGTTAAGACACGTATAGTACGGCGTGTCAACTTGATACGATATAGGTAAGGCACGTCACGTTTAGCACGGCGTATCGAATCAACACGACACGGCACGCACGTATTGAATTCCCTATCTATGGCCAGATTTTTTGCAGTGGAGGCATTTACTTGATAGTGCAATTAAACTCGTGAGTAGAGATTCTGTCTTGGCTCGAGTAAGAAGAGATGGTGTTAGGTCGGCGCATCTTCTCAGTTCCTTTACTGCTCTTCTTCTTCTTTGAAGTGATAGTCTGCCATTGATTGGTTGGACGTGGTGGTTTGATGAACCTGCTCTTGTCTTGGAATTTGACGGTGCCATCGATATCTCTTCTTGCTTTTGTGGTACTGTGTTGCTTTTGAGGGTGGTTGATGTTTCTCCCCGTAGTACCTGTTTGAAAGTTTTTGCTTGCACCGTTTTCTCGTGTATCTTTGGTGGTACCGTGGATCTCGGAGTGGAGATGTTTGCTGTGGACAGTTGGTTTGGTGGTTGAGTGTCTTTAATGGTGTTCGGGTAGGTGGTGTTAAGTTGGAGTTAGTTTACAGACGGTGTGGAGGAGGGAGGTGGAGGATTCGCTTTTGGTGTCGCTTTGAAGATCGCCTTTGGTGTCGCCGCTCCCCCCCAAGCTGGTTTGGTGGTTTATTAATTATATATGAATCTCATATTGGTGCTTGGAGCTAGCGCTCAAATTTTAAACAACTTTGGTCGTAAATTTTGTCATATATATTTTGCAATTATTATTCAAGCTAATTAATACCGGTGACTCGTCTATGAAAACGTTTTTGAGCAAGTCAAGATGTTGACCACTATGTAAAAATGACGCCTTAATAGTCTAATATAATATTTACAGTTGATGTATTATTATTCCACTAGATTAGAGGAACGCATACAAGAGTAGGATGATAAGATATAGCAAGCATGTTCAGTTTGTGATTTTTTTTTTAAATTTTAACGAAAGAAATTTATTTCTTAATTAGGTTTTGACTTCATTAATATAGTAGTCGACCATTTTTCAGCAATATTTATCTTTTGAGTACTTCTAACGTACATTCAACTATTATGATACATATAATAAAAAAATATTATTCAAAATAAAATTAAAAATCATAATGTGTTATTAATTATTTTAGATATGACTTATATCAAATTTTGATCAATTTGAAAAACCGCTAACCTTCCATCAAATAATTTTTAATTTTTAATCTGAATTATATTTTTCAAATATATATATGTATCGTAAGAGTTTAATATACCATAAATGTTAGATGCATGTTAAAATTATCTCTTGTTTTTAATATCTCTTTCTGCAGCAATGAAATGAACAGTTGACATTTTTCATTACGCTAAATAGAAATTAATTAAGGTAATTAACTAATATTTTAATAGAGATCAAAATTAATGGAGGCATATGTCACCCTATGAATCAATTAATAACCTTCATTTATACTAATTAGTCTATGGATCATCCCTATATATAAGAAGTACAGTTTTGTCCTTGTTAATTTTATAGCCATAAGGTCGTATATTTTGGGTGATAGATAGTGGATATATACACACACACACACAATTAGTTCACACTATATATAACACAATTGCTAACCAGGCAGTCGGTATTAATACCAAGCACAACAGCCTCGTGATTTAATTTTGTTATATATATCACGGATAGAGTCGCTTAATTTATTTCAAAAGAAAAGGGGTTCCAACTTGGGATATAATAAATATCTGACGTCTCAACGTGTTCAAGTTGCTTCCTTTATCACAAGGGCTGTGTGAATACTCTTTCTTATATATAATATATGTATGATGTGTCCTTTTGTTTATCTTTTTTTTTCTTTTTTTGAGAAATAAAGAAAACAAATTTGATGGAAAGAAAAAGGAGCACAGTTAATTAAAATCATCAATTGTTTTTCCTTTATTGCAAATTATTTAAAATTCAAGTTATAGAAGAAAGATAAAAAAAATTACTGGATTTTTGTTTGGCATATCATATATAAGCAATGCATTCTTATCCTAATTGATTAATTATAAAAAATGAATTAATATTGTGAAAAAGGATCTCATTTTTTTTGTTGGGCATTTTCTTTTTATTTTATTTTTCTTTGAACCAAACAACTAGTATACACAAATTCTTGCTGACTAATTAAAATGCTTTTAATGGCATTCAAAACAATACTACCGAGGTAAATAAATATATATTATATATACCTAGCTAAAACATGAAAACATGCCAACTAGACAACAATTCCTATCATAGCAGTTCGTATAATTAACTAGCTGTTTAATTATGCAATTTGGAAAGTAGTGATTGCACCTAGCTAAAACCCACAAACTTAATTTATTCCATGCCATTATTATTGTTAACCAAAAAGTAGTTCTTGCTGGAAGCACATTAAGAATGCTGTGTACTTGCTATTAATTTGAAAACTTTCATTGGTTGTATTACTTGTTTACTACATACCGGCTCTGATATCATCATCTCCATTAAATGCACCCAGCACGCTGCTGAATTAATTGCGTAGCCACGTGGTCACACAACAGCACCAATTGGATCGGATCATAAAAAAACATCCTTATTATTAATTTCGAAATGTTCATTAATTTCATGATCCCTTGGGTTTAATTTTATCAGACGATCATACATAAATATTAAATAATTAAAGGACATTAATTCATGCCTTCACAGTATATATATGAAGCTGGTATATATGGAACCCATGTTAGCTAGAGTGTCGATCCGATCTCAAAAGTTCAATGCATGTATTATGTATAAAGGATAAATTAGGAGGACCCATTTGTATATAACTATATATGCATACCCATAACGTATGTACGTATACCCATAAGGCCATAAGCAATATATATATACATGCAGTATGGAGAGGAACTTATTATTCCATCTTTTTCAATTAATATATAAGCAATATGTATTCAGAGTACCTTTGCGTATCATTTTTTAATTTGATTGAGTACCTTTGCGCGATATTTTGTTTTTTTTTTTATTGAGATATGTATCCATGGCTGTTGATCGAGGTATATAAGAACCCGTCCCTGAACACCAACTTTATTTGTTCGTAAGGGCCGGTTTTCAATCTTTTTCTATAAATAGTACCAGTACACATATAATTCTGATGCCATGAGTTTTCTTACACAAGGCAAAACATCATATGCAACAGGGCATTTGATTGATGTCTACCTAATTTGGTAACCAGCAGAAAATTAACTAAACTAAATCATGCATCAAAGTATTTGGACCTTGCGCTTTAATTTAGCTTCAACATCGGAGGTTAATTAGGTACCAAATCAAGACATCAATAACTAATGTGATATTAATCTATACTAAACAAAGTAACCCTAACTCACGGAGATATAACATGAAGAAAGCAAGTATATACATGTATTGCTAAAGATCATATATATAACATGAAATATCAAATTGTTCTACCTTTGTTTTTGCAGTTCATTTTATCTAAATTCGTGCGATGCATACAAATGACATATATACAATTGGTTCATTTTAATATTTATATTAGTAGAATAATGTCAAATCAGTACAAATCTCTAATATATATAGTTATTACATGAGATAATTAAGTTTTTCTTTTACTTAACAGGTTTGTTGATAAGTTTTCGAAATGCCTGAATGTTGAGTACGCAAGCATGGGGATTGATGTACAGTGTCAGGTACTTAATTATGTCGGTTTTCTATTTTTATTTGAATGTGGATTCTCATCAAGAGAAATAACGGCTCAAGGTATGTGTGCGCGTGCGTGCGTAGCAATTTCTGTGAGAGCAGCTGCAATAGTAAAGTTCTCTTTTAATTACTGGTATATATGATAGTCTGACAAGGATTTATCACTGGATGCAGATCCCTCTATATGTTGCTACCAAGATGATATCTGCTACAGAGACATCTCCGTTCGTACCATCTCCTGAGCAGTATGCAAGATTTGCGGTACAAAGGATAGGATATGAGTCGAGATGCACTCCATACTGGCCGCATGCAATTCAATGGTGTTTCTGCTCTTTTGTACCAAATTTCATTTTGAACCATTTACGCCTTAAGATAGGAATCCGCAAAAGAAGCAACCGTTGAGATCCGCCAGTACTATCAGAGATGACAATGATACAATATATATATATAAACATGAAGAGCTCGCAAAAGTGATAATAAACTTTTGACAGTAGAAATACTGTGTATCTGTAATGATATCTTTTAATTATATCTGTTTCTAACTTTGTTGCAGTAATCAGTAATTAATAAATTTGTTGAAACTTATACATCAGTGTGTATTGTTTTGTGAAGACATGAAGATATCAAATAATCATTCACACTTCAATTGGGGGTATGGGGGTTGTAGTACTTGCTCCTTATATATTAAATCTGCAAAATGCCAAAATCAGTACTCTGATCGATGCCCATAAGCTTCTGGCAAAAAGAAAAGGCACCCATGATTTTACTTATAGAACAAGAACTATTTAACTTTAGTTACCCCATCCATTAATATATATTTTGATTTACAAAGGTAGGTACTACGTACAGCACAATTAAATTATCCGTAGATATTTATTATTTATATATCTACCACCATGTAAGATGTAGGTCTATACTATTTTGGTATCATTCTTACACTATACTGCCTCATTGATTTACTATCATTTAACTTTAAATTAGTACGTAATTATAAAGCATTAATATATATTTTGATTTACAGAGGTAGGTACCCCCTACGTACAGTACAATTAATTTATCCGTAGATATTTATATTTATATATCTACCATCATGTAAGATGTAGATTTATGTTACTTTGATATCATTCTTATACTATACTGCCTCATTAATTTACTATCATTTAATCTTAAATTAGTATCTAATTATAAAGAAACCTGAATCCGGATCATGTAGTCAAGTCAAACCACAAAGACAATTTTCAGTTGCTAATTATTAACTGGTAGACCTATATATACATCAGTTCATGCAGCGATCAAATTTCATTAATGTTTTGTAATGAGTATGTCTCATATATAGTCCATCCCCTTTATATCTTGTTCATCTTTTTTATCTCACTATTGTGAATGATATTTATCGTTTATTTGTTAAGCAATGAGTACTTGTCAACTGTTATTTATTAAAACGAAACTTTTTGTTTGTATAAAGTTAAGGAGATTTCGTAATATATATTTCTTTGTTAACAATTGTATTATTACAATTAAGTAATTTTTTTCGGAGGTCGTTAAATTTTGTTATATACAAGTCTGTTTTTTATCACTCGATTTTTCATTTGTTCGTTTTTTTGTCATTCAATTTTCATTTTTTTTCACCAAACTTTAATATTCTTTCACAATTTAATGAAAAGTTGATGTGTCCCATAATGTAAACTTCATATATCAAAATGTTAGATTTGACAATTTTCTATAGATATTCGGGCAGAACAATAATTGACAATTGATTGATTTGACAAAAATGATTCCGACATCTCATGTGGAAAGGATGTACTTATAGAAATGCAACATTTCTATATACATATCACCAGCTACAAGGGAGACATTAATTAATAGTACACGTGTGAAGAATATATTTAATCTTCTTGAGATACATATTGTTCTTAAAATACAAATAAAATCTGATATGCTCAATATTCTTCAACTAAATCTTCAGATATATACTTGTATATATATATATACATGAAAGCTAAGAGATTAAAAATATATTTGAGATAAAATATAGTAATTTCCTTAAATATTTACCCATTTTTAATTAACAGATAGACAACTATCATTCACATATAAAAAGTTAAAAAAATGAATGAACATATTAATTAAGTTCTTTTTTTTTCTTTCTATCTGTACTAAAGTCAGCGTCAAAATGACTCGGATCCGAATGACTTTATTCATACTCGGCACAAAGGATCCAGACATAATTATATTATATTACTATTAAATACAATAGGGACTTTCTAGTACAAATAAATATCCAGCATGTCAGGGAAGCTAGATAGATGCTAGGTGAGTGCCATGTGTGAACTCTGTATTATCCATTTATAGACCTAACTTTGGATTTAGGCATCATTGCTTCTTTTGTGAATCTTTTTTTCTCTCTCATCTTTATTAATCAGAGTTCCCTTAGATAATTTTAATATTTTATATAGGTGGTTCTAATAATTTGCAACAAAGAACCCAAAATGAAGAAGGTGTTTTTTTAGTTCTCTCTTTTTTTTTCCTACTTATACGGCGATGATAGCAATAACTAATTCTAATTATTTCTGTTAATCAAAGAAAAAATAAGAGATGAGATGACAGACAAGGACGGACCGAAACTATATGTATATATGTACATATACATATATACATATGTATATATATATACATGTGTGTATATATATATATATATGTATGTATGTATATGTGTATATGTGTGTGTATATGTATGTATGTATGTATATATACATACATATATATATATATATATATATATATATATATGTATATATATATATGTATATATATATATATGTATATATATATATGTATATATATATATATGTATATATATATATATGTATATATATATATATGTATATATATACATATATATATGTATATATATATATATATATATATATATATAACCAAGTGCTGATATTTATTGTCTTATTTGACTGAAAAGACAAGATTCAATTCTAGTTAAAGGCCTTATAGACCAAAATATAAGCAAGGGAAAGATATTCTTCAAAAAAAGAGAAAATAAATCATTTGACAATTGCACATGCCTCCAGACAGTACACATGCCAATAAATCCATATATTAATTATTAACACATATCAACTTTTCCTACACAAGAGGAAAGTGAGCTGTCAATACTTAATGCTTTCGGCGTGGTTGGTGCAGGGTGAAAACAGAGAATAAGTATATATGCTGACTCCACAAAGATCACAACAATTAATATTAAGGAGAATGATTTGCAAGCACAACTACAATCTATAATTTGAGGCGTTTGGCACAAGATTATGAAACTAATTGATCATGAGGGAGTTGTATATAAATATCATTAGTACATCATCGATATCAATTTTATTATTGAGATTATTTAGGTATCAATTATTCAAATTAATAATTTTATTATTTAATTTATTTATATAATACTTTATTATATATTCGACTTTAAAACAAACTATTATTTAAGTCAGTAGTATTTGAGTATCACACAAATAAATAATAAAGTCAATATGAATACCAGCGATAATTGTATCTCTCTAACGTTTTTTTTAATATCATAAATAAATATCATAAATAAGCCACCATATTCAATCAATGATAGAACTGATACAAGTAGCAAGTAACACTATACTTTTCATAGAGGCGGCCACGGCGGCAGCAGCTGCCTCCTCCTATCTGTATCTCTATCACTGTACGCAGTCTCAAGTCTCAACTGATTAATACCTTGCCAGTGCAGACCGTTAGTTAATTAGCTGCGAAGTGCTATGCAACATATAATTTTTCTTTTTTGAATGAAACATGAACATCCCATGCATAGTCATGATGGAGTTCCAGAGGAGACGTAGGTAGGAATGATGCTGTTAAGACCATAGCTGGGTTGATGAGAAGCTATGGGGAGAGATTTGAGGGGCTTTTGAATATGTAATGATGTAAAATATTTCAGTTATTGTGTATAATCTAATTCACAGTGAAAATTCAGAAATTAGTTTTAGCCTAGGCCCAGTTTATAAGCCCATGGGCTCAGAAAGCCCATTTTAAAAATTGGTGCGGGCTTCAAAAGAGATTTAACGGGCTAGAGGCAGAATTCTCTCAATGGTGAAGGAAAAGAGGCAAGTCAAATCTCGCACTCAAACAGGTCCGATCTGAAAGATGTAAAAACCCTGGCGTTATAAATAAGTAAGAAACTAGGGTTTTCGCTCTTCTACGCGCCGCATTTGAGCTTCCTAATCCTCTGCCCCCCAGCTTCTCTGCGTCTAAATCTTCCGGGCGTTAGCAAGGTGCAACCATGGCGGTCGTTGAGCAAGAGGTCAAGCTGTTCAATCGGTGGTCCTTTGAGGATGTTCAGGTCTCTCTCTCTCTCCCCCCTTGTTGACCTTACTGGATCTGAATCCATAAGATTGTATTATTAGCAAATATTAGGTTTATCTTATTGTCGTCCATGATGTTCCCGAATTAATAGGTTCTGAATGTTCAATTGCTTAATTGCTATCGAATCGAAATGTCTTAGTTCTTTGTGATTTAGATAGAGGAAATAACATTACTCAATGCACGATCTCTGTTATCTGAATCAGTTGGTTGGTAATGGTAGGTATATTTTAATAACAATGGATATTATTTTGTTGCAATTCAGTCTGGTATTATCAGTAACGTCTTTATATAACATTAGGTGCTTTGGTTGTGGAACGAAATGCTATCGTCCCCTGTTGTATTTGTTGTTTCTAGTTGGAAAGTCAATGGATCTAGCAGAGAATTGGTCTGGACCGTTACTTAAGTATGATGTTACGATCCTATTGGATGTCAAATGAGCAAGACCATCATATTGTTTAGTTTAGATTAGTTACAATCCATCTGTTGCTGTGTTGCTACATTGACATTTTGTTTTCTGATTTGTAGGTGGGTGACATATCACTGGCCGACTACATTGGCGTGCAGCCAACCAAGCACGCAACATACTTGCCACACACTGCTGGACGGTACTCAGTGAAGAGGTTCAGGAAGGCACAGTGCCCAATTGTGGAACGTCTGACGAACTCACTGATGATGCACGGGCGCAACAACGGCAAGAAACTTCTGGCAGTGCGCATCATCAAGCATGCCATGGAGATCATCCACCTTCTCACAGATGCCAACCCCATCCAGATCATCGTTGATGCCATCATCAACAGGTTTATTAACAAACCTCGGGATTGTATATAACATGTTCTGTTAGTATTGTTGTAGTAGGAAATGGAAGTTGGCATGCTGAATAGGAATAAATTGGATTTTAGAGATCTCCTAAGTACATTGGCTTCCTATTTTCTTTGTTCTTTTTATCCAATTAAACTCGGTTTCATCGACTCAACAGTGGTCCAAGGGAAGATGCTACAAGGATTGGGTCAGCTGGTGTGGTAAGGAGGCAAGCAGTTGATATTTCTCCTCTCAGGAGGGTCAACCAGGCTATCTATCTTCTGACAACTGGGGCCAGGGAAAGTGCTTTCAGGAACATCAAGACCATTGCAGAGTGCCTTGCTGATGAGCTCATTAATGCTGCCAAGGGTTCTTCCAACAGGTAAACTTATTACTTTGTACTTGTTTTTTTGGAACTTGTGAAAGACCTATGTGTGTTTCACGATTAAAAGTCTTGTATCATGGTTGGTTTTTATGTGTAATGGAACCTTGGTTGTGTGAGATGTAGTTGAAAATGTGAAGTACCTCATAATCAGGCTCGAGTTCGGTTTGCTCTTATAGAAAATAGAAAAATGGCCCCCTAGTAGGAACAAAAAGTATTAAAGGTTTCAGTTAGACACAAATGTGACGTAAGAGAAGACGGGTAAGGAGAGGAAGACAGCAGAGAATTAGTATGACTTTATGTGGTAAACAGGGACCTAATTTTATGTTCAGTATGGTCAAATTGTTGGTTTTGGGATAAGGAAGCTATTAATGCCAACATTCTTGACAGATTTATTATCAGAAGCTCCTCATTTGAAAACCTAGCTTCGGTGTCTATTTCTTTATTGTTTAAACAAAAGCTGTGCTGGATTGACAATGGTTTAACAATAGTTCTAGAAACTTTTAGTGCCTGTAGTAGTGTAGTAATGTTGTTTGAACTTGAATCTGTACAGAAAATCCGTGTATAGTTTCCTTTTGAGATTTATTGTCCATTTTGTAATTAACCTTTTTATCTTCTGGGGAACAGCTATGCTATCAAGAAGAAGGATGAAATTGAGCGTGTTGCCAAGGCCAACCGTTGAGCATGGATTAATTTTGATGTCAGTAAAATCATGTTTTGGTGGATAAAAAAGTGTGGTTTTTGTTTTGAGATCTTAGTTGAGATGGACTTCTGAGTTTTGTTGTTGCAAAATTTGCTAGCATTTAGTACAACTTTTAGAAGGCTATTGTTCATTGAGGATGCTTGTATTTTTTGTGTTATGTTATCGTTATCTTTTGGTGGGAGTAATGTGCTATTAACTAGTAAGGTTTTGATCATTCCTGCTCTCTCCTTCTCCATGAGTTTTGGTGCCAAATTTTCCTTGACCTATTTTTGTATAAGAGTTAGCACGCAAAATTATGGTTTTCACTAATATTTATTTAGTTTTTAAAATGTAAATGCTTCTGCTGCTGTTGATCGATGATATAAGTTACACTTCCAAAAAATTAATTTGGTCGGTGAATTTTCATTTCATAACTAATTTGATTAATTTGATGTTTAAACTATACAAAAGAAATCAAGTTGCTAATTTTACTTTTCAACAAGATGCAAATCAGTCCTTTGATCAAACATTTATTGATGCGAATTAATTTCTTTGACACTCAAACTTTAGTTTGTCGCTTTAATATGAATCAAGTGTATACAGAGTATAATTTTGGTTCAATCTTTTGTACTAGAAGCAAGCACATGGAGCTTTACTTTATCATATATATATCACTATTATAATGCAAGTTTCACATATGATTTTGCTCTATAATGTTGCTTAAAAAAAACTATTTGATATTTTTGTAATCAGTTTAAACTAAGAAAATAAACATAGTATAAAACAAAAACTGAATTGGTTTGAAAAATTATATCTTGATGAATTTTTATTTGCCCTTGGTTTGTATTCAAGTAGCATATCAATGTCCACATGTCATAAATTTTATCTACATCGTAAAAATAAATGACAAAAGAACTAAATCTCTTTTGAAAAGTAAAGAGACTAATGTAAGTTCAAAAACTAATTTGACTTTTTTGAAAGATTTTGAGAACGTAATTTTCCTATTTTATAATCACGAAATGCTATATTGGTTTTGGTTAACTTTATATGTTTAAACAAATAATGCAATGCCGAAAACACGGATGGGAAAAGATTTCATAAAATAGTATTTTAATTAGGTGGAAAGTACAACTTGACGTTTTCTTTTTGTTTGATAAATCATGTCACGTCCGACTAGCAGATAATTAATCAGCCTAATTGTTTTGCTTGAATCTAGTAAGTAATATTAAAGTAAATATTATATACTTTAAAACATCAGTACTTTGATAGCATTGAACATAAGTAGATGTAATATTGAACAAGCTCCTCATTGTATTATGTTAAAACGGTGGTCTCAAATACCTGTCATGTTAGCTTTATATAAGGTTAGCATGGTGCTCAATGCGCGGAGTACATTAGCATGTACAGAGCACCAGCAACAAACATCGCCAAGGAGAAAAAGCCCAATCTCAAATTTCAAACGACTGCTAGAGCATAAACGTGCAATGTTTAATATCGCCTATTTGTATACATCTTTTTAATGGTCTTCTTTGGTTTCTTGCGTGTTGCTTGATTGCGGTGTTTCTCAATTTCTTTTCAATATAAACTTCAATACTCGAATGTCCTTTATGTACGGGGGACAAATTCTATTTATATCCTCGTCAAACATGCAATTAACGCACGACGGCCCGAAGAATCATTTCAAAATCAACGAGCACTACCCAGACTAGCTTCGTGAAAACTGGAGGAAGCACCATCACATCACTCGAAAAGAAAAGGAAAATTAAAGCAAACAAAGTAGTACCACAAGCTAAAACCCGATACAAGTACAACTACATCATAGTCCCGGGCTAACTGGTTCACTGTAATACATGTTACTTTGATATAACTATGTTAAAAAATCAATATATTAAACAATAACAATAATGAAAGACACAAAAATTTGACCTTATTGCCCAATTGAAAAAAGATATTGCTCAGTCAAACAAAAGATATGGTGACGTCACAACCCAAAAAATTACCAGATAAAAGAACACTCACACAAACTCTAAACAGCCTCTATGAGTAATCCAAAGCTAGCTAGTCTCATTTTAATTAATAAATTTTAGAGGCACTTGTACATTACTTTATCAGGACTGAACAGCGAGCCTTTGGAGATGCTCAGAGAATACTTGGAAACTGACATCATCAGTGAATATGATGTCAGAACCTGGGGCCACTTCATGTGAGGTCGTGTATGTTGCTGACGGGTTTAGTTTAGCCAACAAAAACCTTGCCTGCATTAGTGCACCAAATAATGCGTTAACCTGACAAATTATGGTGCAAACATACAATGCCGACAAAAAAAGAAAAAGAAGAAGAAGATGAAAACAAAGTACCTGTGACCCATGTTGATCACAAACAACTAATCTAGGGACAGGGAAACGACCTGTTATAATCATTTGTGCTTCCTCATGTGGAGCCTGTAGTAGCTGCGCAAATGCCTATACAAAATGTGATGAAGCAGATTATTTCTCAATCTGTTAACCACCATATGTTTTGGCTTAGATGAAGATTAATCTTGCCAGATTTTGAACTTACCTAACAGATCCAGTAAAACTTAGAGACAAGTGCATAACATTTAATTCACAGAGACAACAGTTTGGAAATCTTGAAGGGATATATACATTGTGGTTTTGATAGTCAGAACCCCCCCCCCCCCAACCCAACAACCCCACCAACACAAAAAAAGAAAAAGAAAACACACGCACGTACAAAACACCAACAAAAAGAAACCAAATTAATGAAGTCATAGTGAAGAATACCTGATGCTCGGGTTGGTTCTGATAGCCCATATTTCGCCATTGGGCAACAGTGAGGCCATGGAAAATAACGACACTAAAATAGGCGTCAAGTAGCAATATACGATCGGCTGCAATGGCAGCAACATCGAGCAACACAGGAGTAGGCGGAGCACTAAATGAGAAAGCAATGAGCGATGGCTGGATCATTGCCACCGAGTTTGTTACACTCTCTCTGTTCAGAATCATCCTGAAGAATGCCGTCTCGTCTGGACTGTTGTTGAATACCTGTACAGAAGAAGAATAAGGAAATAAAAGATGGTTTCTATTGAATTTCAGATGCTAACAACTGTTTGATTCTCAGCTTCAAAAAATATACTTTTCTGCCCTTCTATTTTTTTTTCTTTCTTATTTACTTCTAATTAGACGCTTTTCATTTACTGCACAGTATTGAAACCTATTTCCAGCCAAAAAGAACCCAAAAAATTGTATAACTGGTTTGTCTCAATAAAGCAGGTACAGTACAGGCATACACGAGTACCACAACATATAATTCCTTACTGGACAGTATTGAAACCTATTTCCAGCCAAAAGAACTCAAAAGGTTGTATAACTGGTTTGTCTCAATAAAGCGGGTACAGTACAGGCATACAAGAGTACCGCAACATATAATTCCTTTACATAATGCATGAGCGAAACTTAGTTGTTACCTGGACAAACTGAGAGCGTCTAAGGTTGAACATGAATTGTGGAAACAGGGAGAAATTAGAATGTAAATTAAATGAGGCAGGGTCATCCTTGCGGTAGTCACCGAATCGTGAACACAGCCTTATGAGTGATCTGTCTATCCATCTTGTCGCATCAAACTCCTCCTGGAGATGACACCAGAAAAAAAATGATCGAATTTATACATTATATAGGTATAGAATATAGCCAAACAAAATAACAGGGCACCAGGGTTAAAAGAAATTATTAGATTAATACCTCCATCTCCATCTTCAACGAAATATATCTTGCCAAAATGACAGCTGCTGTTTCTTGGTCAAACCCTTGAACTAGTTCCTGTGTATTGAAATCACGATTATACACCACTCTCCTAATACCAACTGAAATAATATTCTATGATATAAATGGACCACAAGAAAAGTGACAAAGAGCATAAAAAAGACAGCCTCAAAGCTCGTGCTGAGATTATTTCACCAGGGCACAATGGTTTGGTATAGATATTACATGTCTCTTATAAGATGTATTTTGAAAGAGAAGAGTAAGTACATGACTAACCTCTGTACCATTGGTGCTATCAACCCAGTTTCGGCAAATAGTTGCAACCCTGATCTTCATTTGACCCTCAGGATTCTGATAACTGAACAAAATATGCAGATTCTGAGCATACTAAGGAAACCACAATTCCTGTGGAAAACTATTTAATTCACAATGTGGAAAAGACAAAATAGACTTATACGTGGTTAAAAACTGAATATAAGCATGGGGATTTGCATGCCCAGGCTGGCTAGAACGTTCACTTGGTGACACGTCAAAAAATACAGCCAATGATGTGCTTCGATCAAGGCCGCACATCTTCCATGCAGTGGTGTTCCCTTGACCAACAACTGATTCAGCACATAGAACTCCTTTCTGAAATAGATCAACTTTATCTTAGTTCAGCCTGTATTTTAAAAAAAAAAAAAAAATTTTTTACTAGACAATAGATACTTACCTTCTCCAAAGACGTACATGGTCCAATTACACCCTGTATCTTTAAATCCTTCGAGCAGTTTACTTCAAGAGTCCCACTGCAAAAGTTAAACATAAAATTAATGACATAAATACATAATGAAATTATAAATTAAAAAAGGCATTATGCTGTCATTATTACTTTGTAACATTTTGAAATAGAAAGAGTTTATCACTAAAACAAGTTTGAGAAATGTGTTTGCTAAAATTTCTGTTTACAGAAAGTAAGGTTAGATTCCTGACCTTCACCAAAAATGTTCTAATCAGGCCCCAAATATCTCTCTCTCTCTCTCTCTCTCTAAAAACCTTTGCTGTGGCTGCCAAGTACTTTTTCTCTCTCACTCAACTTTGTATAGGACATCTGTACTCTAAGAGTCTAACCTCACACAAAGGTCTTGACAGACCCCATACTAGATTGACTTGTCAGGCGACAAGTAACACCACCTCTTCAAGCCCCAAATTGCATTATCAGCAGGTTGTTGCAATGAGATGTTGTGATGTGAGGTAAAAGTGATACAAGATGAGTTCATGTGGGTCCTCATGAGACAACAAAACAAGCCATTGTGCAAAGTTGGACCCAGCATAATGAGTCCATGATGGATCCAACAAGATGTAGACCTTCCAAGACTGTCAAGGCAATGAAAATGAAGAAACAAGCCTGATGAGGCAAATCTAAGAGGAGCCCAACAGATTGAAACTGGACAAGGCTGAAACTGACATGCTATGATAGTAGTTGGCCAGCTGAGAGAGAGAGAGAGAGAGAGATTGGCAGCCCCTGCCAAGTTCTCGAAGATAGAAAGAGAGAGAGAGAGAGAGACAGTAGCTGATAAAACAAATCATGATCACAGATTTTATAAGCATGGTTGGATATACAGCATACCCACATATATGTCTCTCCATCTCACTCCAATTTTGCAAATATACAAATATCTTCCATTTATGTCTCCCAAATTTCAAATGAATTCCTATATTATTGCTTTTAAAATTTTGGAGTATATATGTTATGTGTATCTATATATATTCACAAATTTAGTCAAATTAACTCATCATTGAGTTTGATGCCTATGGAATCCATCAAACCTGCCAAACTCGACTGTCTAAGAAAGCACAAGTTCAGCTTTTATATTTATTATACATGAGTCAAAGATTCAAAAATTCCAGAGTGGTTCTGCTATGGATAAAAATTTTAGTGGTTTTTGTATTTGAATGAATCACAACTCTAAATCTTGGCCTGACCTCTTCATCTATAGTATAAATTTTGCTCCATAGAAGAATTAGCCAAAATTCTAACCTGACTACCAAATTCAGATTGAAAACCTAGACAAAACCTGACCAACCTGACCTTTTACATGCTAAGTGAGAACAAAACCACAGAGAGGTTTGGTGCAGATGTGGGGAGAAATGATAAAAATGAAGAAAGAAAACTAGAGGGGAATAAAGAACTTATCCATAATTGTACCAGAAAGAATAACAACATAAGAGTTACAATTTGATTGTTAAACAAAGGGATAAAAAATTCTTCATTCAAGGACCCCCTTAGTGCAAATGGCGTACAGTCACCAAATTGGTAATTAAAGTACAAGAAATTGGCCAAAACATGTGTATGAAAACGAAATAAGACTTCACTAGGGCATGGTACTAGCCAGAGAATCCACAATTTGGTAGCAGCAATGGAACAATGCCAGACAAGACTATTATGGGTGAAGTAAAGTTTTTATAGGTAATGGCCATCTATACAAATTGCACTTTAACTTATAAAGCTCAATATGTTCTTACATAAGCTTTATATATTACTATCAAAGAGATGATATATATATAGGTACCATACCAATCGAAAGGAAGGAAACTTACTTGAAAGAAAGCCCTAGAGCATTCTCCCCCACATCAAAAATGCGCTTGAAAGAGTCTTTGAACACTGCATGGCCAAAGCTCTCTGAAAGTACTACCAGCCCCCCAGTCCTCTCCACCACAACTTTCATCTCCGCAATTCCCACCTAAAATTTTTATTAGAATGGTCAAATATCTAGTTGCTTGTCATATTCCTTTGAAGTAAAAAAAAAAGTAATATTGAAGAACCTGATCGAGTGCAGAAGCAAAGAGGTCTAACACGTGACCTTGGCTGACCAACTGCTTAGCAAGGCCATCATAGAATTTGACTGCCTTTTGAAAATGAGGAGCTGCATCCTTTGCTAGATCCTTGTGAGACCGCACTGGCTCTGACAAGTCTTTTGATACAATCTGTCAGGTCAGAAAATGTAACAACATTTGAGTACTTTCTTAGAAAGATACCCCTTCTACCCTGATATAAGTTTCAAATGTCATGTACACTCTTCAAAGAAACTAGTTTTAATTTGATGATCAGATATGGAAAATTTAAAGGTTTTGAACATCAGCTGGCAAGTAAAACCTCCCCAGTAAAATGTGGCCACTGTACTCACCAAATCACCAACTGCCATTTTATAATACCCTTTTTGGATAATTTTATGTATCTTTGACAAGTTACTTAAGATCAAAGAGCTTAAAATAACCTCACATGACTTTGAGTTAAGGATTTAAATATATGAAACGTTCGTCTGGATCAACTGGTACAGACTAAAGTTTGGCAGGTAAGAGCAGTACCAGAAAAGACCAAAATGGTCATCAGGCTATGCAATCAAATATTATCATCCCTGATACAACATTGAGGTGGTAAATTTACCATTCCAGGGCCTTCAGTGCAGGGACCGCCTAGGAGAGCAATTATCCGTGCTCCAGTACCAGGCATGCAAGCGCCAAGTAACCCTGCTGCAACACTTAGTGCAACTCCAGTACACCTGATGGATCTATTCCCTGCCTCTACTGGCCATTGATCTGTTTGTAGATCATCAAATAGCTGCACATGCAAACCATCAAAGAAAAAGATGGTAAAAAGTTCAGTTAAAAAATGAAATAAAGATGGGATCCTTGTTGCATTTTGGCAAACCATGAGTGGATCAGAGCCCAGAAGCCTAAAAATTTATGGGATATTTTAATGTGGGTTATACTAACTCATTATGTACACCCATGCAAAACATGACCTATTGTGTAATTAAATAAGAATGATATCCAGTAAACTTAGTCCATATTTTCTTCAAAAAAACAGCCAATACTAACGGTCCTGATGTTTCCCTAGACAGAAATGTCGGAGAAGGATAATGCGTGTATTTTCACTTAGCTGAGTTAAAAAATCTTACCCTGTAATGGGCTTTGAAACCTTATGATGATTCTGTGTTTTGAGATGCAGAATTCCCCATTAACATCGAGATGCAGAATTTCCCATTAACATCAAATTTACGTGCTTGGTTTTGTTGGTCAAAAATTGTCAATGACAGCATGGCAATTCAGCAAACACCTAGGCTCAAATTGTTGGAACTACTTTCTAATTCAACTAAAATAAACAAAGAATTTGAGGAATAGATTGCAATTCCTAAGTTTTAGTTCCCACCATTCTTTTACCAGGACATGGAATCTGAAACTCAAGTGTAAAATCAAACACTAAGTTTACCATTACCAACTTCACAATTGAAGAACCAATATACTGGATAAGGAATTTATCTATGATCCTACCGCATTAAGTGTGTATTCGCATTCTGAAGCGGGAAGCAAGAACCGATTAACCGCACCAGATGGATGATTGAAACCATTAACATGTTGCTGGGGCCCCTTCGGCCCAATTGGACCGATATGCCGACCTGACAACCCCAGCTGATCCAAGATCTGTTCCTTTGTTATCTCCTTGGTCCCTCTAAACACAAAAATCTTCGTCAGATCCGAGAACCCCAACTCATGCAGATGCACCTGAGTCCCAAAGGTAATCAAACCAACAAGCGCATGATCTGGAATCAAACCAATGGCCCGTCTCATGGCTGATTTGATGAACTCTAATTCCTCCTCTATCACGCATGTATCAATCACGAACAGAAACACCGGGGGTGGCGGGGCCGGCATCGCAGCTGGATTTGACTCGTATGGCGAGTATTCTACTGTCGTGCATTGCGGGTACAATTCTCCAGGTATGTTGGACTCAGAAATGCTATGATAATGAGGCGGAAAGTGGTTACGGGAGTAGCATATGGGGCAGATCCAGATCTTGGCCGTGAAATCCACTTGCGAGAAGGGGTTGAGAACGGCGAGACAGGGTGGTTTGCAACGGAGAGGAGCGTAGGGGAGGGAGACGAGGGTAGGAGAGAGGCGGAGAGGGGAGATGCACGCTGCGAGAGGGATAACGCTTTTGCTCGCCTCGAGCTTGGATCGAGGCAAGGCGTTCCACGTCATGCGGATCGCGTCGGGTCCATCCGGATCGGCGGCGCCGGAGAGCGCGGAGGGGTCGGTCGCCATCGCCGGAGTTGAGCGGAGGAGGTAGAGAGAGGAGGAGGTCACGGAGGCGAGATCGGGAAGAGAGAGAGAGGGGGGGGGCTCTTATTTCTCTGTTCTGTCACTCTATACGGAGGGTCTATTCCTCTCCTCCCTGCCAATTTTTATTTCGCTATATTGTTTCTGACGAGAGACGTGTCCCGAGACACTGGTAACTGGGTCCCATCTCCTTAATTTCATTGGCTCGGCAGGCTCGCTGTTTTAAATAGGAGGTCTGGCCCTCTGTCATGTGGAGCCCACTCGGATTCTCTGTAGTAGTTTCGGAGAAGAATAAGCAGAACCTGAATAGGTCCCTTGTGTTAGGGGCAACCGAGCTGTTCAACCAATTTGATTATCTGGAATATAGATTGATTGCATTTTTATTTACTTCGTTCCAAGTCCACAAGTAGAAGTAGAAGGATTGGTATTTTCCTATTTTTTCAAAGAAAAAAATAAGACTCTATTATCTCAAACTCCATCATAAGATTAAAAAATAAGAAAAATATTTGGGAGATATCATTGTTGATATCATAATCGATATTGATTTTATTATTTATATACAATGAGTTATTATTCGTATTAACAATTTTATTATGCAATTTATTTATGATAGTATTTTTGTTATTTAACTCAAATACCATTAATACGAATAATAACTCATTTAAATTGAATAATAAAAATATTATATAAATAAATTACATAATAAAATTATTACTATGAATAATAAAATCAGTATTAATTTTGATATATGTATAACATCATATTCATATAAGTAAAAAGAATTCATCCGAAATCAGATCGATTTGATACGATCATTTTAAATAACAACTCGAATCGAAATCCTACTTATAAAATTAATGTAAGAATCCAAAAAAGATATATTGTGAAATAATTGGCACTGCAATTTTTATTAATAGAAGGGGATCACTTGACAACTTTCTATTAGTATATCATTAGATTGTGGATCATCAGTTTAAATTATGAATAACTAAAAGTAAGGAGGTGACTTGACAACTTTTTACCAGAAACGATGTTGCATTCTGTCACTGATTTGCATCGATAATTCCAGGACATTTGCTGGTAAATTCTAGATTTTTCGATAATTCTTTGAGGGGCATGTAAGGGGGGCAGGATCGATTGTCAAACAGTTCGAAAGAACAGTCCCTTTTTCTGAGAAAAATTCAAAAAATTTCCTCTGCAACATTTAGGTCAATCAAAATGGAACATATGATTGTTCACCTTTTCTTTTCTACTGTCAAATTATTGTCCTGGTTTCTAATTTCCTTTCAAATTAAATATTTTATTGACATGATATTTGGTTTTTTTTAAATAATAATAGGCTAGCGACAGCTTGGATGCTTGGAATAAGAATATCAATTTTCTATTCTTCTTATTCCTTGCACATGGAAAAAAAAAAAGTTTAGAAAGGCTGATGAGATCTTTAATCTTTGTATTTCTAGGTCAGATATCTATTTATTTCTCTTAATTTGGTGTAGCATTGATGAATATGTTCTCTATTTTTCATACAGGATTTGAAAAGCTTTTTCAAGCCCATACTGGTACTTACCAAATTGAACTAGAGTTGTATTGGTTTAGAATGCTTTGTTCTCTCTCAAAGTCTCAATTGATGATAATGCGCCGCCAGTGCATAGCTTTAGAGCTGAATTCCAGATTTCACTTCGAATTAAGAAATTTTTTATTAGGGAGTAGTATTATATTTTGTAATAATGTACAACTACAAAAATGAAGCACAAACCAAGATCATTTTGTACAACTCCACATGCAAGAAAATTAAATGCATATAGAAGAAGAATCATCAAATCTGCAACAAAACTCTGAAAATGCAAATAAGCTAGAAACTAAAAAAAAATTTAGTTTTAAGAAACATATAGACTAGCCTTGTTATATAGACACTGCGCATATTAAAAATTAAAGAACAGCATTGATACCGATAGAGGAATAATTGACCCTTGATTTGAGACGATTTTTCAATCCTCGTTCTTTTATCTCCGATTGATCGGACATTTAAATGATATCCATTAAAATTGGGATGGAATTTAGAATCACGACCTTCTCAAACATTAAAGTCTCTTTATTATTTTCTTATAAATTTATTTTTTTCCATTCTATATTTATTAAATAAAAAAATTCGGGGATATTTAATATCGCCTTGAATAAGAGTTAAAGCAGAGATAAAAAGGTACAATTATTAGATCTACAAAAGCAAGCAGTAAAAAAAAATAAATAAAGAAAAAATCCGACGGGCCAAAATAAAAGTGGCCTGTCACTACTGAAATACCTGTAGAACCAATGCGCTTTATTGTTTATAGAATATATACATACATAGATTGGTAAGGACTAATTTAGTCACAAGTAAGTTACTAGGATCAGGAGTCAAATACAGGGAAGAACTAGTCAAGGTCTGGTTCTCTGTACAATATCTCTCTGTTACTTCGTATGGCAAGTTATTGCTATATACACAAAGGATGACCTGTTACATGCATACGATAGAATATCTACCACACAAAAATAGTGGTCGCCGCTGCCTCGTGGGAAGAAAATTTAAAAGGGAGAGGGAAGGGATGGAACGGAGAGTATAAACCGACGCAACGCATCGTCCACATACGCGCATGTGTGGTGTATCCTCTGGTCTCTCCTGAAATACTCACTATTATCAAACGCGTGCAATCAATAAGATTCTAGTTTTATACAATGGGAAATTGCAGGGGACGCATGCTTTTCCTACAGTGAAGTTTTGAGAGACCAATTTGGACAAGCTAAAGAAGAAAAGAGACCTTCCTTCCGTCTCCCTCCCTCCACTAAGTCGACCAAACCATGGGGTCTCGTTTCTTCTCCCTGTCGGCGTTTCTCTTCCTCCTAATCGTATCGGGGAAGTTCCCTGCGGCGGCGGCGAATGACGTGGAGAGCGATGACGATGACTCGCCCAAATTACCGGGATGTAGCAACAAATTCCAGCTGGTAAGTTCAATTGTGATCTCTCCGATCTAAATTGTTCGCTTTAGTTGTTCAGAATCGGGTTGAGTAGAGAACCGGAAGGATTTAGCGAAGGAATAGGAATATAGGATGTGCAATTACCTTTGTTGATTGGATCTCTAAAAAGACCGGCTCATTTGTGATTAATCGGGAGTATCATAGATGTAATTTGGGTAATTTTTTTACTATTGGACTACTTTGGGATATCTTTGATCCAACCTGAGGCAACTATTTCTAGTCAAAGGTCACATTTATTCTACCAAATTTCCTCAAAACTATTTCCCA
This sequence comes from x Bolboschoenoplectus mariqueter, assembly GCA_037678475.1. Classification (NCBI taxonomy): domain Eukaryota; kingdom Viridiplantae; phylum Streptophyta; class Magnoliopsida; order Poales; family Cyperaceae; genus x Bolboschoenoplectus; species x Bolboschoenoplectus mariqueter. Next base: position 3,705,650 of record CM075258.1, on the reverse strand, counting down.
GGTTATCCTCTGCTGATAACATGTCGGGACTGTGACAGTGAATTGGGGAATTGGATAGAGCTGAAATTGGATAAGTAGTTTTAAGAGTGGGCATGGAGAAGCAAGGTATCGAGTATTGCAATGAATGAAATCCTACTCACCAGCTTATGTTGCTATGAGTTTTTTATTTTTCTTAGATTTTATATTTACAATTTCTTTTTTCAGGTTAAAGTGCAAAATTGGGTGAATGGAACAGAAAGGACAACTTATGTAGGATTAAGTGCAAGATTTGGCCTTGTTTTGCCTAAAGAAGCTTCTGAGAACCAGAAACATTTTGTTGTTCTTGCAGATCCCTCTAATTGCTGCTCCAATTCTTCCTCTAAGGTACCATTTGGTCTATTCTTGTTCTTTTTTTTTTTTTGTTAAGAATTTAATTGGCTTATATTATCTTCTGCCAATGCAGTTGCAGAATTCAGTTGTGTTAGCAAAGAGGGGAGATTGTGCCTTCACTACTAAAGCTAAGATTGCACAGTCCGGAGGTGCTTCAGGTTTACTTGTAATAAATGATGATGAAGGTATGGCTATTTATATGCTATTAATGATTTTTGATTCACTAATGTCAATTGAGAACCTGACCAATTAACTGTTTTATTTGTCCAGAGCTGTACAAGATGGTTTGTTCTGAAAATGATACATCAATCAATATAACTATTCCTGTTGTCATGATTCCAAAGTCAGCTGGGGAAGAATTGACCAAATCCTTGGCTACTGGTGCCAAAGGTACATTTTCATCCATTTTTCTTCTACTTTAGTTTCTTTTGAAATGATTATTTCTATTTCTGTTTGAAGGTTAGCTTAACTGCCAAATTTTTATTGCCATTGCTTGTTAAAATTGTTTTGGAATACTGGGTCAAAAGCTCTCAAGTAGTTGCTCAACACATGACAAAAGGAAATATGATCAAGTCAAAAGGTTTTTATAAAGAAAATAATGCCATGTTGTTAAAGGTTTACTATGATGAACATTTTAACATCTTCTTACTCATGTCATAATTGTTGTTGTTGTTTACTGCAGTGGAGATTTTATTATATTCTCCATATAGACCAATTGTTGACTTCTCAGCTGTATTTCTGTGGATGATGGCCGTGGGGACCATTGTGTGTGCTTCGTTGTGGGCTGAATGGGTTGCCTGCGAGCAAGTGGATGAGCAGTATAATCAGCTAACCCGCAAGGTCATTTTCGTCTTCTCCCTTTATTTCTCACCTCTTCACCTACCTTGTACTCACATGTACTGCTCGTTATTTCATGTCATAAATCATAATTGTTGTTGTTTATTGTACTCACCTCTTCACATTGCTCCATATCAGTAATGTATACAAAGATATGGTGCAATGTCCAGCTGATCGGTTATTGTTTAGTACCTTTGAGTTCTTTTTTTCTCATTGACAATCTGGCTATGTGAATGGGCGGGGTTTGGAGTGGAGTGGGTTCAGCTTGCAGAAAGCCTGATTTGGAAAGGACTTTCAATAAGCTCAATTCACACAAATATGCTGACAGAATACAAAACGTGGATTTGAGTTCTGACTTGCAAAGTGTACTTGATTGAAGAGAATCATAACTTCAATATATTGTATGGCAATGATAGAAAAGAACACCCTGTATGACAGTAAGTCCTGCAGCTTTTGAACTCACTTTCTTGGTTTATTGTTTTTGACTTTGGACAGGATGGAGTTAATGCTGGTTCTTACACAAGGCAAGATCCTGAGAAGGAAATACTTGAGATTAATGTGAAGGGCGCCATTACATTTCTTATAGTTGCCTCAGCTTTTCTGTTGCTTCTTTTCTATTTTATGTCATCTTGGTTTGTTTGGCTGTTGATTGTGTTATTCTGCATCGGAGGAGCTGAGGTAATCTTCTGTTCTTGTTTATTTTTTCTCCCATGAGTCTTGTTGTATGTAGCAATTGCTGTCTTCACATTTCCAGAAATTTGTACTTTTTTATTTCCTTTTTGTAATTAAGACATGCAATCTATTTTTTCAGGGAATGCATGTCTGCCTGGTGACAGTCCTTTCTAGGTACAATAACTCTTGTTTCAACAATATGAGGAAATCAGAAGTTGCACCATTACTCACATAAAATATATTATTTTAATCATTAAGACTGTCTGATTTCGGAGCTAATTAATAGATCTTCATTTTCTCTACCTGTCTTGATGCATATATCAGTAGAATAGCCGTGTTAACTCTTCTGGTTGTTGGCTTGTTTAACAGGGTATGTAAAGAATGTGGACAGAGGACAATAAATCTCCCTTTTTGTGGTGAGGTCTTGCTGCTCTCCGCTATTGCTTTACCTTTTTGTGGGGCCTTTGCCATTATTTGGGCTGTGTTTCAACATGCCTCATTTGCTTGGATTGGTCAAGATATTCTTGTCAGTCTCTCTCTCTCTCTCCCCTTCTGTTACTACTATTTTTTTTCTCTCTCTTACTTGGGTTCTTGTGTGCTTAATTGAGACTCAATTAGAGTTGCTAGACTCAGCTGTTCATATTGGCATCTGTAGATTATAATGTAATCAGTCAATTCTAGTATTGTATTTGTATATACCATATAAACTTTTTAGCATGGTTAAATTAGATGACAATAGTTGGTTGGTTGGGCATCTTATTTTAGAAGTGCATAATTATATGTTGGTCCTGACCCTTCGCCTTTTACTTTCTCCCATTTATTTTCAGGGTATATGCTTGATGATAACTGTTCTTCAAATGGCTCGATTACCGAATATCAGGGTACCTGATTAGTACTTTAATTTGCTCAAATAATTTATGCAACTTTCCTGATTTCTTTTTAATGAAGTGATTGAAATTTGAAAATGCGAAACTAATATGGCAGGTGGCATCAGCTCTTCTAAGTTGTGCCTTTATCTATGATATTTTCTGGGTTTTCATCTCACCTCTCATATTCCACGAAAGCGTTATGATTGCTGTAAGTTCCTTGTATTTACTTTCTAGCATTCTATTATAGGTCATAAAATCATTGAGGTGACACCATATGTAGCCATCTTTTTAATCTCGGTATAATTTCGGTGTTTAGACTAGGACTTGGATTAAGTTTGTTTGCAAGTTATATATATAAATATATATATATCCAGAAAAAAATGTTCGCAATATCAATTCAAATAACAATTTATCCTGAGTCATGTCTGCTCAAGCTTTATTATTGCCCCGTCTTTTGGGTTTGCTTTGTAGGTTGCAAGAGGTGACAGCGCAGGGGGTGAAGCAATTCCAATGCTATTGAAAATACCACGATTTTTTGATCCATGGGGTGGTTACGACATGATTGGTTTTGGTGACATCATCTTTCCTGGATTGCTTGTTGCTTTCAGTTACAGGTAAACTCCTCACTTATTTTATTTTGTTCTTTGTGATCTTGTTACAAGTATAATATTATGTATGATCTTCTTATTTTTACACTCATTGCTGTAAGTAATCCATCTCATCATAACCTTGCCAAAAAAAGAAAAGGAAGAAGGACATGAACATAATAGAAAAGATGTCTTGTAAACGATTTATTTTACTTTTAATTAATAGTTTATGTGCCTTTTCTATTGCAGATACGATAGAACAAGCAAAAAAGGCATCCGCAATGGGTATTTCCTTTGGGTTACCATTGGCTATGCATTTGGTAAGATGTGAATTGTTTTTTATTTGTAGTACTCGGCCCAAGAAATTTTGGATAACTCAGTTCTTAACATTCTTACCAATATATTTTGTGAGTTCTAATTCATCTTCTGTGGTTCTGCTACAATCTGCTTTTGTAGGTCTTTTGCTCACTTATATTGCTTTGTATCTGATGGACGGCCAGGGTCAACCAGCCTTGCTCTACCTTGTCCCATGCACCTTAGGTAGTGAACTCATTTCTGCTACTTGTAGGACCTTTTTTTGTATATATGCCCATATAACCTGTTATCTCTTCAAATTTAGCTCTGCAAGTTTATTATTCCCAGCTGTCGTCCTTAACAGAGCTATTGAAGCATAAATTTGCAGGATTAAATATGCAAACTGAGAAAGTACTGTATAGTGCACAACTGCACATGAAATAAACCTATGTATCATTCTTTGTTTTTACCTATCTTCTCTGACTATTTAGCATATATGGATGTAGGTCTTGTTGTCATATTGGGATGGCTAAGAGGGGAATTGTATGACCTGTGGAACTACGGGAGAAGTCAACAGGATATTGCTCCGGATGGCGAAGTATGATTGGAAACATATAGTTTCCTGAGAAACTGGCAAAAAATGTAGTAGTTCAGTAGCAAACTTACAAACTATAGTAGTTCTTGATATTGTTCATTTGTATGAAAAGAAGTTTTATTATGGTCTTTGATCCTCTTTAGCTTTAATTGAAAAGCAGATATTAGAGGAACTGTAGGCTTAACATGAATGATAAAGGGTGAATGATGTCTCTCTATGAAAAGATACAAGTTCGATTTTTATAAGAGATTTGAAAAAGAGGAAAAGATACAAGTTCGATTTTTATAAGAGATTTGAAAAAGAGGAGAGATTCAATATTAATAGTTTTGAAATATAATAAATGTTAGGCTAACGGGAGTCCTAACATCAAAAAGAAAAAAATCAGATGCTGGAAATATATGGGTCGCTAACAAATTAAGGCAGCTGTTATAAGTGCTTCAGAAAGTCCGACCCAAGAGAAGATTTCTCTTCTGATTGAAAATTAGTCATGTAAATTTCCTTGCTCTTTTGAGAAGCACGTTTCTTAACGTTTGTAGTAGATCTACAAAATTGTAACTTTTTGTGTTCATACTCCAGAATTGTTGTGGTATAAAAGATAGCCCAGCGAATTTGAAAATACTGAATTTCAGACATTATTTCAAAAAATACAAGCATCGATCATTTCGTCATAGATCAGTTTAAAATCACGATTCGAGGCGGCGGAAATTGGGTTTCTGTTCTTCTCTCCACCATATTCCAAGTAATAAGAAAGAAACAATATGGACTCCTTCATCTTCTCTTTTTAAGAAACTGAAGATATAAATTTGCGATTACTGAGGAATGTATTGTATAGTTCAATTTCGAAAGGAATACTTGGCGTTTAGTAAGCAAACTTTTCAGATTCGCGGATGTCATACATAGCATCCCTCATCAAATTTCATACATTTGACTCCAAATATGTTTGCTCTATAAGCAAAACTTGACAGCACCATTGAACCCTATAGCCACCTAGTGAAGAGTATACCCGCATTAAACTGCTGACAAGCTATACACATACAAGGAGGCAGGGGCAAACAAAATCTCTGAAAGATATCACAAATATCACGCAACCACAATTGAAGGTAGCAGGGCGACAACCATGAATGAAGTTAGCAGTGGTTGAACACCCCCCCCCCCCAAAAAAAAATTCCCAAACCAAAATTAGAGTGCAAAATAGGAAAATAGAATAAAGGGCTGAATAGCAATTAAACAACTGAGACAAAATATGAGCAAAACATAATCAAATCTATCTGATAATCAAAGAACAACCTGGTAACAAAATTTGCATCACATAATCGGTCAATTCAAAATACCACTTCTTCCTCCGGAAAAAAAAGAAAAGCAAACAAAAGATGCTCGAAATAGAAAAATCACTCATCCTCCTGGCTGCGCAACCTGGCGAGCTTGTTGGTGACAACAATGTCAAGTTGTGCTGCACGCTCAACTATCTCCTTGCGCTTCCTTGTTGAAACATCATGTGCAATTTCAGCACAGTAGGTCCTGCCCATTTCCAAATATTCAATTTAGTAAAATTTATAGAATGACAAGAACAAACTTATGAAGTAAGAAGCTAAGGGTAATATAATTTAGATCCTTTGGTTCAACAGAACTCAATAACAGTACACTCACATTATAATCAACAAAAATACACAGAAATTCTCAAAAAGATGCATCAAAAAAGAAAGTGAACCTGTTATGCATCATGAGCAACTCGAGCTCAGAGATGTTGTGCACCACAAACTTCTTGAAACCATTGGGGAGGTAGTGGCGGGTCCTCTTGTCAGATCCATACCCGATATTGGGCATGAGAGTGCATCCCTTGAACTTGCGCCTCACACGTGAGTCAATACCCTTAGGCCTACGCCAGCTTGGCTGTTCACAAGATAAGAAACCAATCAAAGAGCTAAGTAGCAGTCAACTACATGTATTAATTTGTCAACTACATGTACTAATTTGTGACTACATGCATTAATTTTTCTATACAAAGGAATAATTACTGAGCTGAATAAGATTGCTCAAAGAAAGATGAAAGAAATATACTACAGTGTTGAGTTTGCTAGTTCAAATAATTAAATAATATACAGATATAATTTCCTGCCAAGTCTGCACTACACTAAAAAATTCCTCTGCCAGATTGGCATGTAACCAACAAATTCGGCTTAACAAATAAACCAAGCCATTTTAATTCAGAAAAAAAACAACATTAAAATCACAGAACTGACAACATCTACTACTACTACACATCTGTATAATGAAAAATAAAAAAACTGATACTAATTTCTTATTAGCTGACACTGATTTCCTTATGATAGAATAATCACACTGCAAACAATGTACATGAGTGACTATTACTACAAATATTCACATGGAACTAAGAATCAGTATGCAAATATCAATTAACTGGTCCAAGCCTAGTAACCAAATCCTTAATAGATACTAAAATAGCAAAAACTTGAGCTGGTTAGAACCTCTAAATGGTGCAATATAATATCAGAAATCCTCCCAAAACAACCAAAAAGAATAACTATTAAGGATTAGCACGGGAGAAGATTAGCGATTTGAGTAAACTTATGGTAAACGGAAGAAAATAATCGTATATAGAATTACCTTAACGCAGATCTTTCTATCGCTTTGAGTCCTCTTGAACTTCTTAACCCTCTTCTTCACGATCTTCTTCGTCATCAAAGGTACCGCCATCTTGCCCCCACGTTAGTCGTTACCTAAACATAAATCATAACAAATCCATTCTCGTTTAAGTTCCCCCCATTTCCATTAATCAAAAGAGAGCGAGAGCGAGAGCGAGAGCGAGAGAGAGAGAGAGAGAGAGACGTACCGCCGCAGTGCTCGACAAACCCTAGCGCCAAATTGTGGGGGTTAGGGTTTCTATACTCGTAACTTACACCTTATAAGAAGCTCTATTTCAGAAAAAGTTTAATACACCGTGTCATTTACATGCGGGCCCAGATATCGGTATCGACTGCTGGGGTCCAGTTGTCAGGTATTGATATATAGCTGCCATTGTGGTTATAGACCTGGTCTATTTTATGTTATCATAGACCGAGTGCATCAGTAGGAATATTTCTGGCCTGGGCCGGAAAGTAAGATCCGTGCTGTCTAATTTGGGTGGGCCCAAATAAAACCTAAAGATAAAATCAAGCCTGGATCAAGTAGGAAAAGTATTTGATGTGCGTGACATGCAAATAAACGAAAAAAAAGAAGCTAAAAATTAATTAATTCCGAAAATAAGGACGATTTAGGTCCTTTCTTTTGGAGGCAGCTGCAACCAATACAGCTTGATTAATAGTACGATTCTTTTCTGTTTATTCATATAATATATTATGTGCAACTTATCGTGTTATTTTTTATTATATAAAGTTGTTTTGCATTTCAGAAAGAAAATTCATCTGTGTTTGGAATTCAATAAATACAATATTCTTTGTAAAAGTTGTGTTATTTTAAATATTCAACTTTTTCTGCAATTTTATATTTTTTTAAGGACAAAAGGCTTCTTAGACAGCAGAAAAATGACTTTAATGTTCCTGTTTCTGTTTTCATGCCAATGCCATGCTTCTCTGGAGAGTTCTTTCTTTCGCGTCAAACTTTGCTGCAATTATTGTATATAGTAATTACATTTGCAATCTTATGGAACTCGGATGTATCTGATGGGATTTATCATAAGAGACGCAAATTTCCTATGTTTAAAATGAACATAAACAAAATACAATTGGGATGATGGGATGATGGGCTCAGTAATTGAACAGCCCATAAGGTACATACGTTCTCTTTCTATGGTTTTCAATTTGTGGAGCTTCTATTCTCTACTTCCTCCTGATCAGAACAAGGAACCACTATTAATGCCTTAAATTTTCTTCGCAATGTCGAAAAGATCAGTCCTCTTTTTCTATATATAAAAATAGTTCGACCGTAATATTTTTTAATTTTATCTCAAGTTCATAACTTCATAGTATTATCTAACCGTTTGAACCATATATCCATAAAATTTTCTTTTAATTTTCAAGCTCATTTGATTTAACTTAAAAATATTCTCAACAATTTCAACGATCCTACATCTAGAAAAGAACACTCTCAACAATTTCAACGATCCTACATCTAGAAAAGAACATTCTCAACAATCATCAAGTGATCCTGCCGCCATAAACCTTCAGTGTGGCGACAATAAATTAGAGTTTGCAAACCAATACCTCCATTTAGCTTTTAAACACAAGCCACGCTTTTTATACGAGGTAGATAAACTAAAATAAAGTCAATGCAAGGAACGAAAAAGAACACGAGAGAGAGGAAGAACATACATGCAGGATGCAGCTAAATTGTCAGCGTGTTACTACGTCAACAAAAGAAAGAAAGAAACATCGGTGGAGCTAAACTTTTCACCGAGTTACTATTAACAATGAAGATATAACAAAGCAAGAACCTACCGCATTCCAACTACCAACCCTATGATGAATCTAGAACAAAATAGTAATAGGCGATAATAAAACCATACTACTCCCAGTATGAAATACCAAAACAATGACCCATATGACAAAAGAAGAGAGAATTACAGAGAACATTTACAATAGCATGTTACTGCAAAAGAACTAACCATTGGTCCTAGAAGTTCAAGCGACTATGTAATTTATGTACTACGATTATAAATTAGAACCTCTCAGAGAGCTCCTGGTTACCCTCCTTGGACCTTCTGGAAGCACAGCTACTCGGCGGCGCTTCTTGCGCGGCATTTCATCCATAACCCTATCCTTATCTCCAGATCCCTCATCATCATTGTCAGAAATTACTATATCTCCAGATGAAACCCTAGCACTCTCAGCATCCATTGTCCCAGGATCAATAACAATGCTAATGGACCCTTCACTCTCCCCCTTAAGAACCTCTTTTGTTGTCTTATCAATTTGCATACCAACTTGCTCCGTCTCAGTACCATCAATTTCCTTACTGTGTGATTGATCTGGAGGTAATATTGGGCTTTCTGGTACATACACACATTGGTTGGCCTCTAACAGCACACACTTTTCTATCTTCTCACAATTCGTATTGGGTAGCACCTCCAGGGCAGAAGGAATGCTAGCAGTTTCTAGCACATACTCGCAATTCTCATTCTGCGACTGATTTTGCTCTCCGACTTCAACAGATGATATGATAGGAGTCTCTGGCACATACTCACAATTCTCATTCTGCAACTGATTTTGCTCTCTAACTTCAACGGGGGATATGATAGGTGTCTTCAGTGTGTCCCCAATTTGTTCTGCAATTGGCTTTTCAGCATTTTCACCATCATCCTTGTCAGTTATCTCAAACAGAGATACTACTGGGGTATCTGGTACATACTCATAATTCTCATTCTGCGACTGATTTTGCCCTCTAAGTTCAACGGATGACACGATAGGCGTCTTCAGTGTGTCCCCAATTTGTTCCGCAATTGGCTTTTTGGCATTGTCACCATCATCCTTGTCAGTTATCTCAAAGAGAGATACTACTGGTGTATCTGGCACATACTCGGAAGGATAGGGTAGGGGTGAAGCAGGATCTTTCATGATCTCATCCTTCTTTCCTGAATCTTCCAGAAAGCCATTGGCATCAAGCATAGAATTTGTTGCGTCCGAATTGCAGACTACTAGAGACTCCAAGCTGGCATGGTTTGGACTAGGCACACTGCAATGGTTCTCATCAGGCTCTTCTTCTTCATTTGATGTGGTTGAAGGTTTCTCTTCTTCTTCATCCTGTGTGAAATCATAAATCATAAAGGTATGAACCCGGATTTTAGTAATTATGAGGTCAAGCACCTCTTTCATTTCTCCGTGATTATACTGAGGAACGTGCCTAATACAGAAAGATTGGAGCCTCAAGGCTTCATGACATAGTATGTGGCTGCCAAACACATTTCAATCCAGCTATGCTTATTTTTGTGTTTTCAGAGCTTGAATCAAGGCTCAATTAGGTTTTATAAGTAGACAAGCAAACCGTGACGAAAGAGGAAGAGGAAGACAGTAAAACATAACCACAAAACAACCGAAAAGTCTTATTATGTACCAGGACATCCAAAATGAACAACCCGAGTTCCTCCGAAATGCTTTTTGAGGTTACCCATGGTAAAAGTATTGTTCTGTTTCAACCTATCGGTAACACAAATGATTAAAAATTTAGTAAAAAGGTAAAGAATATAAGATGAAACAAAAATATCAATTACTGTACCACTAAGATGCAAGTTTCTGGTGCAACTATCTGAGTTGAGGTATCATCTCTGCACTGTGAGACCCCTTCAGAAACATTTTTCTGCACATTTTCTCCTTCTCCCACTATATCATGGTCATCATCTTCATTTCGAGTTACAATCACTGGACAGACTGAACTATCAACTGGACAGACCGGACTGACGACTGTCTCAGTGGGGCAACAGGGCTGAGAAAGAAGCTCTACACCAGTTTCCTTTTCAAGCTCAATATCACTGTTTTGAGAATCTCTATCGGGGCTGGTATTTGCAGCAATTCCATCTTTCTGGCATGTCTCATGTAGAAGGTTGTATATTAGCATCCTTATAAGAGACCTCTTGAAAGAGGCTTCAGACGGCGGGAACCATTCTGGAGTTAACTGCAAGATAAAAAAGTACATTTACTCAAAATATAACAATTAGAAAATAACCACTCATCAGGAATTAGACAAAAACCAAATAAAGGAGACAGAGACTCACAAAGCTTGAATAATTTTTAATCACGAAAGGGTTGAGTTCAGGAGGAGCATCATCCAGAAAACGCTCCACATAATGCAGCAAGAAAAGCCCACAGTCAAAGCAATTCTCCTGTTGAGGTAACTGGGGAGAGAGAAGGAAGAAAAATAGGACCATTAGGCATCTCGAGAACATTATTGCAATCATGTTATTGAAGAAGAAAGACAAACCTCAAGGGATACAAATCGCAGGTTCAAGAACTTGGATGAATTATCTTCAGTCGTATCAGGGTGCCTTTCCTTCCACTCCTCCCACAAATAACTGCCGTCAACCAATGAAAAAAAGGGCCACATAAGAAAAGTACAAACCAAGTAGATTTTTCAATATTGGATTTATTATAAAGAGGTGAACTACACCTTTGTATTATGTTCTTTAAACCGCTATGACTCCCTTTCAGAGAATCCATGTGGAGTATACAAGGTACCTTTGGAGATTCCATTATGTCATCTGAAACATCAAATATAAATTACATATGAAAATTAAGAAAATTTAGTTAAGTGATACATAAGAATTTTGATAAGTATTTACCTATTAGCTCTACAATTTCACCAGGATGGCAGATAACCAGTAAACTCCAGTGTAAACTACAATTTTTAAGTAGGGAAAGAACAGTTACTCGAAAAATCGTTTTGAGACTGACAACAATATTACAGAGAGAGAAAGAGAGAGGGATTTGTTATACTTGAAATTAACAGGGATAAATATGAAATCTTTGTCAAAGATGTTAAACTTGCGGGTCCACTTTCTGACACGCAGAAAAGCAGCCCGCCCTTCAGCCGTCTTGCCAGGATCTTTGTCAAGATCTGCCAACTTGCGAAAGAAAAAGCTATTGAAGAAGTGCAACCTTTGCTTCCTATTGTCTGGGATTTTGTTGCTCAAGTATCTGTGTCCACCAAATTACAATGTCATTACTTGGGGTTCATTTTACAAAAATAACAAATGTCCATATGAAAATGTAGCAGCAATGTCCTAATAGCCACAGATACATTTTTGAATTTTTTTTGGCTTAGGTTCTATACTGATTGCTTGAGGTTTAAGGCAGCAATGGCTTCATAAGACACAGTGTCAGTAAATACCAACTTTGTACTATCAGCTTGCATAACAGTATGCACATTCTCAATGACAACTGATGACCAAAGTTAGAGGCCTGACTCACTTGATATAAAAGTCTATTATAGTGTCATTGACAAATGTCTCTGGAAGCAAGAGATCCACATCTCTTTTACTTATAGAGACAGCATCTGGATCTCCTTTAGGGTATATGACATCTTCAAAGTTCTGTGTAATTCTGTCATCAAGAAAATACATATTTAGGAACACAAGTGCTGTTAGGATTAAAGAAATAAATTCAAGAAGATAACAAACAGTATTGTTCCTCATGATTCAAATTAACTTACTCAGAAAAATAGTATTTGGGAAAAAACAACGCAGAATCAATGTCGGTGCCATCATCGTCAGTATCAATGCTGCAAATAGGAAAGAAAACTGAGGGATTTAAGAGATATTATATGACTTTCTGAAATACACACATAACTATGAATAACAACAGTCAGTTGGTCCAACAGCTTACAACTGCACTTATTAGTTTAGTGTCTGCTGCACCAGTATATGGTGAGTATGTATGTACTATGTATGTACTTGTCAATAGAATTTCTTGTTATGAGAAAAAGAAAGGAGGTAAAAGGATGACAATAGGAACTGAGAACTTACAGAGGAACAGAATTCCAGATTTCTTCATATCTTGATGCAAGATTCCTGATCTTGTGCTCTTTTTCTTGCCAGTGTATATCAGAAACAAAAAAAGAAACCTTAACATAACCTGAAATGACAATAAAAAGAATGATCCACTGCCTTGGCAGGTATAAAGTGAAGCTCCAGAAAGAAAATAGATAAAACGTGAACTGACATTCTTTTTCAGAGTAACCATTATGATCAGCTTGGAGGAGAATTTTGATTGAGACACCCTCAGCCTGTAAAACAAAAGCAAACTCATTAAATGTAACACAAACAAGTAATAACTCAGGAGCAAAATGAACATACTAACTAGCAAGTAACTAGAAGAAAGTATGCCGCAAAAGTAATGAACACATGTACATTGGACAACCATTCCCATCCTATATAACAGAATTAGGACCATCTTAAATAGGGGTAACAAAAGATCAGGTCGGCTCAACAATATTTTAATAACATTGTCAAACAGATTGGACACGAACTCTGAGGTTTGTATTGTATTAAATTATAGTGCTAACTTTCACACAACACTAAGCAGCACAGAGGCTAAGACCTTGGCTTTGCTGTGAAAGAGGCGAGTTGGAATCTCTTTCATTTATTAAGGCATTTCCTAGTTTACATATTGTTTTAAGTTTGTATTGTGTCTTGCCCATCCCCCTGGTCACTGGCAGTAGTTGGTTTTCAGGAACAAACAAGCTCACAGGTGTCATGACCAATTAACACATACCTTACCAAACCCAACCTGTAGCAAGCCAGGAAAGATTAAAACCGAAACTTAACCTCTTAGGTCAATCTTACACAGGATGACTGGGATCAGGATGCATCCCAGATTTACAACCCAAATTTTACTCAAAAAGCATCAACTAAATCCTGTATCATATTGTTTTGATTTTTCGTTCGGGTTTTAGAGAATACTTATTGGCAAGTTCATACTGGCAGCTGGTACATGTTGGTATGAAACTTACACATTCAGTCCACTGGCAATTAATGCAAATGATATCAGATATCTCCCATTCCATTGATATCTCTTCATCATAGTCCGAATCTGTAGTCTCCAGCTTGATGCCTACTGGTGAGAAGGTCAGAAGAGGTTCCACATATAAAGTTGTGCCACATGTGCTATAATCGGGGCAGAAGCTAACCACCCCTTCTTCTTCATTCTGTAATCACAAAAGGAGAATGCTTAAGCAACTAGGGGGGGGCCAAACCAAACAGTTTTTATTTCAATCTAAATTCTTTTAAAATCTTAAAGTTGAATATTTGCTGGTAATGAAGAATCGAAAAGAAGCATCCAAATTTCTTATCTCAAAATATGCAAAAAAAAAGAAAGACAAACAGTATATGAATCATTGCTGTGAATAGGTATATCTCTTCATTCAATGATTAAGATCTAGACATATATAAAAAGAACAAGTAGAAGATAGGATGTGCAAGTGGCTTAGTGTACCGGTTGTCATTACCTAAAACGAGGAGTATGCTTAAGAGTAAATAAAGGAATTCATCGTTCTTACAATTTCTCTATGTGCACTATGAAAATCGTCAGATACCGTACCCTCCATATACTCTGGAATCACCAAAATAAATTCAGTTTCATTCATTCAGCCTTGAGAACAAAAAAGAAAAAAAATCAATCAAGAAATAAATAAACTTGCCATCCTTTTCTGGTACATCAGAACAAGGACTTGATGAAGGTTCAAATTGGGAATTCCAGTTGTCTTCTTCCTCATCTGAGTCTGTATTTTCTCCTGTTCCCTATCAAATACATCAAAATTACTAAAGTCCATAAAATTTACATACTGTAGTTCATAAAGTTTGCTAGGGCTCCGAATTTTGCATGGTCTATACTTCGTGTATGAGAAAAGGATAAAACCACAAAGTTACTTGCTTCAGTATAAGCTGAATTATACTGGTAATGCAGTTACACCTGAGATTGAAAGCCTAACTTAAGCATATAAGATTCAAATTGCACAAGTTTTACTACTTACTACTGAGGTAAGATGGCCATGCTCATTATAACATGCTGAAATTCCTAAGATGCCATTTAACTCAGTTCTCTGTACTGAATATGCTATGTTTTCCTCTGTCAAGCCAGATGCATATGATTGTGCCACGCCATCAGCCTCATGGATGCCAATGCACATGACACCATCCATGGTGGTCTGCTTCATATCCGAATCTGAGGTGACTATGAGGTATTAAAGGTTAAGAGAAGTCAGAATACAGAAGCTTACACAAATTGATAATATTATGTTATATTGTCTGTTCTTTGAAATGTATTAAGAGGCCCACTAACTGTCACCCAACAGAAGTAGTGCAACCGGACAAGTTTCAACCAAAAACCTAATGAAGTGTTATCTGATAAGTAAAATAATGTAAATCATGCATCAACTGCAGTCCAATTGATGAACTGACAAACAAATAATCATGTGTCCACCTATCTGAGTGTCAATCCACCAGTTAGTGCGAGTCATCCTAATGAGCCAACACGTGTCTTTTCATGGGGTGATAAAAAAATTTCTCACAAAAGAATTATAACAGAAATAAAGAACGGTTGGAAAAACTTTATATATAGTTAAGATACACCCCCTGAACTCAAGACTAACCAGAATGGTTCCTATAAATGAAACCAAAATTGGGTTACTCCAGGCTTAGTTCACAAAACTCAGAAAAAATATGTTGACTTCAGTAAATCTGGATAAGGAATGACAGTAAGGCTAACGAACCAAACTCCGGCGTTAGCTAAACATGAAGGCACATAGATATGGCATCCTATCTGCAAATACGGTACACTGATGGAGATGACAATCACTAAACAAAAGTAATCTATCTTTAACAAAACTAACAAAAATACAATGGACAAAAGCTGAATGCATCTTCATTGTTACAAACAACCATAATTCTAGCTGGTTTGAACCAACCACAGACATAAAGATGATGATGAAACCAGTTCGCTTTAAGTATTGCACAGGTAAAGAACAAATGTAATTGCAGAAAACTCACATGCTTAGTAAAAGAGAGATGGAATTTTTAACTGAACTCCATAATTCCCTCAAATTTGGCTTCAACTGGACCCAACTCGATTTATACTAATGTACAGTTAAACTATAAGGGTTTTTAGAGGTGGATGGTATATGCTAGCACTCACATGATATCTCGACTACATTAAAACCCAATCTAACACCTCTAAACCAAACAGACCGAAATATAATGAAGCATATAACATCAAAATATATTCGCGAAGTTCCAAATTTTCTGGGGGAGAGACTTACAATGATGAAGAAAGGCGTATTTGTCAAGGCGATGATGGTCGGGATTTTTCGGTTGAAATTTCGCCATCAACTGCTCCGAAGTCGCCTCCATCAGCTCCTCTTCTTCGTTAAACTCGAACACGGTCGCAACCTTCTCCGACGAACTTCCCATCTCGACCCCGCTAGAAACCCTAGTCAGTTTGAGCGGAATATCAATAGATCGGAAGCGCAGAGCGAAGGGGGCAAGAAAGAAAGAGAGAGAGAGAGAGAGAGATTGGCAGTGGCGATTTGTTTGGGGATTTTCTACGAGGGTGGTAAAAGTAAAAGGTGCACCTGGTCTTTTTCGAGTTGTTGGACTATTAGTCACCGACTTCTGGGTCCCGCTTAAACTTGGAGGCGTTTGCAAGAACCGGTCTATGAGCTTCTTCTTTTTTCGTTTGGAAATGTTTAATTAATTAACTGTGTAAGGCCTAATTTTAGATGGCCCAAGTACGGTATGGCGGCATGTCATTACCATAATTACATGGAGGCCCATAATAGTTTGCTTAATTTTTTTTTAGAAGTTTTATAACTTCTCATCCCAGAATAATTATAATTTGTAACTGCATATATGCAATATATTTCTTGTATTATTGTACTATCTTTCTGAAAAATAAAAAAAAGGTACATTATTTCGGAAAGATAAAGATAAGTACATAGGTTATGTGGCAATGACGTGTCATGCACATGTTTGGTGTCATACAGTGTTTCAGCATAGTAAATGTCCTTTTAATTATATGCTGGAATTTTGTTCCAAAACTTTACAGGAACCTGGTGACGAAAGAGAGAACATTTTGAATAGTTAAGTCAACGATATAATTTCATAAAAATTAGTAAAAAGTTAATTAATTTTATGAATTTAAAAGATAATTTTGTAAATTTATGACTTGCATTTTTTATACGCCACTGCATGTATGTCATGTCATGCTATGGTAGGCATATATCTACATATATCTGTCACGCTGTGATATGTTCATATTACGTGTGTTGTTTTTCAATCCTTGTTTTTAAGTTTTTTTTATTTTAATGTTTCTATGAGATTATATGTTTTTTATATGTAACACTGGAAAATTTACACGCTCTGTTGTATCATTTATAAAATTATTTGATCCAATTATTTATAGATATAATATTTTCATAAATAAAACTGATTCTGTAAGAATTTCGTCACATGATAATAACAAAAAACTTTAGTATTTAGAAATATTATAATATATTAAATCAATTTAATAAAAGCAAAATAATTTATTAGATCTAAAATATTATACTACTAAAAGGATTGTTACATTTCACAAAAAATCAATTTAATACATATTCTCATTGCCAATAAAATATAATAAAACTAAAGTTTAAAGTGAGTAAAAAGTTTTTTAAGATGATCTTGATTTTTAATATTAATTTTAAAAGTAGACTAAAATCAAATGAAATAAAATTTAATTTCTTAAGATAACTTAATTGAATAAAATTTTTGAAGCCATAAAATGTAAAAATACCCTAAATTAATGAAATAAATTTTAAAATTAAAAGTTGAGAGAGGAAAAATCAAAATTAAGCTGAACCCAAATGAAATATCATTTATAAAAACTTAAAAGAATATTAAACAAATTAAAATATGATATTTAAACCATAAATTTATTATTATAATATAATGACAAATTGTGTTTTTCATAACAATTCTCAACTATATCATTCTCATACACTTTGTTTCATTTGTTGTTGTTTTTTCATTTCATCATATTTTGTTATCGTGTATCAATATCATCGACCAATAATAATATATCACAGACTTCATACATTTCTCACCTGATGCAAAAAAGAAAAAATAAGAGTTATAATAGAGAAAAACTGAATTAAATTTGATACATAATTTAAAATAATATAATTAGAGAGCAGTTTTCTAACCCCCTAATTTATATACCAACTTATTCATCAAAACAAATAGTATTATAATGATATATAAATATATATATATATATATATATGATTTCACGGCTAAGTTTCAAAGATACTTTTTGTAGCTAGCACTGAGCATATAATGATGTATATATTTATGTGACGCCAGAATTAAGAAGAAAAAGTGTTTGGAACTTGCGCTGTTTATAGTTGGTGTTGATGCTGGATAGAATTAGAATATATGTATCCAATCTGTCATCCAAGAAACTTTTTATTTTCTTTGTGCCACTGCCACCTTTTCCTCTAACTAACCTCAGAATAGGGAACATGATATATCTCGATTGAGCTCAAAGAAAATTTTATTATATTTCTAGATTTAGTGGGTCTTATGGTAAGTCCTAATATATTCTTCTATCATTTAATTTATATATATTCTCTTTTTTCTAGGAAATTATTTGCAACTAGTCAAATTTTAACCCCTACAAAACAAAAGTATTTTAAGAATCGTATTTTATTTAGGGAATCTCTTCGCTTTTTTTTTTAAATGATAAGTAAAAATAAAAAAAAATAAAAAGAACATAGTTCGAAATTATATATAGTTATATTTATTATCTGCTAATTCGTTTTAATTTACATACATTACCCGCGAATCAATAATATTCATTCGAAAAATGCAGCTACATCAAATTCTAAAAAAAAAAAGACAAAAGGAAAAAGGAAAAAGTGTATATTTTGGTTGTTTCTCTGTTTGTTCTTATATCAAACACTGCCTCATTAATTTGCAACAAGTGTCCAACTCTCTCATGGAATCTTAATTGTGGTTGGTTGATCGTTCCCAAAAAACATAAAAAATTTTGTCAAAAGAATTGTCAGATTTTGACTGATTGATGATATGTTTTATACTTATTCTCCTCCTCAAATGAACTGATCTGTCGTGTGCTGATTTTTATGCAATCCAGCTTAACAGTACCTCCCTTCTGAAAAAAAAAAAAAATAAAATTGATGCTCTCCATTTATTTTGACATGCTGGGTCGTATGTCACTTTATTCCTTCAGTAATAATGGAATAAATTCAAGTTTATATGATTAAGATATCTCCTTTTTCCAATCATCATTTCTATTAAATAGATATTTCACATTTCTTTTAGAATATCTTGTTGCATTCAAGTAGAATAAAAAGAAACCTAGTTGCATAATTAAAAGTATTTTTGACGCTTTACATGAATTCTCCTCTTTATTCCATTCTTTCTATTATACCGTCATTATATTCTTTTTCACTCATATTTATATCTTATTTTATTTAATTACATTCTCTCCAATCTAATTCAACTCAGTCATCAACATCTAATAAACAAGATATTGCTAATTAATTCCATATCCTACTTATAACATGAGCAATTTCTTCCAAAAAAATATATATGAGCAATTAAATTACTGGTTCAGTAGCTGGGCAAAGAACAGACCAAATGGACTTCTCCAGTGTTTTTAACAATGGAGGGAACTACTTAATTAAAAAGTTGGTTGATTGGTTCCCTTTGGCTTTGGGGCATATTTTCCAAAGGTTAGTTGGCTGTGAGGTTGGTATCTTGTACTTGTGATAGAATAAAGAGGCCAAGATACTGCTAATTAATTTTTTTTAATTAATATCCAGCTCATGGAGCCCCAAGATAAAGAGGTGAAGATATTGTTGTAATTATCTTTTTATTGACATCCAGCTCAGAGCCCCAAATTTTTTGTTTAATAGTACTTATGCACAAATTATTCCAAAGCCAGCTGGTTGGCCAAAGATGTCAAGGTCTTTCTTTTTCTCTTGAAAAAAAAAAACATTTCTTTGAATAAGAGTGATGTATGATATTTGTCATACAATGACATGTTTTTTGTTTGTTATATTGGTATTTTTCTTATATTGGTTTTAAGTGGAAATGTGGAATTTAAATGCCAGAGTCCTGATTCCCTATTGACAAAATTTGCACAATATTTACCACAAAAGAAGTATTATATAAGAACTAATTTACTATAAACTCATGCCAGAATAAATTCTTTTCAGCAGCATGAAAAACAGAATACAGCCTAAAAGAAAATGGTAAATTTACAAATTATAATGTTGAAAATTAAATACTCTGCTTAAAATTGATGATCAAGAATAATTGTCAGCGACAGCACAAAAATTATCATAATTTCCTCTGCTCTTTTCTCTTGCAGACCTCATAATATTACAGAATTACATGAGGAATTGCAGGAAATCTTTTGCACATGATACTGTGCTCTGATCTTAACCAGTCCATGTTAGTTTCAATTTCAGAACTCTTCTTTTTTTTTTTTCCTTGTTTTTTTGCTTTTTCAGAATGGTCTTGTTTCGTTTCTTTATGTACAGAGGCTTCTTGGACCTGCTTTCATGGAATTGTTTCTAATTGTTCAATCTTCATGTCTGATGATGATGGTCCGGAACCTGAAAGCAACAACAGTGCAACTTATTATTTAACACTTCAAAATAGTTTCTTTTTTCACTTTAAGGTACTATCGAGTTCATATTTCCTATGCTTCTTTTGTGTTTTGCTTGACATAGTAAGTAAATTTATGATTAACAGCAACACATAACAAGGGTAAATGCATAAAATGAGTAAATGCTATGCTACTGACTACAAAGCTTGTCCATTTTCATCCAAATACCCGGTTATCATCACCGAAAATATTTCTAGTCTAAACTTCAAGCATGCTGGGTGCAAAACAAAATGCAATTTTTTGTTGGGTATATAAGAAAAGGTCTCAAAATTTGTACCTTGGAAGCTTTGAGAAGATAAAGCAGCCTCCTGATTCTGACCAAAACCCATCTGAACTACACTCTGAAGATCATCCTCCCAAAACCCACCGATCTGTATAGAAATAAATAATTTGTTAAAAAACATTTTAGATCTCTTAAATACAGACTAGGTACAGACCAAAAACGTAGTATATTACTATAGCCTGCATGTACTGGTACATGATGAAACTTTGCATTTGAGGTTAAAATTTTCATGGAAGAAGTTGTTTCAAGAATTGCAAAAGATATGTATTTTCTATAAACATTCTTCATGTGAGGAAAATATTTTTCCTTAAATGTAGAATTTGAATGATTCCAAGCATTACTTTATTGTATTTTGCAAAAAATCTTTGCGGAGGTTATAAAAAATATAGCCAATAATATACTGTTAAGATACTTACATGACTTGTGAAATATGAACTCATAAACCAGATCTAAGAATATTTGAGTGAAATTAAATTGGAAGGTATTTAGCATAACAAGCACAGAGAAAACAAGATAATCCAAATAAAGAAAAGCCTCAAGTTCAAGATTCCTACAGAATTAATTTGGCACAAAACTGACTTAATTATTGTCATTTGCATAATCAACCAAACAAAATTGGTATTTACCTGAGAACTGGTATCACCATATCCGTCAAAAGGCAGATTACAAGCCGGTTGCATACCAAAATTAGGGATGCTATTGTTTGTTAGTAAACTATTAAGCGGGCCCGCTTGAGGCTGACTAGGGTATGGAAAGGCTGAAGGGTAGACCGGCTGTTGCATTGACCTATCGCAGGCTTCATGCATCTGTGAAAACACACAAAAACCTAAATTATAAGAAAGAACAATGACTTAATTAAAATGAATTGAGAATTTAATATAAGTTCCAGGGAAGGTGAAATTTCACATCTGTCCCTCTAAGAGTTCAGATAATTGTCAATGCGCCCAAAACAGATTTCTTCTTTGAAGATTATGCTCCTCATCAAGGAAGGACTTTCATTTATGTATTTAAATCTTTCAAATAGTAACAAATCTAAAATTTTGGGGATCTTCTAAGTAGGACTAGGGAGGAGAATGTGAATCATATGCTTAAAGAAAGGTATGGAGCAAGATGCTTACATCTTTTCGAAGAAGGTTATCCATGTTAAGATCCACTGGTGCATCAACTGTTGCAAGCTTCATTGACAAGAACTTCAAAAAAAAAAAAAAGAATTAAATGAGATGTCAGAATTTTGGGTAAGGAACACATTTACAATTCCAAACTTGTGATTTTCTAAAATTATCTGAGTACCTCAACTTGCCGCTGCAACGATTGTACATAGTTGATTATCTCATCAAGCATGACAGCTTTTCCTGTCACCTACAATTCATTTTATCAAAAGAAGGGGAAATTAATGTGAGCAAATTACAAACCAGACCCACTTTTTTTTAATATCAAAGGTCACCACTTCCCTCATTTTTACAAACTAACTGGTGCCATCCCAAAATTCAAACAATTTCTGTAATATTGAAAATAGGGAGTGTCAACTAACACATATAAATAAGAAACAAACATGCTTACTTTATTACAGCCTGGTACAAGGTCCTGCAATAGCTTCATCCGTTCACTAATTTTTTCTCTTCTCACCTAACAACAGCATACGAACCATCAATAAAATAATCAACAGATTTAGAGAAATTTTTTTTACAGATTACATCTAAACAGAGATTTAATTAGGAATATAAAAACTCAATTCAATCAAATCACAAAGTGGAAAATAAAACCCATCAGAAATAAAGAGAGTATGCACTATTTACAAGTTAGCGATTAAGTATAGTGCATATCAGTATACCCCGAAAATGTATAGTGCATATTGAAAAAAAGAAATGAACAACACTACAAAAACAAAAATAAAATCAGGTTTTATGAAGATGAAAATACCCTTTCAGCAAGGCTATGGCTGTCAGTGGCTTGACCTCTCCTGGCGCGTACATGAATATAGTCTTTAGGCGGCTCGGCTGGTATCGCATTTGCGTTATTACTATCTGGATCGTTTTTATTTTCTCTATCTCCGTTATTATATTCTGAGTTGTTACCATTCTTCTCTTCTGCGCCTCCCTTTTTCTCCCCTATTTTACAATCCGGTTTACACCGTTTTGCACTTGGGTCCTCCTCTGATATCTGAATATTATTTGGGGGAAGGAAAAAAAGAAAATAATTATATTATTAGATACCGTATGTACACATAAATTCATAATACAAGTAATGGAACAGGTTCATAAAGCCAATTATGTATCCATCACAGGAACAACATTTTCTGAATCTCCCTATAAAGTTCAGAAATTCCAATTGCAGACAAAGGTGAAACATTTTTTGAAATAATTCAGTTAGGAACTTTCGAAGGTCCCCTTCAAAGTAGTTGTATGTACCAATATTATCTTGAAAAAAAAAACAGAGAAATTTACAAATTATTTCCCAATTCTTATTTGTTTATACATGACATTACTTCTTTCAACCAATTTTAACAGAATTAAATAAGAGAGCACATTAACCTGAAAAAAAAAGGGAAAACACAGAGAGAGAATGCACATAACTTGACACGTGGCGTTTAAGAAAGACACATACGGGGACCCATGGCCGGGCCAGGAACTTGTTTGACATTATGCCTGAGAGAGAATTGAAATTGAAAAATAGTAAAATACCTTAGAATTAGTGGTGCCTGACGAGGCGAGAGACACCTCCTTCCCTTTCCCTTTAACCCCAGCCTTTCTCTTCCTCCCATTGTTTGTAACCCCACCATTCTCTTGCACCGCCAATTCTCCTTCCGGCTGGGCCCCACTGGCCATCCCTGCATCCATGAGAGACTGGCTGCTCGACACGCGCGAGAGCTGCCTAGAATCAGCAGTGCGGGGCCCACCACCGAAGCAGGACATCCTCGCTGCCCGGTCCGTAAAACCCTGGTCGGGCGGCAAGGGCATCGGGTTGAGGTTCATGCTCGGTAAGGAACGGAGCGAGCTCTTGGGAGGAGAATTCAGAGGCGTGCTATAGCAAGAGGTGTTTGTGCTGTGGTCCCCAGCGGCAGGGGCCATGCTCTTGCTATTGCAAATGGTGCCGAGGCGGCCGATGAGTTCTCGGATGACGAGGCTGTCAGTGGGGCCCGGAGGCGGAGGCGCATTGGAAGGGGAGGAAACCATGGAGCTGAGAGCGGAGTCGAAGTGGTCGAGCACAACAGGTTGGTGGCGATCGTAGTTGAGAGAAAGGTAAGAGATGGAATTGAGGTCGCTGTCCATTTGGGAGAAAATGTCTCTTTCCATTTGGGAAGAAGGGAGAGCGAGAGGTGGTCGTTAGATTACGGATAGAATTATATTAAGAGAGAGATGGGGGCGAGTAGGGACTAGTCCTAGTGGGGGAATACGAAAGAGAGAGAGAGAGAGAAGTGTTCGTTCGTTCGTTCGTTCGTTCGTTCGTTCGTTGGTTGGTTGAAGAAGAAGGTGGAAGGAATGGAGGAGTGTGAGAGGAAAGAGGGAGAGAGAAGAAGTGGAGTTGTTGACCTTTTGCTGTTTATATATATATATATAAAGGAAGGAAGTTTGAAGGGGAGCGAGGGAGAGAGAGATGACGGGCCGTGAACGGTAAATAAATAAATAAATTTGAAGGCGGAGGCAGGCACCACTCCCTTTTGCAGCGGCAGTGGGGAAAGCGCCTCTCTCTTTTTTTTTTTTCTTTTTCTTTTTTGGGGATGGAAAATATTAATATTTGAGTGATGTGTCGTTGATATCGATTTTATTATTTATATGATATAAAATGAGTTATTATTTATATTATTGATTTTATTGTGTAATTTATTTTATTTAGTATTTTTATTATTGAATTTAAATATTATTAATTTGAATAATAATTTATTTAAGTTGAATGATAAAGATCATGTAAAAATAAATTATTAATATTATCATTAACGTGAATAATAATTTATTTTATATGAATAATAAAGTTTAATAGATGACTAATTTGTTTTTATTTTTTACTAATTAATAAACAAGTGGCATGTTTTTCTGTACTGACACCATCCCTTGTTTTAATAGGAAAAGGTTTGACAGGGATTTGAGTTGAGCCAAAAGTAAAGGCATTGTTTAGAAGTTAGAACATTGATAATTATTAATTAATCAACAATAAATTACAAAAAACGAGAGAGCTTGATTCTTTTTTTTTCTTTTTCTTTTTAAACTGGTCGTGGCATTTTATAGGACACATCTTTTTAGCCATAAAAATATGATAATTTAAGGGGAGAAATGGAGGATATTCTCTCAATAAATCAATAGTCAATAAACTAGACTTCCTTTTTTTAAAAACTTTTTTTAACTAATAGTTTTTCTTTTCCCTGAATTATAATGTTGATGTCTCATGGTAATTTCTTTTTATTGAAAGGAAGTGGAATGCTCATGGTAAATTAAAAATTAGAATAAATTAAACTTTAATTTTATATTCAATTGATCTTGAGTCCATTCCAATTTTTGTAACCAGCATTATTACCTCTGAAATTTTTTCAAAAGATCAACTGTAGTTTTCAAATTAAGACTAGATTTGTTAGCAATCTATTTTTTTTATTTATTAGTTTCTATGCTAGATAAACTGATTTGTGAACAGGACATTTTTAATTATTTTGTTTCCTTTTTCCTTACATTCCGTTTTTAAAATTATGTTCCATTGCTAATAAAAGCAATATAGTAAGATTTTTGTCTACTATTTTGATAATATATATTATATAATTCTTCAATTTTAATAAAAAAAAATTCTTCTTCTATACTTAATTAATTGAATTGGTAATGGCCTCATTATTAATTAATTATTTAATTATGCCGTGATACACATACCAAGGAGGTTCATGGATTCATTTTCGCCTCATCTCTTCCAACATGGAATTAATAATTTCATAATCAAATACTTCAACAGAAGAATGTGATTAAAATACCCAAAAAAAAATCCATGCAAAGATATTGTACGGGGGGGGGGGGGGGTAATTCCTGCTTTTAAAAATTAAAAATTAGCAGTCTGCTGCAAATTGTTGTATTATAATTTATTAATATACAACCTCTTGAAATTATTCTTCATTTGATTAACAGTCAAACCTACATTATTGCTGATAATTAATTCGTACAAAAAATATATAATAATAATAATATTATTATTATATGCAAGTGGGCACTTACAGCGCATAAGGTAATTAAATTAAATGGTGTTGAAAAAGATTCAAAAAAACAAAAAAAAAAAAAGAAGAAGAAGAAGAAGAAGAAGCAAACAAAGTCTTTTGACAACAAATTAATTTATTATAAATTAGAATTTGAATTGTTTTATGCAGTGTGTGTGGAAGATTGAGGTGTATTGTCACCGAATAAATGTATTATTAAGTCTCTTTTGCCGTTTAATGGCGACTAATCAATTGTTAGTGCGGCTGGATTGTTGTTGACACTCACATGCAATTTGAGACCCAAACAAAACTTCATTTGGTAGATGTGGGCCCCCACTATACCCCCCCCCCCCCACCCCTCCTCTATCCACTTTTTTTTTTAATATGAGAAGATGAAAAATTAAAGTGTGTGTATTGAGAATATTAATGGAGATTTTTTGAGAATTAGAAAGTTCGCAAACAATGTATGCGAATCATTTTTTCTGATTCGTAAATATTGTCTACGAAAATTTCTGTGATATATTGTATGAAATGAGTTTATAAAACTGTAAAATATATTCGCGAATAATAAATGCGAACCATATCTGATTCGCAAGCAATAAATATAAATCTTCTAATTTTAAATATATATAATTTCGAAATCCGTTCTTTTCGTTTTTTTATTTTTATATTATTATTTAAAAAAAAAAGTGCACCCCCCCCTCCCTTTCTCTCTCTCCGTGGAATGTGGTTCTTTAATTTGTAGCATTACATGTCCCCTATGAAGGGTAATTAAAAATGTAAGTTATACATTGATGCCATTTATGATAATTAACATTATAGTATTAATTAGACTAATGTAAGCAATGTGATATTACTCTGAAAATTATGAGACACCAAAATCAAATTGTGTTTTCAAACTTTGACATTATTATTTCAAGAAAGAAAGAACATAAAGTTATAACTATATAACATGACTTTGCTAAGATGTTAGGTTTTGTTTCTTTTGTATTAATTCATGTCAATTAATTTTGCATGCTAAATCCACAAAAAGATACAGACAACTTTTCCAACTCCCCTAGCTGTCTTTAGGTTAAAGTAATTTATTTAATAGTCATGTCTCCTTTTACATATTATATTGCTTAAGCAAAAACTTAATACATTAATTTACTAAGATCAAGATGATATATTGTGAGAAATGTTTCTCACCAGTACACCTTTTTTTTCCTTGGTAGTTGGTAATTGTAATTATTGTTATCAACTTTTTGAATCCATTATACGGCATTTTTTGATATATTTAATCTCATGAATCTTCTAGTTAGTTATAAGGCATTTGCATTGGCAACAGGAATAGCTACATTTGTAGAGGCCATAGGAGATCAGTAGGCTAGGTTTTGTTTGATATTAGTTTATTTTATTTTATTTCTAGTCTCGAGCAAAGGAGCAATGATTGGGGTCAAAGAAAAGGAAAGGCCGGTTGTTGGTAAATGTAATGGTAAATTGGATGCATTATCGACTAATTAAATAATAATTAAAATAATGCTAAACTAATTAAAAATTAATCAAAGAAAAGTATTGTGGGTACGCTAGAATGCACCTTAATTAATTAATTAATTAATAATGTCAAGTAGAGAAGTTATGTAATGGCTTTTTTGTAAATGAAAGATCGAATTAAGGTTAGTATAAATGTATATTTATAACTAATCTCCTAATTAAGTCAACTCTTAACTATAGATTTTGGCATTTTATTCTTCCTAAAAGAATATTTTTGCAAGGAGAATGATAAGTACATCCGAAGTATGTAAATTGTATTTTTATTTGTCTAATTTTGTAATTATGGGGCATAGATTTGTCATTTTAAATTTGTATGAGGTACAAATTTTGTATACATATTTGATTATAAAAACAAACCACACTATTCAATTTATTGAATAATAAGATCACCTAGGGACTTCAACATCTAAAAATTAAATATATGAAAAAATATGTTGTATCCGGTCGGGTCAATCACCGCAATTAATTCATGCCACCTCCGACCAAACCGGACCGGTTTGGTTCAGACAAAAAAAACCGAGGTCCAAAAAGGCAAAAATTACAAGCCCCACCATCACCGCTCCTTGTGCGTCTCTCTCATATTCAGCTGATTAGCTCCATTCCAGTTGTACGAATTACTGGTCCGAATATATCCGGATGGCTAAAACTGGATTTGACAGCCAGGATTAAACGGATAACAATCTTCTTGTGCGGAGAGGTAATAGCCAAGCCTAATGTGGACCGTCTGATCATATATTATCGGTCGTGTTTGCAGAGGAACATCTAGGCGTCCAAAAGCAAACATGCTATTTATTGCCATAAAATGCGCAGCACTTCTGAAAAAAGAAAAAATAATGCCTCCGTACCCCTAAACTTTCAAGTTATAACAATCACCTTTTTTAACTTTTAATTTTAACAATTACTCTCCCGAACATTCAATTCATGACAATTAATCTCCTAATCGTTAAATTCATTTAACACCATTAACTTTATAATAATATATGACCAAAATTAAAAATTAAGGGGTTGACCATCACAATTTGAAAGTTTAAGGGATATAAAGACATTACCAAAAAAAAAGAACCTTTAAAAAAAAAACCAATGAAAGAATAAATAAATAACCCTTCTTCAAAAAAAGCTAAAATTTTAATCAGAAATGTGTTATATAATATAAAAAATTTCAGCATGGCAAGCCCGGTCCAATTTCTTTAATAACAGGCCTTCTTTGATGGTTCTCAAATAAATTTATAAATCAGTTGCTCCCTTTTTGTTGGGTTTAAATAATTTGCAATTATTTTATTTGTACTTGACAAATATTTATATTTTATTTGAAAAATATTTATGCTTGATTGTAAAATTATTTATATTTTTCAATTACAGATGTAATTGCTTTATAATTGATTGATGATATGCTATACAATCTTAATTTTCATGCAATAAATAATCATATATAACAACATGCGTATCACTAATTTCCGAAATATTTTGATGCTTGACAGAATATTTTCAAATGTTGTAAATAATAATATTTACATGCATGTTCGTACATAATAATTATTTGATACATCTAAAAGAACTTGAAAATTAAAATAGTTTCTGTCAATTAAATGCTTAATTAAAAGGCAATATATCTTGAATGCATAAAGAAAATGAGACAACAAAGAACCCTTAATTAAGATATAAATGTATTTTAAATATACTAATAGTTTAATTTTGATGTTTCATCATGTTTCCATGTGTTGTGTATTACGTGTCAGGACAAAAATTGTAATTAATCTGATGAAATATATCATGTGGCACAAGGAATAAAAATGATGAGCTCATAATTAATTAAGTTTATGTTGCTCTAGAATATGTGTGTATATAAAACATGAAATAATAGAAGATAAAGTTTGGAATGATAATAAAAGTTTATTCTTAACTTTCACTCTAATCATTTAATTAATTATCCGTATTAAAAAATTTGGACCAAACAAAAATAAAAAAATAACATTTTTATGAATTTTTTAACTGCCTCAATATATGCAGTATTAATTATTCAAGTTAAACAAATTTGGACCAATCAATATGCACATTCTACATAATTTTTTTTAGCTTGTTTGATAAATCAAGAAATAACATTAAAACTATAAACTTAGAAAGTATAATGAAAAGGTGATAGTTGGAATAGTATCATTTTTATTTGAAATATTCAGGGAGATCAATTGATCCCATTTTTTTTTCCCAAAATTAAATGATTTTATGAACTTCAAAATAACATAATAATGCTACTCTGACCTTATTTCAAATAACAAATTTGTCTTTAATAGAAAAATTTACTAATCAATCTAAAATAGCACAAGAATAGTGCAATATTGACAAATGCCTCTGTTTGCTGTTTAAAAGTTGTCAGAAAAATACACAAATTGAATTGCATGAAATTAATGATATAATTTCATGTGATTTTTATACCAAAGATTTGAAATTATGAAATTATGTCCAATTTCATAATTCACTATATGTGAAAATTATTTCTTGAAATTAAAGAAACAATTTCATGAAATAACCATGTCAAATATTAAATCATGAAATTATGTTCAATCTCATGATTTATCAAACCTCAAAATTATTTCTTGAAATTAAAAAAATAATTTCATGAAATAATTATGCCAAACCTCCTTCAAAAAAATATATACACATGTGTGCAAAAAAAATTTATGCACAAAACCCTAATTATATGAAATCAAGAAACAATTTCATATAATTAAACATGCCAAATCGAAAAATCATGAATTTCATTCATGAAAAATGCCCCAAATATTATCCCTTGGAATTAAAAAATGATTCTTTGGGATAATCATGCCAAAATATTAATTGTATAAGATTAATATGCCTAATCATATACAATTAATGATTTAAGTGAAATTAATGCCTAATTTCACACCCAAAAATACCAAAAATATTACCCAAAATAACAGAATCATGGAATATATTTTCTGTGATTTTTCAGTAATTTTTCATGGATTTTTGCATGAAGAATAAAATAAAATGGAAAAAGGAATAAAGAAAATACCAAAAATCAGAACTGGAGATAGTTCTGGGTGCAATTTGGGGGATGTGCAACACTCTGGGTGCAATCTGGGGAGCTCAAACACGACTTCTGCCCTTGGGACCCGCCTGTCATACACACAAAGTGTTAAAGGCGCTTTGCGTGGACCCAGTACACATGCACCATACCACTGACAATACGTTTTGGTGCACAAGGACCAAGCCCACAGCCCAACCCTCAGTTTTTCGCTGGGGCTGTGTCTCATTAAACCTGACGACTGGGCCCCTCTCCTTCAGTCTCACTGCCAAGGGGGCCCTGCGCCCAGAGTTATTTTGGCCAGCGAAAAGAAAAGAAGGGAAAGAGAGGTGAGCGCGGTGCAAGCGCTCCCTCCCTCTGACAAGCCCGAAACCAAAGCACGGTTCACGTGCACCCAACCCAAGCGAGAGAAACCTTTTGAATTTCTCTCTCTCTCCCTCCTTTCTTCCTCCTCGAGCTCCAGAGCTCAGTGGAGCTTCGAAAATGGAGTCTAGGTGTACAACGCGAGTTGGCTTAAACCATTTTAGGGACTTAATCTACACCTTAAGGGGAATTCAATGCCACAAACAGCATTGAAAATAGTAAAGTAAATAAGGAGAAAATCGAAGGAGAAAGTACCTCGACCTTGAAGGTGACAGGGCAATTGGGAGCTCGAGAGGCCAAGCCAACACCTGGGGGAGCTCCGAGATGCTTCCACGATGCTGCCTGAAGTGTCAATTTGGAGTGAAAAGCACTCAATTGACAGGTGCACCACTTGGCACTCAAGTCTGATCTGGGGGTGGTCAATTGGCACAACTCAGCACTCAAGCAGCCAAATTGACACGTTGGGCACACTCAGTGACACCTTGGTGACATGTCAAGCGCCAGCAAGGCCAAGGAATATTCGGGATATGCTCACACCCGAAAGGCATGACACACTGACCCAAGGAAGAAGACAAAGCTAACGGCTCCTTCTCTCTCCCCGGGCCTGTGTCAGGGACACGTGTAGGCACCTCAATGGAGAGCTCTGAGCGCCAGTTAGCTGGAGGAATCTTCCACAGACAAGCCTCAGGCCAGCACAGGCCTGGCTGGCTCAATCCTGGCCACTTGATCAAACCAAGGGCTGGGATGATGCCAGCTCAGCCCTGAGGCTTAAACCATGCCCTCTGGGCTATAAATAGACCCCCAGTGAAGAAGAAAAAAAGGGAGAGAGCAACATAGCCAAAACTCTGCCAAAATCTCAACTCCACCAATTTCCACAAAAAAAAGAAAGCCAGCTGAGAAGAAACCAAGTCTTGAATAGCTAGGTAAGGGACATAGGAGTCAAGCCTTGAGCTTGGCTCAGTCCCAATTGAGCTCAAGGAGCCAGTCTCACCTTGCTGGGTGAGATGGCTAGCCCTATGGCTGGGGAGGTGCACATGTGCCTCCCTCCTTCCAGAGCCCAATTGGTGGCTGAGCTTGAGTCTCAGGAGCTCACATGGTGAGTTCACCATGGATTTTGGCAGCATACTCCAACCAATTGGCACATGCCAATCTGGTTTCATGGGGATGGGCACATGCTCATCCCCTCTCTCTCTCAAGCCCTGTGCACATGTGCAGTGGCTGTGTAAAGCTCAATAATGGCTTTATACAAGCTGTTATGCTGTCAAAAGTTCATGGAAAAACAAAATTCCATGTTTTACATGTGTATTGTATTTCAATTTGTTATAATATATGATATTTTGGTGCAAATTGGTTTTATTTTCCTTTTAGTTCTTTCCTTCATGTTCTCTGATGTGCTTAATAGCTCAAGTTCATAATTGAGCAATGGAAAAGCAATAAACATCAATACTGGGTTGAGTCCAGTGAATTCCAGTTTCTGGCCAGCTGAGAGATCAGTCCATATCTCTCAGCCTGGTTGTTAATTTCTTATGAAATTTCACAGTCATGTAGATTAGGTTTATACCAACTTACCATATAAATTTTATAATTTTTGGAATTTTCTGTGAATTGTTATGAATTTTACAATCTCATCTGTCAAAAACCCCAAAAAGGTCAACTTTGGGTCAAACTGAGAAGTTCATTCTTCTTTTGACTCAAAAATCCAAAATTTCTTGATTAATTCACCTTTATGACACCTCATGTGATGTTTTAAAGGATTTAGAATAATTAAACCAGGCTTTAATCCATAGGTTAAGCCAAATTTGATTTTTAATAAGGCTGAAAGGGCATTTCTGTCCAGTCTGCTAAAAATACAATAATCATACTTTCTTTTCACTCAATTTACTTAAAATTTTATGGGCATCTAGAACAAGTCTTAATGCACTCACTCACCAAGTTTTACCATTTTTGGGATTTTCTGTGATTTTCTGTGAATTTTTGAGATTGGGTCTGTCAAAATTGAAATTGAGTTGGCTCTGGATCATTACCAGAAAAGTGCAGAAAATGAAATTTCTCAAGCCCATAAATTATGAAAAATATATCAAAAATCATGATTTCATTTATGAATATTTTTAAGACTATAAAATGTCAATTTTGATTTTATTTTATTTTTTTTTTATATTATAAATAAAAGAAAATTCAAGACATATCATGTATGTATAAAATAAATTCAAAATATCAAATAGAATATTTGTAAAATAAATGGAAATTATGTCATATGAAAATACTCAAAACAAATGAATTCTTTTTTGATAAAATAAATCAAAATATTCAAAATAGTCAAATTATATTATATTTTGATAAAATAAATAAAGATATTCAAAATAATCAAATGGTATTATATTTTGATAAAAATACTCAAAATAATCAAATTATGTTATCAAAATATTCAAAATAGTTAAATTATGTTATGTTTTGGTAAAACAAATAAAAAAATATTCAAAATAATCACATTATGTTATATTTTGATAAAACAAATCAAAATATTCAAAAATGGTTAAATATGTTAAAACAAATCAAAATATTCAAAAATGATTGAATTATGCTATATTTTGATAAAATAAATAACAAAAAAAAAATATTCAAAAATGATTAAAATATGTTATATTTTGATAAAACAAATCAAAATATTCAAAGATGATTGAATCATGTTATGAAACAAATAAAAATGTTCAAAATAATTAAACCTTGTTATATTTTGATAAAACAAATCAAAATATTTAAATATGCGAATATACCCAAATATTTAACCAAATATGTCAAAAATACAAATATGTCCAAATATTTGACCAAACATGTCAAACATGCAAATATACCCAAACATTTGACCAAATATGTCAAAAATACAATTATGTCCAAATATTTGACCAAACATGTCAAATATGCAACTATACCCAAATATTTAACCAAATATGTCAAAAATACAATTATGTCCAAATATTTGACCAAACATGTCAAATATGCAACTATACCCAAATATTTGACCAAATATGTCAAAAATACAAACATGCCCAAACCTTTAACCAAACATGTCACATAGGCAAATATGTCTCAATCTTTGACCAAATATGTCAAATATGCAAATATACCCAAATATTTGACCAAATATGTCAAAAAAAAAATACAAATGTGTCCAAATATTTGACCAAATATGTCAAACATGCAAATAAACCCAAACATTTGACCAAACATGTCAAATATGCAAATAAACCCAAACATTTGACCAAACATGTCAAGTATACAAATACACCCAAATCTCTGGCCAAACATGCCAAATATACAAATATGTCCAAACTCTTGATAAAATAGGTCAAATATGCAAATATGTCCAAATCTCTGGCCAAATATGCCAAATATGCAGATAAGTCCAAAACTTGGTGAAAATATACCAACATATCAAATCATATCAAATCATGTTTCGAGAACATTAAATTGGCAGTGCGCTTCAGGTTTAATGTACCTCATTTTGGAAATCGATAAAGAATTATATGTTCCCGATCCTCCAATTTTCCCAGGTTTCGAATTGGCATAGCGCTTCAGATTCGGGACTTGGAAGGTCAATAGACTGTTTAGGATTATACGTCCTTGTCTTTGACATGAACTTTTTTTAGAGATCAAACATCTCTGGTTCTTTGAGTATCGAGTTGGCAGTGCGCTTCACATTCGAACTCCGTGAGATCAATAGGATTATACATCCTCGATCTCTGATTTATGAGAAATTATACGTTTCTCTGACTTTAGATCATACGTCTTTAGTCTTATTATCCAAAGTTATACCTTTGGGTTATTTCAAGTATGCATTATAATAAATTGGAAGGGAGAGATAAAGCCACAAGTCTGATCCATATATTTTGATTAGTTTAGCCCATTAATCAGAGGTTCCCGAGGCGAGAGCCGGGGTAATTAACGGCGGGGGCTTGCGCCCGTCGGAAAATAAAAGTTCCCACAATCACCTAAAATAATAAGTCCTTGAGCGCACAAACACGCGCAGGGATGTACCTGCACCTTCTTCCCCCGTGAGCGAGGACGCCGATGCCTCGCGCGTGGGCCGCGAAAAAGGGCCGCACAGGTTCTGGCACGCCCGGTGGGACATATCTTTCTCCTCTCATCTCTTGGGCTAAAATAATTAAATATATGGATCAAATATAAAAATATATAATAAATTTTGCATGAAATATGGCTAATTGATTTGTGGAGTTTATATTTTTCAGGAAATGATGTCTGGAGCGAATTCACCGTTTGCGATTGCCGTTCCTGTCTCTCTCAACGAGGCGGGCCACATGGTGTTCTCATTCGGGGATTTTCCCCAAATGATCGTTCTTCCTCCTACTCCACCATCGCCTACACCGACAATGGTTGAAGAGGATGATGAGGAAGTCTCCTTCAGGATCACCCAGAAGGGGATTGACAACCAAATAATGGCGCTTCCTCCAAAACCTCAACGCCCCAGGAGACACCGTTCAGCGAACAAAGTCTCCTTGACCCTTCCGACACCGGTAGCCCCAAAGGTCACCAAGAAACGGGCTCTCCAAGCCTACCAGGATGAATTGGTGGCTGAGCCAAATCTTCCCGTCTCCAACCCTTCACATCTCTAAGGATTGTGAAAAGGAACTCTCCGACCGCCCGTATCCGGAGCGTTTGGGAGGTTCCACAACCAAAACCTCGCCAAGACCAAAACTTCTCGACCGACTCGGGAAGACCCTCAGGCCTCAAACAGGCCAACCTAGGCAAGTCTCTATACGAGATTCACCGAGTTATCAAGGCGCGTAAACAACAGCGCCAAAATAAACCTCAAGCTTCTGCCTCTCAAGTCCAAGGGAGACAGGCCCATTTCCCCCGGGAATCGGGGAACCGCCCATATGAACGGGCACCAGGGACCAAACAAACATGGATCCCAAAATCTCGTCTGACCCAAACAAGCCAGACACCATCCACCTATATACAGGTGGCTAAGCCCAAAACACGGGCTACGGTCAAAACCGCCGCTCTCTCGAAAGATATCGAGAGTGAAAGCGCGTTTAAAAGGCTGGGGCCAAAGATAAAACCCCAAGCCTCAAGCACAACTGTATTTGACAGGCTAGGGCCAAAACTAAACCCTAAGCCATTAAAGTCAAGCAAAGGACTGGTTATCACTGTTCCTGATCAGGCCCGAAAGAAGAGGCGGGTCTCTCGTCCGGCACCCTACGCTGATGACGAAGAAGAACACTTCACAGTCTATACTGTGGGGGCGTATGACGAAAGCTCCTCTGACGATCAAGAAGAACGTCACGCCACATATATGGCTGATGATGAAGAAGTGGGCCCATCCAATGACCCACCGCCTGGTAGAGACGTCGAGAACGCTCATGCGGCCAGGACTAGAGCCAGGACCAAAAGAGGGCAAAAAGGCGGCCCTCCAACTGACGACGAATCAGCCCATAATGAGGCAGAAATGGAAGACACTGGTGGCTCCGCGAATGATTTCGTCGCCCAGTTAAAACGACAACTGTCTATACGAGAACGAGAAATGGAAGAGTATAGACAGAGAAATGAGCAAGAAATGGGAGAGCTCAGAAAGCAAAATCAAGAGGCTTTAAGCCTGATCAAGTCCTTAAGTGACTTCCTGACCAAAAAGGGGATCACAAATGAGAGAATGGAAGATGAAGGACCCTCCAAACATGCGGGACCTCAACCATCACAACATCCAAGCTTCAGAGACCCCGATGGTCACAAAGAAGACCTCCCATGTGGAGGAGAGAGCTCTCGAGTCAATATTGCTCGGGGCTCTAACACTCGTACATATATTAACGAGAATCAAGGATTGACTAAAAAGGAGATCCAAGAGATAATTAGTCAACAACTTCAAATAGCGGGCGCAGGATTTACCGTCTCACCCTTGAAACGAACGGGGAGGCCGTATCCAGCCGATTACGACGCTATACCTTACCCAAAGGGGTATATAGTCCCGAAGTTTAAATCCTTCTCGGGAGAAGGTGTAAAAGACACCAACCCGGATCAACACTTGGCCCATTTCATGGCCTCGTGTGGAAATACAGGGAGCAATGACGCCTTGTTGCTGCGTCAATTCCCGCAAAGTCTGACGGGTCCCGCTTTCGAATGGTACTACTCATTAGAAAATGGGAGTATTAAAACGTGGGATGACATGACTGATGCGTTCAGGGCAAAGTTCGCGGTCATGACTGACAAAATCAACATTGCGGACTTGGCCAATACTAGGCCCCAGAAGAATGAGAAAGTTCTGGAATACATTAGTCGCTGGCGAAACCTCAGCATCAGGTGTGATCGCCCGATAACCCAAAGGGAGGCGGTCGAACTAATACTCAGGAACGTTGACAACTGGATGACACCGTTCTTAGGGATAGCCAAAATTACGACATATCAGGATTTGATAAACTGTGTGTCCAGGCTGGAAAATGCACCTCCAAATTCATGGCCCAACTACTCGGGTCAGAGATTCCAAAGAGGAGGGAAAGCCGAGGCCAAGGTAGCCAGTACAAACAAATCCGGCGGCAAAAATACGACCGCTAATGTCAACACTGTGAACAATGGTGGCTCGTCAAATAAAAATGACGGCGGCAGCAGTGCAAAACCCGTATATGGAAGCGGGCAGCCTCTTAAAAGTCTGGAGGAATTGAAGGGCAAGCCTTATTCATTCAAAAGGGATAAAGTCGCGCGACTCTTCAAAGATGCCTTGAAGGACGGGCTCCAATTACCTAAATGTAAACGGCCCGCCGACATGGAGAAATCCAGTGACCCAAACTACTGTCCATATCACAGAGTGCTTGGGCACCCCATAGAAGATTGTTGGGTGTTCAAAGACTGGATAGAAAGGAGGTACAAGAATGGCGAGATAACTCTGGCTGATAGTATCCTCCAAACGCCAGCCCCGCATGAGCAGGTGAACGCGGTCTCTCATATAGAGATCAATATTGAGGATTCTTCGACCGAACCTTGGAGTATCCACCTGTCCCGGAAAGCAAAGAAACTCCTCAAATCCATTCAGAAAGAACCAGGTATTTTGTGGAAGAATGATGTAACTCCCATTATCCCTGAACCACCAAGAAAATCGGTGGCCTTCTACAAGAAAGCGAACAAAAATGGCAGCCGCAAACGGGACAAGAAGCCAGTAAAGCCAAAGGAGTATCCGGAAAAGTCAGAACTCCAGAAGTACATTGATGCGCTCGAAGAATACGAACAAGGTCAACCGATACCGGCCATGCTTCGAGACTTCATTCCTAAACGAATTCTCAACAAATTAATGGGTATAGTCGATGAAGACGAAACCATAGATGAAGGAGATGAGTTCTGGGATGAAGAATGCTGTGTCATCACCCACGTAGAAACTCATGAGGTGAGTGAGTCAGAAGACTCTGATACTCTCCCTTGTCGGGAGGAGCTTTATCTCAACGAGCTTCTCGGGCAAGTTCACCATTTTATGAATGGCAGCAAAAAGACAACCAGCATAGACTCAAAGTCGACAATTCGGAAATTCAAACCCGAAGGCATAAAAGGGTTAGTGGAAGACATGCCCTGTCGAATGAGAAAGGAATGCGAGAAGGGACCTGAAATGAATGGGTTCCTTAGAGTTGGATTTACCCGAGACGAGGGAAACTCATTTTCGGGGCGCCCGAAAGAGGACATGGTGATCATAGTTTCTCATGGGCATCAATCCAGAAATGAGGCGTTTCGGCCGGGTCAAGCCCGAAGGAAACCTCCCAATGTCTTTTTAGTAAACATAGATGACAAAGAGATGTTGGAAAGCATAGCATGGCAAGATTGCGGCCACGAAGAAAGGCTGACGATTGAAACCACAAGTGAGGAAAGAGGTGGCGAATCTCAGGCCGTTTCTACTCAAGCCAGGAACTTCTCCGTTGTAAACCCAAGGAGAGGGTCAATAAACCCTGAATCAAGGAAAGAGGGTAGGCCCGTCGACGGCCGAAAACGCTC
This sequence comes from x Bolboschoenoplectus mariqueter, assembly GCA_037678475.1. Taxonomy (NCBI): domain Eukaryota; kingdom Viridiplantae; phylum Streptophyta; class Magnoliopsida; order Poales; family Cyperaceae; genus x Bolboschoenoplectus; species x Bolboschoenoplectus mariqueter. The sequence goes on along the minus strand of CM075258.1, from coordinate 3,666,886 downwards.
TTTTAAAATAGAGAACAGGGAGGAAGGGCAATCAAATCCTCACAAATACACCCGTTCCGCGCCTAACCAAAAAGAATGGTGCCATGCAATACATCATAATAGCGATTCTGAAGAAGACGCACACTTTCCCGGGAGTCTATTTTATCCCGAAGAAGGTAATGAGGCCACTACCTCTGAAAAGGAAAAGACAGAATGTCAGGTCGTTCTGCGTTCGGGCACCTACATCCCTGAACGTCAACCTCCAAAGGAGTCTGACCGAAATGTCGCGAAAACCAAAAGTACAAGCAAAGAACCAGAAAATGGCCTACCCACCCGTGAAAAGTCAAAACTCACGGTAGGAGATTACAATGTGCTGGCGCATCTCCGTAAGATCCCAGCCTTGCTTAGTGTCTTTGATGCATTGATGATGTCGAAGGATATGCGCGACATATTAATATACGCGCTCCAAAATCCTGAGCAATTCCAGGCCTACTTTGCTGAAAAGCAATCACATGAGACGGCATACGTCAACAGCCGTTCAACGGGTATCCATTTCACTGATGAAGACCTGTTGACTGGTACCGCCGATCACAACCGGCCGTTGTATGTAACTGGCGACTGTGAGGGGCAAAGATTGAATCGCATTTTGGTCGATTCGGGGTCATCGATAAACATTATGCCCTTGAGGATCCTGAAAACCCTAATGCTGGATACCAAACCATTGTCGAATGAGAAAGTGACCATTCATGGGTTCAATCAACATTCGCAGAAAGCCATGGGTGCGGTGACCCTAACACTCCAATTCGGGGGCCTGATAACCTCGACCAAATTTTGTGTCATTGACGCCGATACGTCATACAAGGCCTTACTCGGTCGCCCTTGGCTGCATGAAAACCGGGTGGTACCATCAACTCTTCACCAATGCATGAAATACATGAAAGACGGAAGGCAAAAAAGGATAAATGGGGACATTAAGCCGTTCGGGGTCCATGAAATTGGCCTTAGCGACGCCCGTTATTTCTTAACGCAGGAGGAGAAGGATCAGCATAAAGCGCTGATGGAGTCTCTAAGCTCCGTCTTACAAGGAAATGGCTCGGAAATGCAAACAAGCCAAACCAAATCCACGCCTGAGCTGGTGTCATCTCATGAGAAAAAGGCACCAACTTTGAGTAATAAACCCGTTTACGGGTTATCCTCTGATGAAGAGGAAGACAAGAAGGAACGAGTGTATGGTATCACCCCCTTATTTGGCGCCTCTTCTGATGAAGAAGATGAGAAGATCTCGACGCGCCGGGTTATCCCGCTATACGGGGCCTCAACAGACGATGAGTCAGAAGAGGAAGCTCCTACAGATGAAGAGGCATATGAATCAGAGAGTGGATCAGAAGAAGAAATTCTGTTTCACGTTAAACCGACGTACAACTTCGAAACTGACGAGAGCCATGAATCGTCTTTAAGGGTTGAAAAGGTACCCGAAAAACATTACAAGGACCTTTCTCCCAAGGAAGTGAACCAAATCCAGAAGTTGCGGACGTTTGTCGTTCCTTCAAAGGTCGAACGCTTGCCAGGGAAGACGGTCACTCATAGACCAATTAGATTCTACAAAATCGATGCAATCAATCCTGGTGATAATGCCCTGATCCACGAGTGGAGTGGCTTATTGTCAGAAGACTCCGATGACGGGGAAGTCAATATCGAGGCGTCCCGGTATTTCGGGAAGAATCAGGGCCAACTGATGGAAAAGGCCCGGTGTCCTCAAACCATATCAAAATCCAAGATGTATTACTTTGAAAGACTATGGAATGGCTCAACTAATACGGTCAGGGGCCTTGATGATAAGATCAAATACACCCGCGGTTTGGGATACAACTCTGAGTCAGAAGAAGACGGGGATCCCGACGAACGGTGTCGAAGTTTCTTCAAGAACCGCAGAGTTACCTGTTATATGGTATCTGAGGAGCCAGAAGAAGAAGACTTCATCCTGGTGGCTAAAAACGCACCAAAGGAGTTGGAGGACGGCGCGCCAAACACCATTGACGAGTTGGTGGAAGTTAACCTCGGGACAGATGAAGACCCCAGGCCAACCTTCATAAGCGCATCCCTTCCCCAAGAGAAGCGGGAACCTTTGAGGGCCTTGCTCCAAGAATATGTTGATTGTTTCGCATGGAGCTATGAAGAAATGCCAGGACTGGATCCCAAAGTTGCAGTCCACAAACTCAAAATTGACCCAAGTATAAAGCCGGTCAAACAAGCACCGCGACGAATGAGAATAGAACTTGAAGAAAAGGTCGTGGTCGAAACCAAGAAGCTTATCGATGCAGGCTTTGTGCGGGAAGAAGAAACTCCCGATTGGGTGGCTAGCATCGTTCCCGTAAAGAAGAAGAACGGGCAAATACGCATATGCGTCGACTTTCGGGACCTGAATAAAGCTTGTCCCAAAGATGACTTTCCTTTACCGGTGACGGAAATCATCATCGACCATACCTCGTCCTATGAGGTATTCTCTTTTATGGATGGGTACGCGGGGTATAACCAAATCAAAATGGATGAAGAAGACCAGAAGCATACGGCCTTCCGCACTCCGATGGGTATTTATTGTTACAAGGTTATGCCTTTTGGCCTCAAAAATGCCGGGGCCACATACCAGCGAGCCATGACGAAAATATTCGACGACCTAATTCATAAGATTGTCGAATGCTACGTGGACGATTTGGTCGTAAAGGCGACGTCCTATGACGAGCATCTCACAAATCTCAAGGTCGTGTTTGACCGTCTGAGGCAACATGCGCTGAAGCTAAACCCGTTAAAGTGCGCCTTTATGGTTTCGTCGGGGAAATTTCTTGGGTTTGTCATTCGACACCGGGGAATAGAAATAGACCCGGGTAAAATCAAGGCAATACAAGAATTGCCGCCACCCAGGAACCTTAAGGAGCTTCGCTCGCTTCAAGGCCGCTTGGCATACATTAGGCGATTCATAGCCAATCTATCGGGTAGGATACAACCTTTCACCCGATTGACCAAGAAGGATGTCCCGTTTAAATGGGACGAAGCCTGCCAACAAGCCCTAAATGACATCAAGGGCTACCTCCTCAAACCACCAGTGCTAGCAGCTCCAATACCAGGAAAAGAGCTGATATTGTACACGACGGCCTTGGATGGATCTCTCGGGGCCTTATTAGCGCAAGAAAATGAACAAGGGAAAGAAAACGCCCTCTATTACTTGAGCCGCATGCTGGTAGGGGCGGAATACGCCTATACACCGATTGAAAAGCATTGCCTGGCATTGGTGTTCGCTGTGAAGAAGTTGCGACACTACATGATAGCCCACAAGGTCATCCTCATCTCAAAGATTGACCCCTTAAAATATCTCATGACGAGACCCATGCTTACAGGCAGGTTGGCAAGATGGGCCATAATCCTGACCGAGTTTGATATAACTTTCGCGCCACAAAAGGCCATAAAGGGGCAAGCGATGGCTGATTTCCTAGCGGCCCATCCAATACCCGACGACTCTCCTTTGGCATGCGAATTTCCAGATGAAGAAGTCTTTCATATCAAAGATGAAACCCCAAGTTGGGAAATGTACTTTGATGGGGCATCATCAATACGGCCCACCGCGGGCCCAAACATCCCACAAATACGGGCCGGGATAGGCTTAGTCTTCGTGACACCAGAAGGGGGAATCATGCGTCATGCCTTGGCATTGACCGAGCCTTGTACAAATAATGAGGCTGAATATGAAGCGCTCATAGCCGGGTTAGAGCTTGCGCTGAATATGGGGATTAGAAAACTCCATGTGTTTGGTGACTCCCAATTGATAATAAATCAAATCACCGGAGCATATAAGGTACTAAAACCGGAGTTGATAAAGTATCACGCTAGGGTTTTGGAATTAATAGATGAAATTCCCGAAATCCTATTCAAGAAAATCTCGAGAGCCACAAATGGCAAAGCTGATGCGCTCGCTCGGGTGGCTAAAGAATTAGGCGAGCCTAGCGACGAAAATGTGCAAATTGTTGTCAAAAATCGACGACCCCTGTCCTCATGCTTCACGGGGACCAAAGATAAAATCCAGGTGGCTATGGCCGAAGAAATGGAAAGTGACCTGGAAGATGTCATGGTGACTCAGCCGAATGACGATTGGCGCCAACCTTTCGTTGAATACTTCAAATACGGGGTTCTCCCGAATGAGAAATCAGCGCGAGAGCAACTCAAGAAGAGAGCGCTTCGCTACGCCTACGTTAATGACACCTTATACAGGCGATCATACGACCAAATGTGGCTTCGCTGTGTGTCAAACTCAGAAGTCCACCAAATCATGAAGGAAGTTCATTCGGGTTTATGCGGAGCACATCAGCCGGGACCCAAAATGCGACTTAAGATAAAGCGCATGGGCTATTATTGGCCCACCATGGCACGCGATTGTATCGATCATGCCAAGAAGTGTCACATGTGCCAAATACATGGCACGTTCATACATCAACACCCAAACCCGTTACACCCGACTGTGTCATCTTGGCCGTTTGATGCATGGGGTACTGATGTAGTCGGGCCCATTGACCCGCCTTCCTCCAAGGGTCATAAGTTTATCTTGGCTGCGACCGATTACTTCACCAAGTGGGCCGAGGCAGTCCCGCTTAGGGAAGTGAAGGCAATCGATGTCGTGAATTTCTTCAAAAACCATATCTTATACCGATTTGGGACCCCGAGGAGAATCATTTCTGATAACGGGGCCGCGTTCAAAAGTGCTAAAGTATACGCACTTGCGGAAAAGTTCAAGATTGATTGGAAATATTCTTCCATATACAATCCCAGAGCAAATGGTTTAGCAGAGGCCTTCAATAAGACCTTGATAAAAATCATGAAAAGGACGTTGAAAGGAAATCAGCGCGACTGGCATGAAAGGCTACAAGAAGCGCTTTGGGCATATCGAACCACATGTCGAACCCCCACTCAAGCGACACCATATTCCCTGGTGTTTGGTGTCGAAGCTGTCCTGCCGCTTGAGGTGGAACTCCCGTCCTTAAGGGTGGCGCTCCAGAACGAAATGTCGTTAGATGAGCAGAAGCACCTCAGGCTCGACGAACTCGACGCTATGGATGAAAGGCGAATCATAGCCCAACAAAACTTGGAAATATACCAAGCAAAGATGGCACGGGCCTACGACAAAATGGCCCGCTCAAGAACTTTTCGTCAAGGGGAATTAGTACTCGTTCTCCGAAGGCCCATAATTGGCCGGCATGTCGGCCCAAAGTTTTCACCTAATTGGGAAGGCCCATATGTGGTTGAGAAGGTGTTTGACGGAGGGGCATACCAACTCATAGATCATAAAGGCGAAAGACCATTACCTCCTATAAACGGGCGGTATCTTAAGAAATACCATGCATAATACACCAAGAAGAAAGGTGGCTAAACCCATACACCAAGAAGAAAGGTGGCTAAACCCATACACCAAGAAGAAAGGTGGCCAAACTCAAACACCAAGAAGAAAGGTGGCTAAACTCATACGCCCAGAAGAAAGGTGGCTTAAAGTCCCGGGGTAAAAGGTACTTATCCATGTCCCGCCGGGTGCAAATCGGCCTTGTCGCCTTGAGCCGTTAATCAAGGGACGTGGATGGTGTCCACTGAAGAAATACCTCAAACAAAGCCGTCCCATCGGGCATAAATCGGCCTTGTCGCCTTGAGCCGTTAATCAAGGGACGTGGATGGTGTCCACTGAAGAAATACCATAAACCAAAATGTCCCCTCCGGGCATAAATCGGCCTTGTCGCCTTGAGCCGTTAATCAAGGAACACATGTGGTGGCTAATACAAAAGCTACCAAAACCTCTGACAGGCCAAAAAGAAAGGTTTTGTCCACATCGCCGGATGAAGTCGGCGCCCGAACTTTGGAGCCACTAAAGCGGGGAAATGGTTTTGGTACTTGTGCCTCCAATACAATTACCACTGTGTTTGTCCATTTGATACAGAATAAATATGAAAATGGGCAGCGTTATGATTTGTCGCTTTAAACAAATCATTGCTGAATAAAACATTGCCTTATTAATTAATAGTAAGGCAGAGTATTGGAGGCGTAAATAAAAGGCCCTATAATGAATGAAACCTTCTTTTCCTTATGATAAGCTTGGATAATTTATCAGGGCGAAATCCCCCTCCAAATACATAAATAAGTATGCGTGGAAAATGAGTGAAATGTGAGGATTCCACACTTAATAATGAGTGGAGAGAATAGAAAGGATCCACATTAAAAATGGTTTTGCCAATTTGTACCGTAAACAATTGACACTGGTATGTTCATCTGACCAGTCATAAAAAGATGAACATGCTTTTTTATTTTGTGCCTAACAAAATAACAAAATACCAAAATACCGATAATAATATAAATCCTCCCAAAATACATATCCAATCCATGCATCATACAAAATACAATAACAAACATAAGCTCCTCAAAATAAATAACTAAAGCCATGTCCAAAACAAACGAAACACAAAAAAAATATATATATATAATAAATGCAAACAAACCCACCCAAATAAATGAATAAATAAGAGTGGAGCGATGCAAGGTTCCACCAAATAAATAAATAAATGAGAGAGAATGTAAGGTTCCTTCAAATAAAATGACTTTGGTGTTTGTGTCTTTAATACAATTACCACTGGGTTCGTCCATTTGTCCCTTTAAAACAAATTGCTGTCTAACAAAAGGATTATTTCATTTTTTTATGATGAGATAGACCTTTGAAGGCAATTCCACTAAATAAAATTGAGTGGAGAATGAGCGAAAGTGAGGATTCCACACCAAACCTATAAAATGAGCGGAAAGAATGCGAGAATCCACTTCAAAATGGTTTTGCCAATTTGTACCATAAACAATTGACACTGGTTCGTTCATCCGACCAGTCATAAAGGGATGAACATGCTTTATATTTTTGTGCTTAACAAATAGATTGTAGTATTTTGCACGGACCAACTGCGAAACCTCGACAAATCATGCTACAATCAAAACCCAGCCAAACATGCTAAAACCAAGCCAAACATGCTAAAACCAAAACAAACCTTGGGCTTTGAAAGCTGATGAAATTCATGTAAGCCCCAACCATTTAAACCAAATCCCAAATCATGCTTAAACCTGGGCTTTGAAAGCTGATGAAATTCATGTAAGCCCCAACACTTTATATCAAACCAAAACCAAACCAACATATGCCAAACATGCTGAAGCAAAACCAAATTTGTGGAAGCCAAACATGCTGAAGCAACCAAACCTGTGAAAGCCAAAAATGCTGAAGCAGAACCAAACCTCTGAAAACCAAAATTGCCGAAGCAACCAAACCTGCGAAGGCCAAATATGTTGAAGCAAAACCAAATATCAAAGGTAAACCAATCAAATTAGAAGGCTTCCATGCTGTAAACTAATTTGGTGCACCAGAGCAGGCCCTTCAGCCTCTACGGTCTTCATGACCTGCTCTGGTGGGTGGCTCTTTGTTTGCTGTTTAAAAGTTGTCAGAAAAATACACAAATTGAATTGCATGAAATTAATGATATAATTTCATGTGATTTTTATACCAAAGATTTGAAATTATGAAATTATGTCCAATTTCATAATTCACTATATGTGAAAATTATTTCTTGAAATTAAAGAAACAATTTCATGAAATAACCATGTCAAATATTAAATCATGAAATTATGTTCAATCTCATGATTTATCAAACCTCAAAATTATTTCTTGAAATTAAAAAAATAATTTCATGAAATAATTATGCCAAACCTCCTTCAAAAAAATATATACACATGTGTGCAAAAAAAATTTATGCACAAAACCCTAATTATATGAAATCAAGAAACAATTTCATATAATTAAACATGCCAAATCGAAAAATCATGAATTTCATTCATGAAAAATGCCCCAAATATTATCCCTTGGAATTAAAAAATGATTCTTTGGGATAATCATGCCAAAATATTAATTGTATAAGATTAATATGCCTAATCATATACAATTAATGATTTAAGTGAAATTAATGCCTAATTTCACACCCAAAAATACCAAAAATATTACCCAAAATAACAGAATCATGGAATATATTTTCTGTAATTTTTCAGTAATTTTTCATGGATTTTTGCATGAAGAATAAAATAAAATGGAAAAAGGAATAAAGAAAATACCAAAAATCAGAACTGGAGATAGTTCTGGGTGCAATTTGGGGGATGTGCAACACTCTGGGTGCAATCTGGGGAGCTCAAACACGACTTCTGCCCTTGGGACCCGCCTGTCATACACACAAAGTGTTAAAGGCGCTTTGCGTGGACCCAGTACACATGCACCATACCACTGACAATACGTTTTGGTGCACAAGGACCAAGCCCACAGCCCAACCCTCAGTTTTTCGCTGGGGCTGTGTCTCATTAAACCTGACGACTGGGCCCCTCTCCTTCAGTCTCACTGCCAAGGGGGCCCTGCGCCCAGAGTTATTTTGGCCAGCGAAAAGAAAAGAAGGGAAAGAGAGGTGAGCGCGGTGCAAGCGCTCCCTCCCTCTGACAAGCCCGAAACCAAAGCACGGTTCACGTGCACCCAACCCAAGCGAGAGAAACCTTTTGAATTTCTCTCTCTCTCCCTCCTTTCTTCCTCCTCGAGCTCCAGAGCTCAGTGGAGCTTCGAAAATGGAGTCTAGGTGTACAACGCGAGTTGGCTTAAACCATTTTAGGGACTTAATCTACACCTTAAGGGGAATTCAATGCCACAAACAGCATTGAAAATAGTAAAGTAAATAAGGAGAAAATCGAAGGAGAAAGTACCTCGACCTTGAAGGTGACAGGGCAATTGGGAGCTCGAGAGGCCAAGCCAACACCTGGGGGAGCTCCGAGATGCTTCCACGATGCTGCCTGAAGTGTCAATTTGGAGTGAAAAGCACTCAATTGACAGGTGCACCACTTGGCACTCAAGTCTGATCTGGGGGTGGTCAATTGGCACAACTCAGCACTCAAGCAGCCAAATTGACACGTTGGGCACACTCAGTGACACCTTGGTGACATGTCAAGCGCCAGCAAGGCCAAGGAATATTCGGGATATGCTCACACCCGAAAGGCATGACACACTGACCCAAGGAAGAAGACAAAGCTAACGGCTCCTTCTCTCTCCCCGGGCCTGTGTCAGGGACACGTGTAGGCACCTCAATGGAGAGCTCTGAGCGCCAGTTAGCTGGAGGAATCTTCCACAGACAAGCCTCAGGCCAGCACAGGCCTGGCTGGCTCAATCCTGGCCACTTGATCAAACCAAGGGCTGGGATGATGCCAGCTCAGCCCTGAGGCTTAAACCATGCCCTCTGGGCTATAAATAGACCCCCAGTGAAGAAGAAAAAAAGGGAGAGAGCAACATAGCCAAAACTCTGCCAAAATCTCAACTCCACCAATTTCCACAAAAAAAAGAAAGCCAGCTGAGAAGAAACCAAGTCTTGAATAGCTAGGTAAGGGACATAGGAGTCAAGCCTTGAGCTTGGCTCAGTCCCAATTGAGCTCAAGGAGCCAGTCTCACCTTGCTGGGTGAGATGGCTAGCCCTATGGCTGGGGAGGTGCACATGTGCCTCCCTCCTTCCAGAGCCCAATTGGTGGCTGAGCTTGAGTCTCAGGAGCTCACATGGTGAGTTCACCATGGATTTTGGCAGCATACTCCAACCAATTGGCACATGCCAATCTGGTTTCATGGGGATGGGCACATGCTCATCCCCTCTCTCTCTCAAGCCCTGTGCACATGTGCAGTGGCTGTGTAAAGCTCAATAATGGCTTTATACAAGCTGTTATGCTGTCAAAAGTTCATGGAAAAACAAAATTCCATGTTTTACATGTGTATTGTATTTCAATTTGTTATAATATATGATATTTTGGTGCAAATTGGTTTTATTTTCCTTTTAGTTCTTTCCTTCATGTTCTCTGATGTGCTTAATAGCTCAAGTTCATAATTGAGCAATGGAAAAGCAATAAACATCAATACTGGGTTGAGTCCAGTGAATTCCAGTTTCTGGCCAGCTGAGAGATCAGTCCATATCTCTCAGCCTGGTTGTTAATTTCTTATGAAATTTCACAGTCATGTAGATTAGGTTTATACCAACTTACCATATAAATTTTATAATTTTTGGAATTTTCTGTGAATTGTTATGAATTTTACAATCTCATCTGTCAAAAACCCCAAAAAGGTCAACTTTGGGTCAAACTGAGAAGTTCATTCTTCTTTTGACTCAAAAATCCAAAATTTCTTGATTAATTCACCTTTATGACACCTCATGTGATGTTTTAAAGGATTTAGAATAATTAAACCAGGCTTTAATCCATAGGTTAAGCCAAATTTGATTTTTAATAAGGCTGAAAGGGCATTTCTGTCCAGTCTGCTAAAAATACAATAATCATACTTTCTTTTCACTCAATTTACTTAAAATTTTATGGGCATCTAGAACAAGTCTTAATGCACTCACTCACCAAGTTTTACCATTTTTGGGATTTTCTGTGATTTTCTGTGAATTTTTGAGATTGGGTCTGTCAAAATTGAAATTGAGTTGGCTCTGGATCATTACCAGAAAAGTGCAGAAAATGAAATTAACTCGTGTTCAAGTGAAATTCATGTGTGAAATTGATATAAAACCTTTCTAAAACATGTAATTGACCCAAATGAATATAATCAAACATGCAATTTGAGAAGAATGTGATGAAATCAAAAGGAAACCAAATTGAAAATAAAACCAGAAATGACCCAATGTGCATAAAGGACAATGCACATCTAAATTGATGAAATTGATCATCCAAACATGTTCAAACATACTAAACGACACTGTTTGGAAGGTTAATTGGAAGACAATTGCAAAGGAAAGCTATGAAATACCATTTGGTACCAAAGCCCCGAAACCAGTTTGGTACCAAATGGCCAAAGTTGCAAAATTGATGGATTAAACTCAAATTAAGCCTCAAAATCTTGATAAACATGTTCTGACGATGCTATATGACAAAGGAACCGAGTCAATTTGCCAAAAATCAGCTCAAATCCCTCAAAATCTCATCTCAGCCAACTTCCCAACCGAAACCAAGTGGCTACCCCCATCTCCGGCGATCCAGGCCGCCGTCGCCGCCGAGACCACCACCGATGGACTCCCCACGCTCTGGCGATGCCAGCCATGACTTCTGATCGGAGATCCGACGCCGGCAGGGCCTCGATCAGTGTCGGAGAGGATGAGCACGAATATTGATGCATCTCAAAGTGCGAATCTTGATGAAATTCAAACAGCCCATAGAAGGCTTGATGCGCGCCAGAGATCCAACGGCCCAGTTTAAAAGATGCTTTAAAAACTGAACTTAAGTTCAGATCTTGATGCATGGGCCCAAATCTGACGGCCCATATTAATCTGTTTTGAAAATAAACTTTAAACACCAAATAAAAATGATTTCTCAAGCCCATAAATTATGAAAAATATATCAAAAATCATGATTTCATTTATGAATATTTTTAAGACTATAAAATGTCAATTTTGATTTTATTTTATTTTTTTTTTATATTATAAATAAAAGAAAATTCAAGACATATCATGTATGTATAAAATAAATTCAAAATATCAAATAGAATATTTGTAAAATAAATGGAAATTATGTCATATGAAAATACTCAAAACAAATGAATTCTTTTTTGATAAAATAAATCAAAATATTCAAAATAGTCAAATTATATTATATTTTGATAAAATAAATAAAGATATTCAAAATAATCAAATGGTATTATATTTTGATAAAAATACTCAAAATAATCAAATTATGTTATCAAAATATTCAAAATAGTTAAATTATGTTATGTTTTGGTAAAACAAATAAAAAAATATTCAAAATAATCACATTATGTTATATTTTGATAAAACAAATCAAAATATTCAAAAATGGTTAAATATGTTAAAACAAATCAAAATATTCAAAAATGATTGAATTATGCTATATTTTGATAAAATAAATAACAAAAAAAAAATATTCAAAAATGATTAAAATATGTTATATTTTGATAAAACAAATCAAAATATTCAAAGATGATTGAATCATGTTATGAAACAAATAAAAATGTTCAAAATAATTAAACCTTGTTATATTTTGATAAAACAAATCAAAATATTTAAATATGCGAATATACCCAAATATTTAACCAAATATGTCAAAAATACAAATATGTCCAAATATTTGACCAAACATGTCAAACATGCAAATATACCCAAACATTTGACCAAATATGTCAAAAATACAATTATGTCCAAATATTTGACCAAACATGTCAAATATGCAACTATACCCAAATATTTAACCAAATATGTCAAAAATACAATTATGTCCAAATATTTGACCAAACATGTCAAATATGCAACTATACCCAAATATTTGACCAAATATGTCAAAAATACAAACATGCCCAAACCTTTAACCAAACATGTCACATAGGCAAATATGTCTCAATCTTTGACCAAATATGTCAAATATGCAAATATACCCAAATATTTGACCAAATATGTCAAAAAAAAAAATACAAATGTGTCCAAATATTTGACCAAATATGTCAAACATGCAAATAAACCCAAACATTTGACCAAACATGTCAAATATGCAAATAAACCCAAACATTTGACCAAACATGTCAAGTATACAAATACACCCAACTCTCTGGCCAAACATGCCAAATATACAAATATGTCCAAACTCTTGATAAAATAGGTCAAATATGCAAATATGTCCAAATCTCTGGCCAAATATGTCAAATATGCAGATAAGTCCAAAACTTGGTGAAAATATACCAACATATCAAATCATATCAAATCATGTTTCGAGAACATTAAATTGGCAGTGCGCTTCAGGTTTAATGTACCTCATTTTGGAAATCGATAAAGAATTATATGTTCCCGATCCTCCAATTTTCCCAGGTTTCGAATTGGCATAGCGCTTCAGATTCGGGACTTGGAAGGTCAATAGACTGTTTAGGATTATACGTCCTTGTCTTTGACATGAACTTTTTTTAGAGATCAAACATCTCTGGTTCTTTGAGTATCGAGTTGGCAGTGCGCTTCACATTCGAACTCCGTGAGATCAATAGGATTATACATCCTCGATCTCTGATTTATGAGAAATTATACGTTTCTCTGACTTTAGATCATACGTCTTTAGTCTTATTATCCAAAGTTATACCTTTGGGTTATTTCAAGTATGCATTATAATAAATTGGAAGGGAGAGATAAAGCCACAAGTCTGATCCATATATTTTGATTAGTTTAGCCCATTAATCAGAGGTTCCCGAGGCGAGAGCCGGGGTAATTAACGGCGGGGGCTTGCGCCCGTCGGAAAATAAAAGTTCCCACAATCACCTAAAATAATAAGTCCTTGAGCGCACAAACACGCGCAGGGATGTACCTGCACCTTCTTCCCCCGTGAGCGAGGACGCCGATGCCTCGCGCGTGGGCCGCGAAAAAGGGCCGCACAGCCTCTTGGGATTTTGAAAATATGCAATTAACCATAGTCTCCATGAAAGGTTAATTACTCATAAATTTACTAAACCTATGAAATAATTAATTAAGATCAAATGGTCTTTATTGTATATATATATATATATATTCAAAGAGAAATTTGAGACATCCCAACTTTATTTTTTTTTATTTTGATGGTAGGTATTAAAACTTAATTATATTCAATCAACATAAGAACACCTTAGAATGTTCCTGATTTAAAAAAAAAACACTAGGAAAAAAATCAAAAATCAAAAATCAAAAATCAAAAATCAAAACAAAAAGGTAGTTCTGTTAATTATATTTGAACACAGTGATTGGCCGGAAGTCTGATTTAAAACAGAGAAGCAGGTCAGGTCGCACGTGGAGCCTCTTCCTCTAGTAAGCTCACACGTGTGAAACTTTATTGCATTTCTCTTTCTTTCTCTCTCTCTCTCTTTCGTTTTCTTCTTTTTCTTTCTTTCTCTTTCGTTTTCTTTCTTCTTCTTTCTTCACTTTATATATATATATATATTTTTTATGAATATGGACAAGTTATCTCAGGGCTCAAATAAGGAGAGATTTTTGAACTCGGAGATATTTAATTTCTATCTATTTATCTATCAAATAATTAAAATGCAGGACCACATATATATTCGATTTAATTTGTATATAAATTTTACTAGGAATATTCGTTTATGTGGGTTTTGATCTTCTCATATGCAGTATTATTACCCCTTGATCTGAATAAAATGAAGAAGATTTCAATACAATTCAGTAGAAAAGAAATGCTTTCAAATTGAAATTTCATGATCAGAATTAAATCTTCATTAAACTGAGTTTATTTCATATAAATTGAAATTTAACCATCGATATTTGTTTATCTACACAATTGTCATTGAACTAGAGTTTTGAAATCAGATGAATATAAAATATGAAAATAAAAAAAAAATGAAGAAGATAACGAAGGAGAGCAAACTTGACTTAACAGCCTCCGCGTTTCTCGTCCGTACAAATACCTCGGTTAGAGATGGGATTTCCAAACACGATTTGAGGGAGAAGTTTTCGCGCCGAATGAAATCACCCTCTCCGCCTCCTCCGCCTCCAATCACAAACGCGATGCAAATTCCTTTTCCATTTTGCGTTTGAGGAATCACGTCGCCATTCCGATCAAGGGGTTATGTTACATAACGTACGGACAGATGGATTATAGGATGATTTTTTTTCAGATTTATTTTGTACGAATTTTAACGCGATCGGACGGATTGTACACTATACTGTACAATACAGTATAGCAGAGGATACAAATCCCTTTTACGTAAGAGTATTACCTTGTCTTAACTCTTAAGTTTCTTTCCCTATATTGTAATTTATATTTTTATTTACGATTTTATTTTGCTTAATATATTATCAGTTAATAATCGCAAGTGAATCCGCAAGAAAAGATATATCGTAATCGCCGATTTTAGATCTTGATGAAGAAATTATTGTTTATACGATTATATATTGGTATTCATCTAAATTTTGTATCATAGTTTTATTTTTAGTTAATTTTACTATTTTAGTTTAAATTATAATTTCAGCTATTGGAAATTAGAGTCATACAACAAATGAAAATTTTGATTTATCCTTAGAGGGGTGATAATTTATATCTATTATTAACAATGTTTATATTTTATATTACTAAAATTAAAACATATACAAATTGTATTTTTATTTGAGCAGTAAATTTTTTAATTTAAAATTTTCTATAATCATTCTAAAAAAAACTAATAAACACTTTCTATACTAACTATAAATATTTATAAATTTAAATATAAATAAATTATCTATTTAGTATAAAACATTCGATGTACAGATAAGATAAGAGATGCAAAACATGAAATGTAAGAATAATTTTTCTTATCCTTAATTATAAAATGCTATAACTATTATGCCAACTAAGAAGTTAATTAATTATCCTCCATTGATTAAACAATTAAATTGCCAACCTCAGATAAAGCTAAAGCTAACTAAAAAAGTACGTACGTCCTTAAAAAGGATTGTATTAATTTGTCTAATTAATTAATTAATCCATGCTGATAAAGTACTATTATACTATATTATACTACTAATCACATCCAAAGCCATATAATTAAACTCTGTATTGCTCATCAATTGCTGTACTGAGAACAAGATTTGTCTCAGGAAAGAACAAAGCAACAAACAAACTAATTAATAACTTTGGCCAAACAAACAAGGACATTAATTAAGTAATTAAGTAATTAAGTAATTAAGTAATTAATTAGTTACTTAATTATTCCTTCTTTATTTATTTGGGAGATATTCTTCTGGTCTGGTGATCTGGGTAGCTCCATGTATACAACATTTATATAGTTATTTTTATTAAATTATTGATTATATGAACTAGTACTCATCAAGTCAGATTAATTGTAAAATAATGTATATTTGAAATTATTTTAATTACCATCAATTAACATCTCCAGTTTGCTCCCAATTTTGTTATAATTAAGTATCTATACTATATATAACATCCTTAATAGCTCTTGAGTTATTATTCAGTGCAGTGTGATTAATATCAGACAGCATTTCCTGATATATAGCATTAGCTAGATACATTTTTAACAAATTAAATTGTGTTTTCTTTGAGGCAAATACATTTTTTTAAAAATTTGCAAGGAGATCCTTCTGTAGTCAATAAATGCATGTATGGTTGAACACGCTCTTATGGTATATATTTTTGAGAAATATTATTCAAATTAAAAACGATAAAAATTGTAGATGTGTTTTTAATTATTTAGATAGGACGTGTATTGAATCTGAGTCAATATAGAACTTGATTGGTAATTCATCGTAAAGTCGTTAGAACTTCGTCTTAAAAAAAAATAAATTATTTGATTGAAAACTAAATTGAATCAAATTTGATAGATGTTATATCTAAGTAATTAAGAATACTAATGAGTTATTTCATGTTGGGTTCATCCTTAAGTGGAGCATTGTTACATGTTACATGTGTGAATCATGCACAAATTATTTAGAAATTTTGAACAGAATTCACACTTTTTTCATATATATAATTCACATAGATGGAATGATTGTTATGTGCTCCAGATAAAAGAAAATTCAATATCTTTTTTTAAACTTATTGATAATGCCGGGCTTTCTTTATTTTCTTTTTTTCAAAAGAAAATTTCATTTTTTTTACGATGGGAAAAATATGTCATTGGAGAGCAGAAAAAAAAAATAATCATTACCGAATTCTTACAAATATCCAACTTCTCAGTGTTCTTAACTTAAAATTCATCAGCTACTACGAATAAATCTTGTAAGTCACAATGTTAATAACTTCTGGAGACGCTTATCAGCTGCCATCCATAAATATAACTAAATAAATATGTTATAAACATATATCGAGCCGACCACTTATGCGGTCAAGATCTAACAACCATTTAATTTCATCAATTATTTATATGTATATAGTGTTGTTTATACCTTAGTTAGGAATGCCCACTTACTTTGTCATACTAAGAGAGAACATATGTTATGCATTATGCAACCCCACTTCTTCACCCCCCCCCCCCCCCCCCCCCCCACAAAAAAAAAACCCACAAAAAAAAACAAAAACAAAAAGCATGTCATTGTAAAGAAAATAATTAATAATACTAAATGGAGTGCAAATTCCCGGTCATATTTCATGAGAACTACATTCTTAATTTGTCTAATGCATCACATATACACATATAAATATTTGATAGGTTTGACTTAATAACGAACATAATAACAAAACTAAAAAAGGTTTAAGTTTAAAGGTTTTTCATTTCATGTTACATCATCAATGCTCTCATTCGTCTGAGTTTATTTCTCTCCTCGTTTGTTATAATCGAAAGACTCGTATATATTATTTCTTAATTATTTCTCTTCATATTGGAAAGACAATATGTTTTTGATGTATCAAGTACAATAAAAAATGTATAAATACAATTTTTTTGTGTGATTTTTACTTCTCCTTCCTCGTTACGTCGTGCGCTAATCATGTTATTTTTAATTATATAGACATCCGACATATTAAAAAAATATATTTGATTTTCTGAATGTAAAATTATCTTATTTTAGAAATTCAACTTCTAATAAAAAAAATATTTAAATAATTATACATAATATAAACAACAAAAAAAACTAATGTGAGGTGGTGGTAATGTCATTTTGGAGGTGCTTTTTCTCAGCCAAAATAATTCCTTAGCTTGATAGGAAGACCTATATTATTTTATTAAAAGAACTTTATTGATCACTAACATATAATAAAATTAAATAAACCCTTTGAGAGGCTCAAAGATGTGCATGAATGTGCGTTAGTAGTAACTTTTTCCTTTCTTCTAATTAATTAATTAATTAATTCTAGTCTCCTATTGGCTGGATATAACATGGATTTTAAATTTTTAATCATTGATTTGTGTAATAGGAGGGTCCCATATGCTTTGTTTTACATGCGTACGTACTTTAATTAATATATCACTTTTTTGTGGAGAAGAGCTCAAGCATTGCCAAGTGTACACGCAATTAATTAAATTACTTATTCGGGTTTGGTTTTGCATTTAATTAATTAAGTGATAATACCAAGGTTTTAAATAATGATTATTGTTCCATCCATGGGGTCAATTATTATACCAAATCTTGATATATATATCCGAATAATGATTGCAAAAATAAGAATGAAATTACAATTATGGTGATCATAATGGAATATTTTTTGCATATTAATTAGGGACAAATTAATATAATTTTTTTAAGAAATTATTTGTGTAACATTAAAAATACCACATATGTTTATACAATTTGGGAAAAAAAAGTGTAAGACATTAAAAATAATCACATATGTTTGTTCTCTCTAATTGATTTTCTCCTTGCAAAATAGCTACGCATCCACTTCAAATCAAAATTTGAAACAAGGATTGAAGGTGGTTCCACCACTGAAAATATAATTTATAAGAGTGCAATTGATTTACTACTAAATCAAAATAAAAAAAATGTCAACTAATTATTTAATTCTTTCTTATAAATTAATTATTTATAAGCAAAAACTAATTATTTATTTTTCTCGTATGGTGTTGTAAGAAGGCGGTACCGGAATTTGTTATTAATTTGTTCTTAATTAGAATAAGTTGTTGAGGGGTTAGTATGAACTTTTTTAATTTTTGGTACTTTTAAATTTTGTAATATATTTCCAAAAGGAAAAAAAAAGAAAGAATCTTCCTTATCTTTTTTGCAAGCCCATTCTGGTAAAAAAAATAAAATAATTAAGCTATAAAGGAGACAAAAAAAAAATATTATGCATTGCAACGGTCCACAATTAATTAAAGTTTAGATCTATTCATTATAGCAGTAACAATGATTGGCTATAGCAATTGTTTTTGTATTTAGGTAATTTTTGGACATAGCATAATTAGCATTTGAGATTTGAACAAGTCTTTAGTTAATTACGCTTAATTAGCTAGTTGGAACAACTTAAGATGATTTGACTAAGAATATATAGAGAACAATTGATTATATAAAATGAAACTTTATTTAAGGATTGAACTTAGCTGTTATCACTCAAGCAAGGTCAAATCTCAGAATAGGTGACCAGATAATAAAACTACTTCACATACATTTCTAACGTCAAATCTCACAATTTGCAAGGCATCCAAGCCATTTCTGAAAGAACCTGAAATTCTTGAATTAATTATTAGGTACAAATACAATTAGTGGTGGCTTAATTAGTGTGTCTTTCTGGCATTGGTTCTGAGATCTGACATATATATAAAACTACAGCGTGCTTCGCTGAAACCCACGAAAAGCAACAGAGAGAGAGAGAGAGAGAGAGAGGCATGTTATTTTTTGTTGTTAACAAAAGTATTCAATCGCTATGGAATCGTTAATCAACAGTGCACAGTTCCAATCATTGGAGAAGTGAATTGGCTTTCAGTATCAGTACTCCGTATATTGACAACACGTGTCACGTAAATACGTGTTATGTAAACACGACATGAATTATATATATTTGAAAACGATTAAAATACGACACGTGTATTTGTAGAGACAGAGGGAGGAAAGTTTTGGGGGGCTATTGCTTCTCATAGTTTATGTAATTTTTTCAAATTATATAGTAAAAAGATTAATGTTTTTTCTCTTCCTTCCTGTGTTGTTGAATTAGTTTCTAATAAAGGAACAATTTATTTTTAAAATAAAACAGGATTTAAATAATGGTCTTATCTCTTATAATACTCTATGGTCAATTGTACTTATTATTCTAAAGAATTAATGTTTCTTAGAGATTAATTTTGAGAATTTTGTATAACTTATTTATTTCTTAAAAGTGTGTGATTAATTTTTGTATAATTTATGTTGATAAATTTGATTTAATAAGCATCAAAATATTACAAACTTTTTTTTGCCCCTCCTTTATGATTTTTCTGGCTTCATCACTGTATTTGGACGTGCCGTGTTTTACGTACCACATGCCGTATTCTTATAAGTGTTATGTTAGACGATAAGCGCATCAGGTACGATACAGTACGACGCGTTCAAGTACTTAACTGATACGTAATACATCTTGACACGTCTTTGAAATTTTAAAAAATAGTTGTTATAATATATTTTTAATTAGTTACAAGTACATTTTAAAAAAGATATATTATTATAAAAATTTTCTTTCATTCTATGAAAATTTTCCTATTTTTTCTGAATATTTAAATATTTTTAACAATTAAAAATAGAAATTTAATTAAAAAAATTAAACATGTTCAAACATGTGTAGACACAACGTTCCAAGATGTGCCGCCGTATCATTAGAAGTGTTATTTTTAATACTATTATAAAAAAAAATATGACTCGACACGACACGTCACATATAAATGGATTATGTTATAACTTCCAACGAATATGGATTATGTTACAGAATACAGACTTATTATACAATATATGGTTAATACATGAGGTCTTGGAATTTAAATTAGGAGGCCTTTTATGCTGAGGAAATTTCACATATCAGTTTCAAATAACGGAGTAACTAAGTTTGTATCTTGATAGTTTATATTTTTATTTAGATAAAAAAGGATTTAAGTTTTTCAATTTTAAATATTTATAAAGAAATTTTCAGTCACTAGTATAAAGAATTTTTTAGAAAGATTTCAGATTCATGTATGTACATGCACAAAAGTCATGCCCCTATTAATGTCAAAATTAAATTAAGTACCATGTTTTTCTTGTAATTTATTTTTCTAATCTCTTTTACATCTCATAACGCGCCTTTTAGTTTCTCAACCAATCATGTGATTTTTGTTTCATCCAAATTAAGTTTATATTTTTTTTATTTCATATTGGGTGTCAGCAATATGCTCTGCTCTATGATTGGTTAACTAATAGATCTTTAATCATGAGCTAATTAATACAAACCAATAATTTAACATACAAATACAGTACACGTGTCATCAGTTTATCTCGTACCTGTTCTATTAAGGATGCCAATAAGCATTATACTCTGGCATTTAATTGTTATTTTAAAAGGGGCTAGTTCCAAAATAGATGCCACGTGAGCATGTCTTTAGTCTACCAATCACACCAACCATAAAAAAACTTTTTTATTGAGTAAAATGAAATAAAAATAAAATTGAAACCCCCCAAAAAAAATTAAAATAAAAGGATCGCAGAAAATTTGTTTTGATTGACAGTGATTCAAAATATAAAAGAGAATCACAGACTATGTTTGAAGTTTTCACAATTTATTATTATTATTATTATTATTATTATTATTATTTTATAAAGATGGATCAATCCATCTAAATTTAAATATTTATAAAAGAAAATTTGAATTTGAATTTCGAATATATGACCTTCTAAAAGAGGGGATGCGTTGCTTTTGCCATAAAACAAAATTGTTTCTCAATTTTTTCTGTTGGTAAAAGTGTTTTTGTGTTTCTGCTTCCATGCTTCCCTCAGCTTAGTATATTTCTTTTTTCTTTTTCAAAAAAAGAGGGTTAAATTCAAGAAAATCACTTGCCTGTCAGTAAATCACATTTTGATCCCTCAATTTTACAAATTCTTGTAGCATCTTATGTGCAAAAAGGAGCAATGACAAAATTAACAAGTGCTGCTATGGTTTCTTTGTAATGGAACTTAATTTAGACCATAGTTTGATGAGTTGTAAGGATCAAAATTATTCCTTTAAAATTTTAACTGTAGACCGGATAGAATTGAGTTCCTAGAATCTGTGCTTTAATACAACAATTGGAAAAAGAAAAAAAGAAAAAAAAGGAGAAACAAAAGATCTTGAAAAGTTCTTTATCCCAATCTATACATAGTTCTCTAAAATCGATAACAATGTACGCTAACACTTGTTACTGAATCACTCATGAATGAAACAGAAGGAAAACACTTGAAATAAATGAGTATATGATTTAGATTATTATGTGGTCCATAAGCCACATTATTGTGCTTAGTTTGTGTTAGAAGTAGCAAACTTGTTAGCGTATGTGGTTAAACCTAACCTCAACTTCTCAAGATTTACTCCATCTTCACCCCCATTTTTGAAGCCTAAATTTTATCCAAAAAGAGGACAAAAAAGAATGCACAAGGTTAATAAGAAAAGCATCTTGATAGTTATTTACCTGACCTATATGTTACTAGGCAATAGACAGTTTTAGCCTCGGTTAGATTATTATTATTAACTATTTATTGTGAGAGTGTTTGTCGGCCTACTATTACAAAACGCAAGTGAAAAGTAAATCAGGAAATGAAAAATCTAATTTGGCATTTGTAGGAGTGGATTTTATGAGATGAAAAATTACCGCGAGAATGTTTCTGTAATCATCATCAAAGAAAAGCATTGAATTGAAAGCATTGCCGGTTGTCTTTTCTATTCCTTTAAAATGCTCTGTTTTGGACTCCAGCTACAAAATATTTCCTGAGAGATGATTGCACGGGATGTATACAACAGTCAGAAACATTTACACGTTAAATTTCAATAATGTTAAGGAATTAAGTGTTCTCATTGCTCTAGCTTTGTATGGTTGTTGAACTATGAACATGGCATTCCACCAGCACCATGAATTAAAGATCCACAAGAAATAGACTACAAAAATTTGGTCATAAATATGTAGAACATGATTGATTTTAAATTTTGTTCAGTAACTGGTGGTGTCTGCAACTGTATGAACTGTGCAACGTTGGCAACAGAGAACTGGCCAGTAGGAATATATGATGATAAGCTAATCAATTAACAAAACAATGTCTCATATTGGAGGGCATAAATAGAAAAAGGAGAATACATCATAGTTGTTTACTAATCTAGTAACGAGTGGAAACCCTTGGCAATAGTTTGGCACTTTCAACCAAAATATCGAGTGTTTATGGGTCTCTTCTGACCAAAACATGTATGTTTATGTGGTCTTTTCTGACCAAAATATTGAGTGACCCATCAAGTTTTAAGCAATTTGATCTTTTGATGATGCCTTAATGGCAGTAAATAAACTGTTGAAAAGTTCAAACTGTCCGATGTACAATAAAACATGCATCAAGTCTCATAATGATACATTTACCATATAAATCAGGCCTAAACAGTTGGATTTGAAATTTAGAGCTCACTGATTACATTATTAGTTGTCAATGGATCCTAAGTTCCTAACCCTTGAAAGAATAGATATCGGATCAACATAAGATAAATGAATCACTGACCTGTGCTATAAATAGTGAAGCAATTGCCACATCTATACCTTTTTTCTTTAAGTGCTCGTGTTATTCCCGTTGCATGAGGATAAGGAGGATATGGCAATTCACCTTTCGAGTAATGGTCACTGGTACCAAGCATTACCATCCCAGATCTCAATACTTCACTAGCTGGACCAAGTGTCGTTTGGTGTTGTTGCCACCTGACATACGGGACCTGGGCCACTTTGGTACCAGTCAATTGGATCAATAAGTTTTTGTGGCATTTTTGTGGTGCTTGATTGAGATTTCAAATAAGGTCTGACAGCTTGATTGAGGCCTAAATAAACCATGCGTATTAAACTAGCTCCATGCTGGACAGCTTGGGTCAGGTACCAGCATGCACCGTTACTGGTAATCCAAACTCCATATATAGGTTCAGGACTAACATATATACCTTTCAAATATTCTGACTGCATCACATCAGAATATCAGTACTTTTGTCTGAATATCAGTATGTACCAGGCCATGAGAGTAAGTAAATATAAACAGTATGGGTTTAGTTTAGAAGCATATAGAGAACTGGATCGAAACAAACCAATCGCAAGGCCAGATGGTGTAATCGAGGTCAAACACCACCAGCCTGGGAAGAACAGGGACGAGAGAGATGATCTCCGCCGCCTCGGCTCTCACCTTCTCTTCCCTCTCCATTGACCTCTTTCTCTTTCTCCTTCGCTCTCTCAATCGGCATGAGCATGATTATGGCATCCTCTTCTTACAATTGGACAAGTCT
Source organism: x Bolboschoenoplectus mariqueter (assembly GCA_037678475.1). Lineage (NCBI taxonomy): Eukaryota > Viridiplantae > Streptophyta > Magnoliopsida > Poales > Cyperaceae > x Bolboschoenoplectus > x Bolboschoenoplectus mariqueter. Next base: position 3,642,952 of record CM075258.1, on the reverse strand, counting down.
AAACGGCTGATCTCATCAAGATTCGGATATAAACAGATCCCGTTGCAACCCTTTGTACGTTCCACTGAATTGTGGGACCCGCCTCCGTAGAAACGCTCTTATGGAAATAAATGGTAATTAACGCCTCGTCATCAGTTTGTGGAACGCACGTCAAGGATTAAATCTGAACTCTTTTTTCGCCTATCCCAGTTTTATTTATAAATAAGTAATAATAATATTTTTAGTTTTAAATGTTTAACGGCTCAATATTTATTTTTTTGAATGTATGCATCTATAATTATATCTAAATGTAAGTGTTCATGATTTTTTATCCATAAAATATTTTTATTTTTATTTAATTTCAAAGCTTAATGATTTTGAATATATACGTTCACGGAAAATATATGAAAACAATGATTTTTTACTTTTCTTATGTTCAGACTCCTATTCATAGTAAGTCAAAATATGATTGTACAACTTCATATGTGCACCGAATTGATTAAAAATATAGATAAATATACACTAAAAGCGTTGTAAATGTGTTTTAAGCTCACATGTTTCATAACATTGGTCAAAATTAATTAAAAACATACATTGACACACTCAACATGCTATCACTAAATTTATGTAGATTTTTTTAAGAAATATGAGCTGTAAAAGAAAATCTCACAAACATACATGACAATATTTAGAGCTGGTGTGACAATTTTAATGATTATAGGACTTGAAATATATCAAAAACATTAGAAACATCAATAGAAGCACATAAGATGCTGTTAATGCATGTTAGAAATTTCTTTTTGCATAATATGTGATATATCTGTCTGATTCATAACAAATAAATTCAAGCACAAGTTTATGATATCATCTGGAGTATATATGTCATATTTGGCTATTTTAGGACATTAAACTGTACAAAATTATTTAAAAAATATAAATAAACGCACAACAACGTGTTGTAATCAGAATTTTATGTATATTATTTATTTATATATATTTTATTTAAACAATTCTATACATATGTAAAGTACATAACTGAAAGCATATTTATGAATTCTGATTATATTATCATCACAAATAAAGTCTAAATTGATTCAGAAATATATATAATAGAAGAGCATTCATATAGCTGGTAAATCTACATAGCAAAAACAATTAAAGCAAATGATTTTTGTATAACACGTTTTCTATGTGTTTTATTTTAATTCTACAAGGGATTGTTATCTAGGGACCAAATCTAATATTTAAAAAAAAAGAAACAGTTCTTTACCCAAATAATTGTGTATGGAAGGTCCCTGACAATTTTTTCATAACCTAACTTCCTTATGACCGACAATAAAAGTAATCTAACTTAGCCCTTGTCTTTGAATAGCTTTTACCGCTTCGTTACACCTTGCACATCTGTATGAGTTGACAGCTTCGCTACGAGTTTTGATACAATAATAACAATACCTAAAGAATAAATAAATAAATAAGTAATAAAAATAAACAACAATTGTGCTTCAGAATCATATACGCAAAAAAAAAAAAAGATCTTATGAAAAGGAAAGCAAATCACCTATGCTGACATGGAAGAGCAACAAAAGGTATACTTGGGAGGGAATGACACACGGGACACTCAGCTTCATTGTCAGTGGTACCATTTGATTTATCTTTAGAGAAAGGTGAAAAATATTTCTTAACAGATGCTGAATTTAAAAGAGGCAGAAGCAATAGTAGCATTTCCTGCAAAAAGAAGACAAAAATATTCTCACTTCAGTTAGATAAGTCATTTAAGAAACAATACAACAGTATAAAAGCAATGTCTCTGTAAAAAAGAACTGCAAGCCAGTAAATACTTCTGTCACTGAACTTGACTGTTTCTCAAGTTTCTAGTCTGGTACTTCTATAATTTAAAGGGACTAAAGTTGGTTCCAAGATATGAGAAATGCAAATTCCTCGAGCAAAATTTTAATGATTTATATGACATGTAAATACTTCAGTACAAGTCTACCAAGTTTTCTAAACGACCCAATTACTTTCTGAAATTTCTAGAGGAAACATTAGAAGAATCTTTTCTCCTTTTTTCTTTACTACTGTTGATAGTATTTGAACATGGAATTTGGGCTAAATATAAGAAGACTAGAATACTGAATCATTAAATAAAACATCAAAAAAGAAAATACTTGAATATGTACTGAGATAAAAAGAAATACTTAATTATACGTGCTGTAGACAACAGAATGAGCATACCGAGAATTCATTCCAGACTAATTGGCGGTTCATATACTCAAAGCTCACTGATCTATTCATGTTTGGGCTCTCATAAACTAGCCTAGCTTTTAAAAGCCTTTCAATTATACTTCTATACCTACAAAACAAATATGTATATCAGCACCAACATATTCATCAAATCAAATACCATTATGCACAAAGTCAGTACACAATGCAAATCATCAATCTGTTTCAGTGAAGCAATCCTCTTTTAGCTATAATCAAACTACCAAGGTATAAACCTCTATGATTTTCTTATTATTTTATTGTGAAAGAAATGGGGATTACTGAATGAAATAAGCACATGTAGCTACCTTCCCCCACAAAGAAATAGCAATAAATTGAGAAAAGTGGCAGCTTTATATAAACCCTCAATGTGTTGTAACATAATCCATGCACGACGTGCCAATGGTCTCTGCAAGGAAAATAAGGAACTGAGATGAAAATTTTGTTTGGCACCACATGGGTGGTTGAGGGTATTAATACCAGACTTTTGTTCTAATTTACATTGGTTTAGGGTTTGTAACAACACACTTGTATATTAATGCAACATTTTTCAATTTCCTCTCAAGATTCATCCATGTGATAAGATCTTTTGCAAATAACACCCGATATTCAACAAGCAATGATTTGGCTGGGTTTGCAGATAATGCCTGACACTTAGTTCAAGGTTAAATCAGGTGAAGAAATACCCTATGGTATTTTGTATAATCACATATCATTTAGTATCTACAAATTGAAACTGGTGTGGGTTCAATCTAGTTCAATTTCTGTTTAAAGGTGAAAACTGACTCAACACAAGTAGGGATAAAATCCACTTATCATCTCACTAGTGTAAATGCTCAGTAAATTGAAATTCTAGCGTATAAAGTTTGGTTTCAGTTACTAGGCATGGGAGATTTAGTGTTTGCTCAAAAATAAGCTAATATATTGCAGCCAATTTACAATAAAGGAAAAAAAGAAGATGCAGGATAACAACATCATTTCAGTACCTGCTCAGAATCACCCCATCTACGAAAGGCAGAGAAACCCTGTAAGCGGGACCATAGGTACCGACCACCGACTGTACCAAGGCAATACCAGATTTTTTGATAAACTGAAAGCCCTGGTCCCTCAAGACCAGTTCTAACTGGAGATGCAAACAAAACAGCACATGAAGTAAGAAGCTGAATTGTATTCACAAAATTGCAGTAAGTAACTGACAATAATCAAGCAAATAAGGTCAATTGTGTAGTTTCATAACCAGAGGAACAATCCTGGCAACACTGGATTAATCAAGAAAAGCAAAATAAAAAAGAAAGAAGGGTAAGGGTTGTATGACTGGTTGCCATTACCTTCTTTTCCAGAAACTGGCACGTGATGTTCATCGCGGTACCGAAGATTCATCAAGGCATTACCGGGAGTAGGCTTACCAACCCAAATAGAGAATCTCCAAATGAGAAACTCTAGAAATGCATCTAGCTCTGGTTCATATTGAAATAAAAATCCCGGCTGAAGAACAATAAAAGAAATCAATTGCAGTCAATAACAGTGGATCTGGACTAAAATACAAAAGGTAAACACTACACTGAATTCGTTACTGTACTATTGACGCCCATTAGAAGCACCTTATCATATCATGACAAAGTCTGTCATAAGACAGAAATTTATTTCTGGTACCAATGCCGACAGTAAGCACAGCACCCTACAAACACTTCCTAGAAAAATTATACCGGAAAGTACCTTCATGAGATTAAATACTTTGACAAGTTGTTCTTTAAGCATGGCTGACATTTCCACATCTAACCTCGCCGCATCGAACTGGTTTACTCTTGAAATGGAGATTGGAAGAGAAACCTAACAAACAAATACACAGTTACTTACTCAAACCAGTTCGAGAAAATGAAGTTCAAAATTTACCAGAACATAGTCAAAATTTCGAAGAACAAACCGTAGAGGATTCTTGCGCCGATCTCCACAGAGGTTGTAATCTCTTGTATTCAATAAGCCATGCATCTTTCAATGGGGCTCGAGGTAGGGTTTCAGTTCCCATGGCGTATGATAACCCGGAAACCGCCGCTCTTTTCTCAAAATCGACAATCAAGCACACTAGAAACACACATCAAGAGAGAAGCAAAGATTTAGAAACCCTTACTCGGATCAGAAAAAGAGTAGGATAGAGGAAAATCCGAGAGAGAGAGAAGATTTTGACAAAAGTGATACTTAATTCCAATCTTACGATTGAGCGTTGTGGAAATCGCATGGAGAGAGAGGCTCTCGATCGAGCACGACGAGAGAGGAACCAAGGGTTGATCCCCACGGCAAAAGTCGCCCCCACGTTCCTACGGCTCGGAGGAAAGAACGACAGAGAAAGAGAGAAGGGGGGGAGGGGGAACTGACATGTGGGCCCCACATTTCAGGTCCTATGGTTTAAATTTCTAACTTCTTTTTTTTTTTTCCTTCTGATTTAAATGACAAATCCAATTTAATAAACAAATTATTTATATCAAAATCTGGATACAAGATTTTTCTATTTTTAGAGTTTTTTTTAAATATTTTTTCGAATTTTTTTTAAAATGACTTATTATAATATTCAAATATTCATTAATTTATTATGTTTTAGAATCATTTTAAAAAATCTGAAAAAAATAGTTATAAAATTCTAAGAATGAAAAATTTCAATATCCTATAAGATTTTGGTATTAAGAATTTATTGAGCAACTTGGATTTATCGTTTAGAACCATTTCGATATATTTTTGAGTTAAGTTTACTAAGAGAGTTAGTGAGTTTAAACTCACGATAACTTTATTCTCAGAATTGTATCATATTAACATTAAAAGCTATTTAGATTGTTATGTTTAATAAATTTTATATTAGTACTTTTAATTAATTATTTTGTACAGAGGCTAGCTTCAATTATATTATTTGTATTAAAAAAAAGAATTTTTTTTTTCAAGTTCTTGATGCTTTAAACTGATGATGTTTGGACTAGTTTGAAATATCACAATCTTATTTGTCAAATAATTTAGTAATAATTTTGAGCGGCATGTGGATATAATTAATTTCATTTTTATATCTATGAGAAACACTTTTCCTTTACTGTAAAAACTTTGTTTTGTTTTTAAATCCATTTTAAATTTAACTTTGGTATTAAATTTTTGTTTACTTGGAAATCATAGGGATGTTTGAGAACATAAAAGCTTTCTCATCTTTTATATCATTGATCATGTATTTAATCATCCTCAAAATCAACTCCATTAGAAAGTAAATTTATAACATTTTGTGCACAAAAAATTATAATATCAAAATCATTTTCTAAAAGAAATACTCATCTTTACCTTTAATGGCCTCTTCTATTAATATTTAATTAGCCCATATTTATGTTTAAATTGGGTTATTTTTGGACTGCACCCCAAAAAAATTTACAAAGAAAAAAGTTGTAAATAAAATAAATTTTTAATCACAAATTTACATGCGGAAAAACTTAAAAAGAAATAAATATTTTTCAAAAAGATTATATTATGCATTGTTAAAAACAATACAACTAGTTGCTAAAAAGTCTTTATGTAGGAGTACAAAAGAATTGTGATATTTTAAAAAAATATACAACATGTTAGACATAATAAACACATTTTTAAGTGAAAAAGAGAAGAAGACAATATATGAATCATTCAATCAAATTAGAAAAATAAATTACACGGTTAATATTAAATGTGAGGTAATATAGCTCAGAAATTTTGAAACTCAACCACTTTTATGAATTTTATGGAGTATAGATATTTGTTTCATGTCTAGGCCGAAATCAGAAAATAGGAGCCCGTTTTTTCATTTGTTTAACACTTACCTTAAATCTCGGTCATAACAGAGCCCAATTTTCAACTTCCCTTCTAATATTTCTCAAACAAATCTATTTGCAATTGCAATTGTCACAAGACTTACAAATTTCAATCCAAGTTCTCACAGATCTGGCAACAATTCCAGATATGTCAAAAGATTTTGTTTAAGTTCTCGCCAGACCTTTTACAAATTACAGAAAACCCCTTTATAATTCATAAAGCAAACCTGCATTACCAGTAACAAAATCAAGAAATCCTTTCTATTCTCTTTCAGAGAAATTCCACAAATACCACAAATGCATTTAGGTCCTATGACTCCTTGTCATACCTAGAATTTCAGAAAGACTATCTTTGTGTTGCCAGAATCTCACAAATCCGACGCAACAGAGAATTAGGCACTGGTACCAACAGGGGGTAAGCAGCAGATGAGAAAGAGACGGCATCCGGGCCGTCGGGATTGCATGAGCAAAGAGGAAGAAGGAAGAGAGAAAGAGCCTGGGTTATCAGATGAAATGTTCTGGTAAAATAACAGTGTCCTGAGAATCATGTTTGTATTATTTCTTAGGTTAGGATCTAAGTACAGACACTCTGGACAGAGAATTTAGACCTAATTAGAAATATAGTTTTCAGGTTTCTAATATCTTAGAGATAGGGACAGATTAGAATTATTTTTTATTTATTGGGACGGATTACGTTTAATTTCAGATTTTTCTTTTTGTTTTGTTTTGAGCACAATTAATGACTCCACATAATGAATGTAAGTGTTAACAAGTTTTAGAATTTATTCTGGTATTTTGTTGTAAAGTGTTAAGATTAGTTATCCAGTTAATTTTGAAAAAAAAAGTATCTCACATCAGTTTTTAATATGTTCAGAATTAAACCTAGTTCTTCAGCCAGTTAACATATATAATATATATCTATATGGAATTATGCATGATTTAATAATTTACTACAATATTTTATTCAAGTAGTATTAAAACCATTTACATGAATTGATGAATTTATTTTAAGTTAACATATATATGTATGGAATTCAGGACATGCATGCTATATATGTTGATATATACCATAATACCAAAGTTGATAGAATTAATCTCAAAATAAAAAAAATACCATATAAAACAAAAGAACATTATTAGGTGATTAACATGATAACATCTGGAATAAGGTGAGAGGATATGCTAACCATGAGTCCGAATATTCTAAAGCACAGGCTCTGATACCTTTTATTCAAGCACCTACATGTGGTTCCTATATATTACTATTAAAATCTATGACATAACTATTATTATATATTTTTTTATATAAAGATGAAACTCTAAACTATCTCATTTTTAGATATTTATAAAAAAAAATTATCCGAATATAAATTGCTTGACAAAATTTCATATTCTGGAGAAATTTGATGTGCATAGAAGAGCAATTATTCTGTCCAATTAATCCCTTGTTGAATTATAGTTTAAGGATAAAGATTGTCTGATCGATGATAGCTGAATACTACAAAATCAATCTATATCATCAGGTTGCACCTTACACGTGTACTAATCAGTTGTATCGGATCGATATGCTACAAACATAGGATCAAAATGAGGATAATTTACTTTTTTTTAGAGTGAAATGAGGATCAGAATTTTAGAATTATAATTTAACCAACTTAATTTATTAGAACATGAGCAATTTATTTAAAAAAAGAAAAATTCACAATTCTATCGTATATTTAATTTTTATGATACATACATATAGTTCTTTATTTATAAGATGCTTTGATTTTCCACCATGATCCGGGGGAAATTCTATAGTATGACAAACCCTAATAAATTTCAAAATAACTATATAACTCTTAATCTAATTTTATTTAATCTTATATATTTGATCAGAATAAATTAAATATAAATTATAAAAAACATCCGAACTTATATTAATATACTGGCTAAATCTGCCACTGTATGGATAAACATTAAGAAAGGAGCAATTTTGTTATTTCTTTTAAAACAAATGTTTCCTGTTGAAGCTAAGATATCGAAATTAATTAAAGTAGCAACAAATAAACAAACCATCTACAAAATGGCATGTACACACTACACGTGCCAGAACAAACGTAACTGATTATTAATACCTTGTCGACAGAAATGTACCAGCTAGCTATTGCTATACATACAATTCACTACTCAGAAAGTGCCAAATTAAAAGGCACCTCACTAGCTACATTTACACTTACACATCTTTTCATCATAATTCACATGTACGATATTATATATTTACATATATCTATATCTATCAAACAAGCAGTCGCCATCAACAATCACATAATGCACTGACAACACTACTACCAACCCCCCCCCCCCCCCCCCCTTCTACAATTCGCCGCATATTCCCTTCTTCTATAATTTCTATACCCCTGAGACCAAACACGCGGCCTCAGCTTTCTCTACGCATAAAACCAATCAGAGCCCTTGGATGGCATCACCATAGATCCAAAGGCTGAGATGCAGCAACGTGTGTAATGCAGCTAGTACTGTCATTAATCAAGAATCAGATTTCCAATCTGCCCCTTGATGAAATAAAAAAATAATGTTTCGTCGGTTCATCGGCACACGCACACATTCACGCATGTTGTTGCCGGTGCAGTTGCGGCACCGTGAATCCGACTGAACGGCACTTGATGTCAGATCCAGCTGCCTTTCCGATTGATGTTTGCACGGGATTTGTTGTTCGTCGGTAAGGACCGAGCCACTTGGCCATAAGAAATTGCTTCTTCCTCCATGGCGGCACACTCAGACCCCGATTCTTCAACGATCGTTTTGCCTCATCTGCCAAGATGCGCAACACTCGCCTCATCTGCTAGGCAAAAAACACAAAAAAGCTTAATTAGAGTAATACAAGTTGGAAATGGAAAATACAATTAGCAATTAAATAAACACAGAAGAAGAATTAAACAACATATTCAGAAAGACAACTGTAAATCATTGAATTTCAATGTCATATATAGTTCGTATTATACCTCTTCCTGTCGTACCAGTGCCACTTTCGGCAATGCAGACAACACAGTTTGGTACTCATCTGTCGGCCCTGCCACCTCCGACTCAGCTGCAAAATATACATCGACAATATATCTCTCCTTTTTCCCATCCGCCGCCATTGATTGCATCACGTCTATATATTCATAATTACCCAGAGCAAGACCTTTTGAACCCTCCCACTTCGCCTTGCAAAGACCAGAATCATAACCTTTCTCTCTCAATCGAGTCATAACTGCTCGGTTGACACCAGATCGGTTCGCGTTGACTGGTACTGCAAGTGCTTCCATTGTATCCTCTACATCAGAGTAAAGTTGTAGGCGGAACGGGTCGCCTTTTTTTCTCGGCTTTAGAAGCTTCCTTATTTCCTCCGCCGCTTCCTTTGCACGATCAGTACTTGAACCAGATTCTGTATCAGAGTCTGAATCGTCTCTGGAGGTCGAAGGCAAGGTGGATTTCCCGACCTCATACTCCTTTTCGAAAAATGCATGTACAAGGTAGGAAAGGGAATCGTGCTCACTGCCGCTTGTCGAGTAGCTACATGCGTGAGGCTCGGTAGTATAGCTGAGGCGGGTCCTCGCATCAGCATTAAAGTTAAAGGGCTTCATTGCTGGTTTTGTGCTGCTCAACTGCTCATATGGTAATTTGGAGGATTGATGAACTGCTGAGAAGTGAGAGGAAGGCAAAGAAATTTGTTAGGGTTTGAAGGATTTATAAGGGAATAAGCCTCATTTAATTATTATTATTATTTTTTTGATACATGTCGACATGCTGACCTCATTATGCTACTATAATCAATTGGGATATGATGGAGTTGTATATATATAGATCCATATATAGTCACTGTAATTGGGATTAATATTTAGGACTGGACCTCAGGAAATAAGTACCTTTTTTTAACTGCATGTATATATATATTTGCTAATTAATAGATAATTAAAGAATCTGCTAATTTATAGGTACAATGTCACAAACTATGATGTTACAATAATATTAATAATGATGATGGAACTATTTCTTCAAAAAAAAAAAAGATGATGGAACTAGCTGGAGTACTTCATTTGATTATTTAATACTGTATAGTTTTGTTCTATTATATTTCCTTTCAAGATAGATTTTTGAGGAATATTCTTCCTGATTGAACCTATGTATGTATATAGGTTCTCTTGTTTTCATCAAATCTTTATTTCCTTGCCTTCGTTGTATATCTTTTTTTTTCTTTCAATTTTCGTCCAATTTTTTCAATTAAACAATATATTTTTTATATTTATATATACCTACATTTCTTCAGAAATGTACTGTAAGTATATATTATATTTATGAAATTAAAGAAAGATAAGAAAACAAAAAAAAAGACATAAGAGAAAAATGTGCTTTATATATTATATTTATGAAATTAAATATATATTATATTTATGGAATTAAAGAAAAAAAATAAAGCATAACACATACTTACTCCAACTGATTTACTCAGCCACGAAAATGTTCAATGCTGATGATATTTGTCGGCTTAATTACAATTGAAATGTGCTGAAATGGTGAAATCGAAAACCGATCGATGAGGCCGGCAATGTCGCCTCCGAGCTCTTCTCGGTTGACATGATTGCATGCGACAAAGGATGTGACTGTGTGAGGTTAAGAAAGGAGAAGAGTTTTGAGTTTGGAGAGGCCACAGCCGTTTTAAAGAGAAAGAATGAGATTGCTTCATGCGTCTAGATGCATGGTGTGCTGAAATATGTCTAGGTTCAGTGAATCATCAAGGCAGAACCTCTACTGATATAATCTGTATGAATTAGACTAAACCTGATGATACTGTTGGATATTAATTAAACTTAATTTATTCTGAACAAATAGTCAAAGTATTTATATATATAGTTTGGTCGTTTAGAAGAATTAATAGTTTAGATCTTCTAAATTATATTCAGAAGTGTAGTTAAGTAATAATACATCTTAATTAATTAGTAGTTAATTATAAGAGTTAAATGATAGACAAAATTGACTAAATTCTCATTAAATTCTTTCTATTTAGACATTTATCCATCCAATCATTAAAATCACATATTTACTCATCATTATATTACATTATTTTCTTCAATATATCTCCATAATATTTAGATATTACTAATCATGAAAAAGTCGTTTTATCTTCTTCTACAATAATAACCTAGCTAATTAGTACAATAAATAGAGCCACTGATCAAAGGCCATGTTTTTCATTTTATAAACTATTTAATTAATTATAATCCCAAACTCAAACTATAATCCCATGCTTATATTTTCATCGCTTGAGAGTTGGGAAAGAGAGACGTTAATAATTAATTTGATATGTGATTAATCACATACTATGCTTCTCTCTAACATAAAAAAAACCCCACTCTCTCTCTCTCTCTCTCTCTCTCTCTCTCTCTCTCTACAACAAACAAAATCAATCTGAGCACAAAATTGTAAGCTCTATGATGATATCAGTGCCTCCTTTTCTATCTCCTATATATTTTTCAATCCAAATCAAACATTTTTTTTATTCTAAACCACAATATGCAAAGAATGAGAGCTAACTAATTTAATTAATTTGAAAAAAAGGAGTTGAGATAATTTCGGATATGGGTAATTCTAGTATGTATCCGACAATATATATCCGATAATATGGGTAATTCTAGTATATATCCGACAATATTTGATGTACATTCTATTTTATAATACATTTTTAATCTGAACCATTAACTTCACAAGGATGGAAAAATCATTTGCATACTATGAACTAAATTTAGTATAAAGAAAAGTAATTGATTCTTTTTTTTTTGAATTATTAAAATTTGCTATATCCTCTTGTGAATTGTAAGGAAATTACGGAAGTGCAATAAATAATTATGAAGAAAATTGTGAAAAAAAAAATTATTGCGAAGAGTCTACACCTGTTACAAAATAAGAGGGAAATTAACGAAGAATAGTTTCAAAAATTTAAACGAAGAATAGTAACCATAAGTTTTCCATCAAATAAGAAGGAAAATAAGAAACAAGATTGTCACTTTTGGAATTTTTTAAATTGTATATTATAAAACTTGTAAATTATATTTATTTTAGTTAGTATAATTGTCTAATGGAAATAGATGGAGGATTTTTTTTTAATTTGAATAGACATACATACGATAATAACGATCTGATGAAGAAATTTCCAATTAGAAAATTTGTCAATAATATTATGGAACATATTTGGAAAATATCATTGTTAATACTATTATCAATACCGATTTTATTATTCAAGCAAATTGAGTTATTATTCATATTATTGGCTTTATTATACAACTTATTTTATATAATATTTTATTATTCAATTCAAATACTATCAATCTAAATAATAACTCACTTAAACTGAACAATAAAAATACCGTATAAATAAATAACATGATAAATAAAATCACTAATATAAATAATAACTCATTTAATATAAATAAACCGCATAGAGAGATAAGTTATTACAATAGTTTGATAGGTAAATTGGTAATTTCTAGATTTTTGATGGGCAATCTAGAAATTAACCCCATTAATAAACTGTCTATCACGCTACAACGAAAAACACGCAACGCAACAGTCCGATCAACTACCAAATTGAATCAGGAAATGAGACGATCGCACCAGGTCAAATCTCCTCTGCTCCGTCAAATCGCCACCTTCTCTCGCCTCCTCCTCCTCCTCCTCCTCCGCTCTTCCTTTCTCTCCACGCATCCAGCAGCATCGCTCGGCAAAGAAATCCGCACCTCAATCTTCGCCTAAATTTACAAGTGCTATCGAGGCGTATGTACCCTCTTGTAGTCTTCTCCAAGCCCGTGATCAGTGAAAAGGGGGTAGGTGAAAAGGAGGCAGGCAAGCAGAGAGAAACCGAGAGAACGAGGAGAGAGGAGGTTAGTTTCATCTCCTATTGAGATATTGTTGCTGCTGCTGCTGCTGTTGTTATTTCCATTGTCAGTTGTTATGGTACTCTATTGTGTTAACTTGCGTATGCTAAGTGTTTGACGAAATGCCACACAGGGTGTTTGACCAGCTTAATGTGCAGTATCCAATTCTGGATCTAAGTCATGTTTATCAATTTTATACTCGTTTTTGTAGTTCTTTTCACTAGAATGCCACCAGATAACTTAGTTGAGCTATATGGTTTTTGGTACTCTCCAATTTACTGGTTGAAGATTTGTAAAAACTTTTGTTTCATATTCTCAATTCTCAAAGATCCCCCTTTCCTCCAAAAAACCCTAAAGAAACAAACTCAACCTGAGCCCTACAAAAGGATAGGTAACAGAAAAAAAATGAAAAAGAAAAACTAAAAGGATTGACATAAAGGGCTGTGGACTCTCTGTTGTGATTTGTGTATCAGAAACCTTGTGAAAGATTCTTTGGGGAAATTGATCTAACTTTTTTTATTGTGTTGGTGTTGACAGATCTTCTGGGAGTTTGTGATTCTTCATTTCTGGAGGGCTGATGTATATTTGATTGGATTCTGTAAACATGAAGCGCTTTGTGTACATAAATGATGATTCATATCAGGATGTGTATTGTGATAACCGAATATCTAACACTAAATATACCTTACTGAATTTCCTTCCCAAGAATCTATGGGAGCAATTTAGGTTTGTCTTTCTTTCTTAATTTTATGAAAGACTCTAAGCAAACAAAAGGAGCAAAAAAATGGACTTTTATCAGCTTAGTTCAATTTAGGTTTTAGTAAGGTACCAAAATTTCATTAAGATATGGTCCCAAGCTTAGACATGACTGCTAGTGTGAAAGGAACTCTAATAGAGCAACAGCTGAATTATGTTATGCTAGTGTCCATCAATGAACTTATAGTGGGGCATTTCATTGCTTGAATCATTTGGCATTATATTTTGCTGGCCACTTTTTTGTTAGAAAAATATGTAGGCAGATTTACATTTGCTCTTATTTCTACTTACTCTATTAAGAAGTACTCAGTAGCTAACATGTAGTGCCACATCACAATGTTTATATTGTATTTTCTAAAGCTTTGTTGTTGAAAAGATGATCACAACAATACTTGCAATTGCCATATAATAGTAAAAAGAAAAAGAGCATTTAACACATAGTGCCTAAATTGCAACAATAATCCAACAACATTGGGGCTAACCTTATTTTGTTACTTGTATTTCAAAATAATAGACGGTTCATGAATCAATATTTCCTGCTTATTGCTTGCCTGCAACTGTGGTCCCTCATTACACCGGTGAACCCGGCGAGCACGTGGGGCCCACTTATCTTCATATTCGCCGTATCAGCCACAAAGGAGGCATGGGATGACTACAACCGTTATGTTTCCGACCGACAGGCTAATTGCAAGGATGTTTGGGTGGTGAAAAATGGTGTTCGAAGAAATGTATGTTTTTTTTATTTTTTAACCTCTATCCTTCCTATTAGAAAGTCGGAACAAATCCAGTTATCATTGCAAAAGTTTGTAACTTCTTCAGAAATTATTGGTAAGCCTTACCAGTACCTTCACTATGGTTGTCCTTTAACTATAGCATTGTATGGATTGTGAGAATGAATGTTGAAACAGTTTTCTCTGAGAGGAATGTGTTATGAATATATTTATTTTGCATCGACATTATGATTTTTGTAGCATATAGAAATTTCAAGAGGAGGGATTTTGGAGTTTTGCATGTTGAATGTGGCATCTGAACTTGAAGAATTCTTCAGCGGGGACCTTAGTATTTGGGCTCTCCTTGCCCCTTTTTTAGTTGCTGACAATGTGGGAAGGATATGAGAGATGAAATGTGTAGAGTTAGGACGCATGACCCACATTGGAGATTAAAATATGAACTTTAAACTTTTGTCTTAGTCTTGGTACAGCCACACATTTATCATCCTAATGTTTGACACTTCAGCACTATTAGGTGATAAGCTGGATAATTAACAGGAAACAGTAGTACAGTGGTTCAATGGAAGGAGGTATTTCATGGCATGGGTGCCATTCGGACAAGACTAAAGAAACCCTGCATTTTGGTCTCCTAATTTTTATGTATTTGGAAATGGTTTTAGTCAGAATTTCTGAGTTTGGGTTGATGCAACTTCATGTCAGTTTATGATGTCCAAGCTGCATATTATAAAGTTTGGAGTGTAAAATGAGATGTTTGTTCTCTTATCCAGATTCAAGCCCAAGAAATACGTGTTGGTAATATAATATGGCTTAGAGAAAATGAAGAGGTCCCTTGTGATCTTGTCGTTATTGGGACTTCTGATCCACTAGGCATATGCTATGTTGAGGTAAAACAATTCCAAAAGACTTTTTAGCACTTTTTCTTATATTTATATCAGTCGTTTCACTTTTAATTATCATAACTTGTTGTAGCATATTGGGATAGCAATATATAGTTTTAAACATTGAAGTTTATCTCCTGTGGATGGCATTGTGCTTTTCTTGCTGAGCTATTTAGTTCAGGTTCTGGTGAAGGTTTTAGCAACTGCATTCAAGAAAGAAAAACAAACAAAGAAGAAAAAGAGAAGTCTTGTGCAGTAATACCAGCCATAACTCTGATACTTTGTACATAGCTGACTTAAAGTAGTGGGCTTAGGCTACCAATCTACAACATTTTATTTTATTCTTTTACTCTTTTGGAGGTATTGTGATGTTTCTTCTCTAGAATTTTCTTTTTCTTTTTGTGTTTTCAGACAACTGCTTTAGATGGAGAAACAGACCTCAAGACAAGAGTAGTCCCACCGACTTGTGCTGGCCTTGACTCTGAACAACTTTGCAAGATCAAGGTAGTCAAATGAACAACTTTGCGACCAAATATATTTCTTTTTGGTTTTTTTGTAAATTTCATTTAGGTCTTGCTCTATTTTAGTTCCTAACTTCCTCATTTCTTAATGGAATGCTAAAGGGGGTCATTGAGTGCCCAAATCCAGATAAAGATATCAGAAGATTTGATGCAAATATGCGGCTTTTCCCTCCCTTCATCGACAACGATGTATGTCCATTGAGCATAAACAACACTCTCCTACAATCCTGCTACTTGAGAAATACTGAATGGGCTTGTGGTGTGGCTGTTTATACTGGTCAGTTACTTTGCATTTTAGAACCTATAGTCGTGTTCTTTTTGTACATGAAGTTGTGTGATTGTGACATTAGTTTCTTGTATTTTGCTCAAAATGCACCCTTATGCTGTAAAGTTTAGTAGATAATTAGAGTCATGGATGCTGTCAGATAGTTTGGTTGTGAAAAAAGTTCTAATGAATGTTTTTAAACAAGTATAGATTGTCAAATTCTCAAGGGTTCCAAAACAGATAATCTTGGTTTGTAACTTGTTTGATCACAAATATTGTTCTTAGTATTTTCTTTAAAAAAAATAGTCGGCAAATAGCTATGTTATTATTGCTTTTATTTTTGTTGTTGTTATTTATTGCCATCTGTTTGGGATTATTACCTAATGTCTTACCATATTCATATAAAGCAGCACTCAGCTCATATTGGGAGCTAGTTCCCAATTTCTCAACATTACGGATTCTGTCTATGTTCCTATTATATACAATGAAATAAAATCTAGCATACATATCTTAAGGTTATTTCCAAGCATGCACTTTTAGTCATTTCTCTCTTCATATTAGACTTTGATATTGATGGTTTATATGTTATCTGGATATAACCCCTCGGAATGTGTTTGTCACAAATAGGATAAACGTTGTTCTATTTGCAATTCTTATAAATTTTTTTCTGAAATTCATAAAACCTCTGAAAATATGAGTTGCATTTGTTCTCTTTGCATATTGAAACAGAAATTGAGGAAATTGTAAAAATTTTCGTCAGGTAATGAAACAAAGTTGGGAATGAGTAGGGGCATACCAGAGCCCAAACTTACGGCTGTGGATGCAATGATCGACAAATTGACGGGTGCAATTTTCTTGTTTCAAATATCTGTCGTTGTTGTTCTAGGATTTGCTGGCAACATTTGGAAGGATACTGAATCTCGTAAGGTAATGTCACTTCATTATTTCAGCAGAGTGATGTTTCATGCTTTAGTTCCATCATTCTTCTAATGTCAAATGACACAAAAAAGTAAACGAAATGTAAGCCCCAACTTTTTCTCAGACCTCCTGTGAAACACATGAAAGAAAAGGGAAAGAAAAATTGGAAGATCCTGTTTATATATGATGCTCGTGATGGCCATATCTCCCTGGATCAATTGGTTCACTCTTTATAATTCTAGAAGTGAAATTTTAAAATAAGGTTGGGTTCTTGACAATGCATTAAATTGACAATCTCGAATATTGTAAAAATAACTTATAAATCTGATACACAATTCATCCATAAGGCCCACAACACATTGGTAAAGTTTTTTTGTTTTTTGAACTTTTTCTAGCTTGATTTGGAAATGTACTTTCAAGATTGTCAAATTACTCATTGTTTGCTTAATTTAACCCTTAATATGTCATGCCATTCACAAGAATGTTTGGCATTGTAGAAGTTATGTAAACACAGTGCTGTCTCTGGCCAGTATTAATGGTATCTGCAACTACTGTTTGCTGTATGTTATTATTGTTGACCTGTATATAATTGTGTCCCGTAATTGTACTATTGATTTGTGTAGCAATGGTATATTGCATATGCTGATGAAGACCCATGGTACGAGTTCATGATAATACCATTACGATTCGAGTTGTTATGCTCCATAATGATTCCTATTTCTATAAAGGTATGTACTTTCCTGTTGGTGATTTAAACCTCAACTTTAAGATTTTGAAAGGAATAAATGAGAGTATCCTATAATGCCAGGGCTTTTAGAAGGAATTCTTTCTCTTCTTCTTTACTTTTGGTGCAGATATAAGCTGTTCTCAGAACAAATCTCTTTTCTTTATAGGTTTCACTTGACTTTGTGAAAAGCTTATATGCAAAGTTCATTGACTGGGATGAAGAAATGTTTGACCGAGAAACTAATACTCCTTCTCATGCTGCTAAGTAATCTGCTGTACTTATATCACTGTTTTGTTACAGTTTTGAATTTTTCTATTGGCCAATTGCACCACTTCTCATATAGCATGTGAGTGTGCTATGTGAACTTCCTATCATAATTATGGTCAAAAAGATTTTCAGAATCATGACCTGATG
The DNA here is from genome assembly GCA_037678475.1 of x Bolboschoenoplectus mariqueter. Taxonomy (NCBI): domain Eukaryota; kingdom Viridiplantae; phylum Streptophyta; class Magnoliopsida; order Poales; family Cyperaceae; genus x Bolboschoenoplectus; species x Bolboschoenoplectus mariqueter. The sequence continues at coordinate 3,624,784 of CM075258.1, read as the reverse complement.
TGCAAAACCCAATAAGCATGGGTTGAGTGCTGTACAAACAAAAGGACAAAATCAACTCTGCCACTTATACTTGCAGTCGGATACACTGAACACAAATTTGCAAGACATGCTTTAATGTATAAAATTTTACTTTTTATCTGGTTTTGCAGCACGGCGATAAGTGAAGACTTGGGGCAAGTTGAATACATCTTAACAGACAAAACAGGGACTCTGACTGAGAATAAAATGATCTTTAGGAGATGTTGCATCAATGGTACATTTTATGGGAATGAGAGTGGTGATGCTCTGAAAGGTTGTGCTCTTCCTGTTCACACACTCTGTATTTGGTTGGAACTTATGATCTGACTCTGTGTGGGCATCTGTCTGCTCTTTTTTTTTTCTCGTTCCTTTGAAATCAGATAGCCAACTGCTAAATGCTGTGACTAGCAATGAGAGTCATGTCATCAGATTCCTCTTAATCATGACGCTCTGCAACACTGTTATTCCTGTTGAAAGGTAAATAGTTGATGTATCACATTTCTTGTAGGGATGAAACAGTTGTTGAAATCTGATAACTTTGTATAGTTGGATTTATCAGATTATAAAACTAAATATACTAGTTCAGTTCCTGTTGTACCAGACTCATACCAGTCTACACATGGTTTGTTAGTTTTTAATTATTGTTTTGTGTCTTCATTGCTTTGTGTATCAGACTAATACCAGTTGCCACGTTCTTTTTTTTTTTTTGCATTTCTGGGGTTATTTGCTAAATTAGAGCTTAGTTTAGCCAATATGGGACACAAATCCAATGGAGGCAATGCATGTACCAGTCAGTACTCAGTAATGCTAATGTCACTTGCATGTTGTGATCTTTCACTGCTTGATATATTTTGATGTTGGTGGGCACAGTCCTGTTTTGCTCACTGGGTGCTAAACCGCTATCCATATTTAACTTAGATTCTGATCATCTTAATAGGGCGACTAATCACTCTTAATAATTGATCTGCTAAAAAAATGTGCTTTTTTTTTGGATTCTAGCAAAACTGGAGGCATTACATACAAATCACAGTCACAAGATGAAGATGCACTTGTTAATGCTGCCGCATGCTTGCATATGGTACTGGTCAGCAAGAAGGGTAGCATGGTTGGTAGGTAATTCCTCTTAAGAAGTTATCATTTTGGTAGTAACCTGAACAAATTGCTTGGTGGTGCAACCCTGTTCTGAGATTTGCTTTTGAAGTTCCCATTTTGGTCCCAAGCTCTCAAATATGTGCCAATTGGTTTCACCAATATCCTGTGGACATTGCATATGCAAATAAGGAATTATGCCTTTTGGTGATTCTTTGCCAGCATTTTCTTCCATAATTTCATGGATGTTTATTAAAGTTCATAAATATTTTGGTCCCTAAACTCTATATTTTAAGTTATTTTAGTTGTTATGCTTTTAAACGATTCCCAGTTTGGCCTCCAAATTCAAATTAGATCCAAAAAAGGGACAATTAGGACGAAAATGAGGATGATTAATAGTTGGATTGAAATGAGAAAATCCTAGAATTTTAGGAACTAAAACCAGAGTCCTACCAAAATGGGAGTTCTCTGAAACTTATAAACATTGGTTATGTGAAAATGTATTGTCTGGAACTGGAAGCATGTTATCTATGTCAGAATGATGATGTGGGTTCAGATGTTGGTCTCCATCCAGGACCTATGTAGTAGGCACTGTAAAGTTTAAGAGCCTAACAGGAACTTTCCTGATGTACCAAAAAGGGAAGAAGGCGATGCTTTATAGTTTAGTTGTCTTTTATATCTTTCAATGGTATTTTATTTTTATAAATTATTTTTTTAACCAAATTATTTAGCCTTTTTGACTTTTGTATGGTTTATTTATTTATTTATGTTTGTTTTGAAATACTGTGCTTCCCTGACTTCGCTTCCTATCAGTTTAATCTAAATTGATGGTCGTAGACTCGTAGTTGTAAACAAGCTAGCATGATTTTTGGTAGAAATGTCTGTTTAATTTTTTGGTTATGGGCTTTGTCAAGGTGTTCATGACTTCCTCTCTTTCTCTTTTGTGTGTCAATGTCTCTTCTTCACAGGAATCAATTTCAATGGTCAAACTATGCAGTACGAGATACTTGACATACTAGAGTTCACTTCTGATCGAAAAAGAATGTCAGTTGTGGTAAAGGACTATCAGACTGGCAGAATTCTTCTCTTAACCAAAGGCGCCGATGAGTCTATTTTCCCTTGCTCTTATCGAGGTAAAATGATACTATAAGTCCACTTTTGTCAATCATATTACTTTTAGGGCCATCTTCAAGGCATTGGCTAATTTATATCTATTTCTTTTACAACCATGACCCCCCTTGGCCAGAACTTGTTGAGGTAAAAAGAAATTAACATCTATTTTCGATGATTTATATAGGCTTTATGTTTGTATGTATGATATTTGTGCGATATGAAAATCATTCTCCTGCCATATAGAAAATTAATTGTCCTTTTTACATTGCTCTTGATTGGTTTCCAAAGTCCAAACAATTTCAAATTGCAGACAATTCAATATATGACCCGTTTTATGATGTAGAGTACCTTTTAGTTTTCGGAGGGATCACTTGACAATTGTTATTTTAACAAATCTTGACAATGGATTAAAAAAAATCAAATAAAATTGAAAGTAAATTTATAGGTATGTTATTGGACATAAAAATAGCCTAACAATCAATTTCATTCAATTTAAGTGTTGTTTGATAATGCGTCAAAAACCTTTAATTTTAGACCAATGAAATTTCAAGTCACTCGATGTACAGTGAAACATACACCGAATTTCATCATTTTTTTATAGACATGGCTTGTGGATATTATAGGTAATGCCAATAATGTCGGATTTCAAATTTAAGTTTTATTTTTTAAGATTGTCAAGATAAAGAATTATCAAGTGATCCCCCCTCTAATTTTTTATTGTGTCAGTTTCAACAATAAGTGTGCTGACCGTCAATCTAATTTTCGTCCAGTATAGTGTAGAAGTAAATGTCCTAGTTGAGGAAACCAAAACAACATGGCCATCTAAATAAAATGGGATTACTTTGCAAGCATTCATGGTATATGTGTTGGCTATATTTCTCATGTATGGTAGTGACAGATGTGATGATTTTCAGTTTTCATAAGCACGTCTCCTTTAAGGTTTTCTATGTGCAATGACATTTGCCTCCATCCCAGAAAAAAGAACAAAGAAAGAAGAAACATTACAGTAAAATTAAATGACTGATAGACACTGAATGAGTAATGACACAGTAACTGCGACATTCCTGGTCAAATCTGTCACATCTATATTTTGTAATAACTGGATGCCTTCTGAGAATTTAATAAACATTTGTTTGAAACTTCTAGAAAGCTTTGTCAAATGGTTTCTTATCTGATGTTTGAATTACAGGTCAACAAATCAGAGTATATGTTGATGGGGTAGAACAGTACGCACAATTAGGATTGCGAACTCTCTGTTTGGGATGGCGCGAATTGAGAGAAGATGAATATTTAAAATGGTCAAAGTTGTTTAAAGAAGCTAGCAGCTCATTAATCGATCGAGAGGTAATGCACTAGCTCAGATAGTATAGTTTAGATTACTACTTTCTCAATCTACTGCTCTGAAATTGTGTTATGTGAAATGTACTAAAAAACATGAGATATAATATGGATATAATAAGAAAAAGGAGGGTTGTTTTGCAATTTGAAAGTAGTCACGTTCTTCATATTGACATTGACTTGTTGCAATATTGGTGCTGAATCATAACAGTAATTGGGGAAACTGTGACATTTTCTTGGGTACCTTTGATGTTTCTTTTTTTGGAAAGTTGGACACAGTTACATTGTTTGCTTATGGCCTCCTGTTTATAATGTAGTGGAAAGTTGCTGATGCCTGTCAGAGATTGGAGCATGACCTTGAAATTCTTGGTGTCAGTGCTATAGAGGATCGTCTTCAGGTAATTACAAAGATTTGTCATTGTAATCACAGAAGATTTAATTTTAGTTTTGAATTGGTAAGGATTCCTCAAGCCTCAAGGTAGGTAGAAATTATTATTCCTCAGATTTGTTGAAAGGGAATTTTGATTACTATTTTGGCATGTGTATAGTGTTTAACTTCCATTTGTAATAATATTCAGGATTCTTGTATGGCATTTGTACTTATTCTTTTTTGTGATGAACTTCTTATTTTTACTTTATTTTTTGGGCAGAGTGGTGTGCCAGAGACGATTGAAATACTGAGGCGCTCTGGAATAAACTTTTGGATGTTAACTGGTGATAAGCAAAGTACTGCTATTCAAATTGCACTACTATGCAATTTCATCTCTTCAGGTACTTTTAATTGCAAATGGGTATTGGGGTGGTTAATTAAATTCTGCTTATTGCCTTAATTCCCTCACATCTCATTACAGAGCCAAAAGGCCAGCTTTTGCATATAAATGGAAGTACTGCGGATGAAGTAGGGAGAAGCTTAGAGAGAGTCTTACTGACAATGAAGATTACATCCTCAGAACCCAAGGTGAGTTTTGTACAAAGAAATATCTTCACAAGAAAGAATTCACTCTAAAGACCAACTGATACTGTGCCAGTTGTGACATTGGGTGGAAATCTGCAAAATCTGGCACTTAACTGAAGCCTGAAGCAAATGTGTTTACATCCGTGGAGCCCCCCATCCCATCCACTGATCTAATATACCAGAACGATAATCCTAAAAGTTTGTGCAAGTGATGCAGCGCAATCATTGCATTTATTTCTGTTTCATGAATTCAGGATGTGGCATTTGTTGTGGATGGGTGGGCTCTCGAGATTATTCTCACACACTACAAAGAAGCCTTCACTGAGTTGGCTGTTGTATCCCGTACAGCAATCTGCTGCCGTGTAACTCCTTCCCAGAAAGCACAGGTAATTCTCATGCACTTGTTAGGTATCGACTGGTATTTTCTTTTTTGAACTATGTTATGAGCTGTATTTTCATTTTTGATGTTTCAATTTGGTGAGTGGGAACGATTATAGCTGCTAGTCAACAGCATAAAGAACATAGTGCAACTAATTGAAAGAAGGGTACTAGCATAGCTAGTGTTAACTACTGCATGAAAAGAAGTTACAGTTTGTTTGGTGATTGAAGTATTATGTATCTACTGCAGCTAGTGCAACTCCTAAAATCATGCGATTACCGAACTCTAGCGATTGGTGATGGTGGAAATGATGTGAGAATGATACAACAGGCTCATATAGGTGTAGGAATTAGTGGCAGAGAAGGGCTTCAAGCTGCAAGAGCTGCTGACTATAGCATTGGAAGTATGTTATCTACCTCTAGCTGCATCAGTTTCTCCTCATATGATTTGTCCTGACTCCTTAAAATTTTGACAACTTTATTCTTCGGGTTTTGTAGAGTTCAGATTTCTGAAGAGGTTGATACTTGTTCATGGCCGATACTCGTATAATCGAACTGCATTTCTCTCACAATATTCCTTCTACAAGTCTCTTTTGATTTGCTTTATTCAGATCCTGTAAGATATTTTGTTTTCTTTTGCACTAATTTAATTTATCTTTGTATGTAATCTATGCTATTGACTCTGATCATGTTCTTTTTGGCAGCTTCTCTTTTCTTTCGGGACTTGCTGGGACTAGCTTATTCAACTCCGTAAGCCTGATGGCATATAATGTGTTCTACACCAGCATACCTGTCTTGACAAGTGTGCTTGACAAGGATCTGTCAGAAAAGACAGTGATGCAAAACCCTCAGATTCTTATTTATTGTCAAGCAGGAAGGTGAAGATCAAACATAAATCAATTCAAACATTTTAACTTTTGAATATATAAAAATGTCAGATCTGCAAAGACATTGTAACTTTTGGGGCATAGGTCAAGTTGCAATGTGAAGTCAAATCCTGGCTTTTTGTAATTTATCTTTAGTTGTGTTTCTTTTTGTTCCCTATAGTCATTCTTTCCCGGCTCCTATTTTTCATCTTCAATAAGAAAGGAAATTTTAGATGTCTGGTCCAGTCAGGGCACTACTTGGGATTAATAAAGAGGTTTTCCCTAAGTTGGCAGCTAAGTTCTCAAATATTTATGGAGCATTGTTTCTCTGGAATTCTGGATTTATTCGCCTCATTAGAGTTGTAACCAACTTGAAATAACTCGATTGAGCACCTTCAAACTCAAGGATTGCCATCTGATCAAGTCAGAAGTCATATAGAAAAAATAAGTGTCAAAACACAATCATTTCCTGTTGTTTTATTTGTTCTTTGTTTTTTTCTGTAAGTTCAATTTTCAGTAAACAAAGATCATTCTCATTTCAGGCTCCTAAACCCAAGCACCTTTGCTGGATGGTTTGGCCGATCATTATATCACGTGAGTAACGAAATTTTTTTCTTTTCACATCAGTTGCCCTTTTTGACCCTCTTTTGACTCCCAAATTTGGTATTGGTTGAATTGCAGGCACTAGTAGTATTTCTAATAACAATTCATGCATATGCTAATGAGAAAAGTGAAATGGAAGAGCTTTCTCTAGTTGCTCTCTCAGGTGCTATTTGGCTGCAAGCTTTTGTTGTTACTCTGGAGATGAAGTAAGTTTGACATATTTGCACACGAACCCTATCAAAACTCGAATTTGCCTATTTATTGCATAAGTTTCAGCTCCTCTTTTAATTCTGCTTTTTTTTTCTTTTCGCAGTTCTTTTACATTTGTGCAAGTTCTTGCAATATGGGGAAACTTCGTGGCCTTCTATGCAATTAATTTTATTATGAGTAGTATACCATCAGCTGGCATGTACACCATCATGTTCCGTCTCAGCAGAGATCCATCTTACTGGATCACTATGCTTGTAAGTATTCTAATTACATTTTAGTCATTGCTCATCTGTGCTACTTTTGAATTAGCCATCTCTGCTGGCTAGCCTACTCTCATATTCTTTTTCCTGCTGCTTTTTTCTGTGAATAAACCTCCAAGGTTGCTTGTTCCTGATACTATTTTACCTTCAGCAAAGTCTTATCACCTGCTTGATACCCTCCAAAACCCAAATAGTAAAGATATGTATATTTCTAAAAGGAGTACGAAATATGTGTGTATACTCCCTGCCAAGCACGAAAATATCCTCCATTGTAGCGCATGTTGCTCCTTGTCAGAAATACCCTATGAACCCTCCTGTCCTGTCTGCATAATTCAGGGAAAAAGGAGGAACGATTTGGGTGTATCAGGAAAAGATGTTCAAATGATTTGATGTCTTTCACTGTCTTAAATTTGGGTGGGGATCCATTGACAATAGTTGACAATCTTGACAATGTTTTTTTCAATAAATCCAGCAAAAAAGTTTATTAACATATCCCTAAACTTATAGATTGATTGTGTTTCAATATTCATATAATTTTGAGTGTCATTTGATATTTCATCAAAGACCGTTAAATTTGGACCATTGCAAATTTCATGTAATTTTAATAATCTTTGATGGAAAATAAAATGTCACTTAATTGCATGAAATTAGAGTTTCATATTTATCCAAGATGATATTTATGAGTTTTTAAGGGGCCTCAACTGCTTGTAACCATTGAAATTTCATCACCCTATTTATCCAAGATTAATTTTGAGGTTTGAAAGGATAACTCAACTGTTTTATAACTATTGACTTTTCATCATCCTTGTACTCATTGTCATCATGCTGTTGGATCTTTTTCTTTTCTTTTATTATATGAAAGTTCAAACTTCTTTCTTTTTTAATAATAACTTTCTTTTTCTACTTTCAGCTAATTACTGGGGTGGGGATGGGTCCAATTCTAGCCCTGAAGTATTTCAGATATACATACCATCCTAGTGCAATAAACATGCTGCAAAAGGCTGAAAGGTCACAGGGGCCCATATATTCATTAGCAAACCTCGAGTCTCAACTTAAGCCGATTGAAAAGGATGCTACACAATTGGTCTCAAACACACCCAAAACACGGAATCCAGTGTATGAGCCGCTACTATCTGATTTGCCGAATGCTGCAAGGAGATCCAGCTTACCTTCAGCTTTTGATATTTTCCAGACTGCACAGTCCAGGCTGTCGTTGTCTCATCCCAGGAATATCAAGGATAATTGAATTTTGAATTCGTGATATCATGATTGTGATACTATTCTTGTTTCTAATTATTTAGGAACTTTGCAAGTATAGCAATAGAAATTTAACTAATGTATTATGTATGTGTCTGCTGATACATAAATATAGGAAAAAGCAATGAGTTCGAGTTAGATGCTGTTCCGTGCATTACTTTGTCGATGGTAAGGTGAGTATACTTTTATCTTTATTTGATTCATGTCCTAAATTTATGGGATATGGTGGAACTAATTACTAATAATGTCTTAAATTTATGGGGATTGTTTACGAACATTGCAAGGATAGCAATAGAAATTAATTTGACTAAGGTATTGTATTCTGTGTTTTTGCTGGAATATAGAAAAAAAAAAACAAATTTGATGCATGCTATTACGTGGATCACTTTGTAGGCGGTGAAGCTAGTATCTTTTATCTTTTCTAGGCTATTGTCCTGATATCATCACCCAAAAAAAAATATTATTGAAAAAAAAATTAATTTTGCAATGAGATAATCTCCAACAAAAAATTTCACATGGAATAGATAAATATTTATTTTGGAACATTAAAATTATATATAATTAAAAACAATACAATTATCTACTCGAGTTCTATGGTAGTTTTAATGCCATCTGGTTCTATAGTTAGAAAATTTGGCGTGTACTATCAAGTGCATACTATCTGAAATAGAATTTCTTGATATCTCGCTTGATATGTAGAAAGTATTATAATAGGAAAATTTACCCATTTTACAATAGAGGAGCTATCATTGGATGATGACTATTTTCACAATCTTAACAATGATTTTTCAAAAAAAAAAATCAAATACAATAAAAATTTGAAAAGTAAATTTATAATTATAGATATATTATTGAATATATAGATAATCTAAAAATTAAATCTTATGCAATTTGGATATACACACGCGCTTGTTAGTCATAATAAGAACTAGTAAATGTAATTGGGCTTGAATTTTCTAAGCTCTCCTTAAATTACGCCGTCCAGTCAACTATTGTCCATCTAAGCTTAAATAAGTACACACTTTTTTTGCATTTGTAAAAGAGTGTATCTGACCAATGACCAAGCAGCAAAGCTCTCAATCCACACAAATCAACGGCGCATTTCACTCTTTTTATGAACAAACGAAGTGCTGAAATCAGCCAAGTCAAAAACCCACTTACACAACACAATGCATGGCATATTGCTTCAAATTTCAAAACAAGCCAACAATGGACATGAATGATGGTGTTGTCCCCTCTTGCGTCGCCAAACTTCTTCCTTTTCTGTGTAATGTGGATCTCATTTTCTTCAAATATCAAAAAGACAAAAAGTATACCTAACCTATAATAAATGAGAAAAGAGAGTTTGGAATCATGTAGCCTACGATTATGTGCGTCAAAGTTCCAAGCATAATTTTGTGGACCATTTCGGATTATAAAGTGTAGAGTATACAGAGCAATATAGGGATGTCAATGAAATTTATATATTCAATTATTATATTGGTATTTTATTAATAAAAAGGATATAGCTAATAAATTTTTTTTGTTAGCTTATCAAATAAAAATATGAGAAGGAATTATTTTCTATCAATTATCTTATATGGTAAATGACAAATTCTATATTGTAATTTGTAAATAACAAATTTCTTTTAATCATACAACAGTTATAATATTTTCCTGAAATATCATGACAACACTTTTTACTACATCAATGCTTTTAATTTTATGATTTGAAATCACAAAAAAGAATTGTTGATTTTGTTCAATATTACAAATTGAACATACGCACGGAAAAATTATTGTGTTTATAGTTTGTTTAGTAAAATATGAAGATTTGCAAAATTAATGTCTGGTTTGAAAATTTTGTCCGTTGGTCTTTTCACCTTTTGGTCTAGCATCAGATGATATGAAAATTTTATAATTTTTTTGTAAAAAAATATTCCATGTGATATTAAACAAAAATGAATTACTTTATCTAAAAGAAAAATGTTCAGGAGATATCGTTATTATTTATATAAAATGAATTATTATTCATATTAACGACTTTATACGTAATTTATTTTATATAATATTTTTATTATTCAAATCAAATACTATTAATCTAAATAATAACTCACTTAAATTAAATCATAAAAATATTATATAAATAAATGATATAATAAAATCATTAATATAAATAATACTTCATTTAATTTAAATAATAAAATTTATATTAATAACGATACTAACAAAGATATATATATATATATTTGCTTCTTTTTAAACTTAAGGATTACACATGAACATGATAACCACTAAAAAAATCTAGTTTGTTTCCTCCTTTTTCTTTCTTTTATTAAAGAAAAAAAGAAAATAGGAGCTGGCACGTATGCATGTGTAGGAATTTGACTTGGATTGGCATCATCCCATGTGCAATTGTGCAGCAGCTTTTACCAAAACAAAACCTAAAATTTCTTCTCAATAAAGAAACCAATACTTGGACTTATTATGTTCTAATCCTCCCGCTTGATCTTCTGTGGCATATGTTTTTGAGGGTCTTTCATATCAAGAGGAGATTGGGAGAGGAGCACACAACACAAGGTGGTTGAATTATTTCTTAAGAAAATATAAGATAAATATGAGTGAGAACTAATGATTTTGTTATATATATATATATATATATATATATAAATTTTGGACGAAAGAATGAACAATAGTTTACAATTTGATCTGGATTGTTCATATGCATCTGATTTTATATTTAAGGAGTTCGACTAAAGACCAGCATTTTTCGGCACTGTTTAAAGAACAATACTCAATAGTTATTTCGTCTCTTCCGTTAATTAAAATAAATATCTCATCTCTTTTATAGATTTTTGGATTTTAGATTTTTATTTTTAACAATTCTTTCACTGTATTACTTTCTCTCACTCTCCTCCCTTTCTTACCTCTTTGTTTTTGCCTTGCTTTGTCTCCTCTTTCTGTTGCTTCTTCGTTTTGCATTTCACAAGTTTTTCTCACATTCATACTCCATCCGCACTGTATTAAAAACATTGATTTTAGAGTTGAGACTAACACTGATTTGAATCACGAAAGGTAGCGAAAATGAAGGAGCTCCAGATCGGCTTTAACTTTTCATATCGTCCTTCTTTTTAGTTCAGTTCTCTATACTGAGGTTATTTTTTTGGCTCCAATTTACCTCTCCATACTTAATCAGTTCCATTATTATATTTATTTTAAAAAAATTCTTCAATTTACTGCAATTTAGTCTTTTCAAATAGATTATGCTACAATTTTTTTTTTAAAACAAATTGTTTTCCAAAGAGTGACATTAACAACACGGATGTAGTACAAGCTAGCTCCACATTTGATCTACACAAGCACAACTCGCTTTAATTTGCTCTTAATTGATGATGAGACTTGATAAGCTCCGTAGTGGCTTCCTCAGTAACTTTTATGACCCCATGGCCCACAATAAAAGAAAAAGAACCACCAAAATTATTTTTTCACAGTTTTACTAAAAGTTAAATAGTTAATTAATCCTTGTATATCGAAATACCAATCTTCCTTATGAAGGAAGTAACTGAAAAAAACAATTTCAAAGAAAAAATATATATATTCACTTATGAATCAGTCATCTTCTATATTAGGCTAGTATAGATAATAACACTTTAATTCTTTCTTTTATGAAACGCATGTTAGCTTTAATTAATTTCATTCTTCATTTTTTTTTGGAACTTTATTGGGAACAATTGAACATGCCAAAGTAGCATTACTTTATTTCAATTTTTTGTTTATCATAAAAAGATATTAGTACAAGAAAATAGATAAAATTAGGTAAGTTCCAATAATGATAATATCTTTAGTACATCAAAACACATTTTTTTTTTCTGTATATTATATTTTCATAATTTTTCTTCAATTGTCATGGTTCCTACAAAAATACATTGAAGAAAACCCACATCCACAGAATCTCATTCCCCTGATTTCCATGACATTGAGCCAACCAAAACAAAAATCTTCTTTTCCTGAAGTAGCTATGGACTGCGGAAAACTGTAGCGAGTCACTGACACATAAGACCAGACAGAATAATCCTGTCAGGTACACACCACACCATTGCCCACCTCAAAAGGCCACATAGAATCCGAGTTATCTTAACAGGTTGTTGCTGCATTAAATACGCAAACCGAACCCTGCTGCCATGCATGATGCACCCGTCTCCATCCCTCCTCTCCTTTTTCTCCAACTCAACATGCGCATGACGCCAATAAACAGCTCACCTCACCGAATCAGCAGCGGCCTTTCTTATCCATCTCCCATACTTCTCCCCAGTTATCAATTATCACCATGTATTTCTTTTTTTTTTTTTATGATAACGTTGTAACTTTAGTTTGATAGAGATTCACATGTTGTTGTTTTCCTGCTTGGAAATTTCTTAGCCAGCAAGATAAGATATTTGGTTCAATTTCTTAATAATTCTGACTATTGTTGTTGTTTAGTAGATTTTTTTTAAAATAATTTCAAATAAATTAAGTAGCAACATATTATAAATATACACCAATGATTCTGAATTTTGATTGTGCATGACTAATATTCTGATTTCGCTTTTCTCATACCGCATGATTTCTCTTTTCATGCTAAAATTTATTTTTATATAAATTTTAAATTAATTATTTTTAATAAATTACGAGTATATGTACATAATTGTAATAAGAACGCAAAACTGTCCATAAAAGTCCGATCAATCGCCTGATGGTACCCTCTCTATCCATCAAACGCATTCCGTTTCTTACAACATTGATCGGAATAGCGTAAGTCCATGCAATTAATTAATTTTATGAGAATATATTTAATAGGTGTGTAAGTAAGCTATGCTTCCTCTTCCGGGGACAATATGGGGAGCACAAGAGATTTCTCATCTCAGACAGACAGACACATAACGGCCCCCTTACTCAAAAAGGCATGAATGGTTTAAATATATCACCAAACCACAAACTGGTTTAGGGTTGGTCCATCCCGCTGACTCCCTCCAGAGGGTGATGAAACTAACTACATATACTCTTGGATCACTCTGTACAAGTACTCCACCGAGGCCTCATATTCTCTCTGCTTTACAGTTCACAACTAGCTGCAACACCAGCACATGTATTGTCACACTATATTTATTGTAACCTATTAGGATTTTTATCATACAACCTGACAACCATCATGGAAATCTATTGACCTATATAAATATACGATGTATATATTGGAAATGGTATTGCACATTCGCACTGAAAGTATATAAAATGATACTGCATCGACCGATTATTCTTTTGTAAAATAATTTTTTTTAATTCAGGGCGAATGAACAAAACATCGTTATTTATTTAAGTTAAACATTTTTCCATTTATCAAACTGAAAAAAAAGCAAATTTCAATTCAAGTTTGCAGCCCAATTCAGCGACCCAAACAGACTTTTGTTTGAACAAATACCACCACATCAAACTCCGAGTGCAAACAATAACACCCCCGCAAACACGCTTTTGCCAACCCAGACTCCAGGAGACGGTAGGGGGCCGCTCTCAGACGCCAGAGCCGCTTGCTTCTCCTTCCCTTTCCCCTCCGTTCCCCTCCCCCTGCCTTGTCCCCTCACTCCCCTCACCTCCGACCACCGCCGGCCCTCTACGATGGGCAAGAAAGGTAAGAAATTCCCTTTCCATTGCCCCCTCTTCAACCTCACCTTCCTCCTCCTTACCCTCCTCCCTTTTTCACTCTCCGAATCCGACGATTCCCAAGCAATGTGGGACCTCGCCAAATCCCTCACTAACCTTCCTTCTTCCTGGAAGGCTAACTCCGATCCCTGCAACTGGTCCGGCGTCCGGTGTGACTCGACCAGTCGTGTAGTCGACATCAACCTCGCCAGGCTTTCTATCTCCGGCTCCCTCCCCACCTCCATCTCCAGTCTCACCTCCCTCAAATCCCTCCAGCTACAGTCCAATTCAATCTCCGGCGCCATTCCTTCTCTCACCTCTCTCGGATCTCTCCAGCGGTTAACTCTTGATTCCAACTCCTTCACATCTCTCTCAGATGATTTCATGGCGGGAATGACCAGTTTGGAGTCAGTGTCGATGGATGACAATCCGTTTGAACCGTGGATGCTGCCGGCGAGTCTCGACCCTGCGCCGTCAGCTCTCACCTCCTTCTCGGCCTCAAATGCATCAATCTCAGGGACGTTTCCGGAGATCTTTACCACCCTGCCAACTTTGCAATCCTTGCGGCTTTCCTACAACAACTTGACGGGCGAGCTACCAGCCTCGCTAAATGGATCGTCTATCCAGTCTCTTCAGCTCAATAACCAGAAATCAGTTACTAAATTGACCGGCGGTATAGACGTGCTCGCTTCCATGCCACAGCTTACCCTAGTATGGCTTCAATCAAACGGGTTCACAGGTCCGATACCCGATCTGTCAAGCCTAAGCTCTCTCCAATCGTTCAATGTGCGAGACAACCAACTTACAGGGCTGGTACCCTCTTCTCTCACTTCTATATCTAGTTTACAGAATGTTTCTCTCTCTAACAACAAGCTTCAAGGGCCCCTGCCTTCTTTCTCCACAAATGTAGTTGCTGATGTGGATAGTGGTAACAATTTCTGCAATAAAATTGCTGGGCCATGCGATTCACGCGTAACTCTCCTACTGGCTGTTGCTGCGGGTTTCGGGTACCCTTCTAGCTTTGCGGATTCGTGGACGGGCAATGACCCGTGTGGAAGTGATGCATGGCTTGGGGTCACTTGTGATGCCAATGGAAAGAATATAACAGTTTTGAATTTTGCAAATCAGAAGTTGACGGGTGTGATCTCACCTGATATTGCAAACATCACTTCATTGACAAAGCTGGTATTGAGTAATAACAATTTGGTTGGTACGATCCCTGACCGCTTGACCAGCTTACCAAATCTTCAACTTTTGGATGTGAGCAATAATAACCTTACTGGAGATGTACCTAAATTCGCATCGACTGTTACGTTGAAGCTAACAGGTAACAGGTTGGGGCAATCGGGATCTGGATCCAGTTCAGATGGGAGTTCTTCTGACTCGTCCTCTGGCGGGTCGTCAGGCTCAGATGGGAGTTCTGCTGATGGGTCTAGTTTCAAATCATCAAAAAAAGGTTGGATTGTTGGAATAGTATTTGCAATTCTAGTATTAGTGGCATTAATTATAGCAGGTGTTATTTTTGGCCGACGCAAAAAAAAGAATGTGAAGAAATTCAGGCCAGTGCATAGTAGCATCCATAATGACACAAACATGGTCAAGATACAGATTCCTAGTACCAGTACCAGTGCAAATACAAAAAGCACCAATGGTGGACTTCAAGAGCTTTATAGTCAAGGGAGTAGCAACACCCCAATCCTGAACGGACACAACATGTTTGATCAGGGGATGCACATGTCAATCGAGTCCCTCCGCAAAGCAACAGAAAATTTCAGTGAGGCCAACGAACTAGGGCGTGGTGGATTTGGTGTAGTATACAAAGGAAACCATAATGGAATGTGGGTGGCTGTTAAACGCAGTGAATGTGACCCAGTAGGCAAGAAAGGCCTGCAAGAATTTAGAGCTGAGATTGATGTGCTAACTAAGGTTAGGCACCGAAATCTGGTCGCCTTGTTGGGCTATTGTGAGAATGCATCTGAAAGACTTCTGGTGTATGAATACATGTCAGGTGGTACACTAGGCCAACATTTATTTGACAGGCATATTAATAGTGGGCACAAACCATTGACATGGATGCAAAGACTGACAATTGCACTTGATGTGGCAAGAGGGATTGAGTATTTGCATAGCTTGGCACAAGAGACATTTATTCATCGGGACCTGAAGCCTTCAAATATTTTATTGGATGGAGAGATGAGAGCAAAAGTTTCTGATTTCGGGTTGGTTAAGCTTGCGGCAGATAGAGAGAAGTCAGTTATGACACGACTTGCTGGAACTTTTGGGTATCTCGCTCCAGAGTACGCAAGTAAGTGCATCTCCCTATTAAAAATGTTGTAGAAGTGAATGCTTTAATTCTTTAGTTTAATTTTGGGCTTGTGTTTACTATTGGCAAATAGAACCCAAATAAAGTGTACCCCAAATAGATGCTCTAATAGTTAGAGGCTAGTATGGATTGTTACTGGCAGAACTTTGTATTCATATTTTCTAACTTGTCTTGTACTTCATTTTTGTTTGCTCTACTGGCTTCTTTATGCATGGATCATGGTTGAATTGGTAACTTATATATAATAGTGGTCCTAACAATTGCCTCCTAATTAGACAGTGTATTCATTAGGTAGCACTTCTGGTGAGACCTGTACCTTTAGACCATAAATTATTGATTTAATAATGCTGAGTTTCTCTCTTTAACAATTATCTCCCCACCAACCCATATCTGGAAGCATGTTGGTGTATGTAGCTTTTTCTTTAAAGCTACGATTTAGTAATCTGGTTACATTTGGCATTCACCAACACTTGAAAAAACACTGAATTTTCAGTCATACAGAAAACAAGTGAAAAAGTTTGCAAGTTAGGTCCAAACTGGCATTAGGAAACTTTCTAGTGCCCTTTAGGGGGCGACTTAGCTACAGGGTTTCTAAAGTTTTTCTGAGAACAGAAAAGATAGTTACTTACTTCGGTTATTTGAATGTTCCCATTTTCAGCACTGTGAACCTCCTTCCTGGAATGAATTTTTTTCCTGAAGTTACCGTTTTTCCTGTCCAAAATTACCATTCTTGCCAGCAAGTCTAAGCTCTGTCCATTTGCATTAAATCAGTAGAGCCTGTCACTGTCTGCCCCTCTAGCTCTATTCAGTGTTGTAAGATCAGGAAATCTAGGAACTTCATGGGAGTTAACATCATATTCCCACCGATTCTGATGACCTACTCTTTGTCTGATAGAAGCCTGTAGGAACTGGGACTGATGATGATGCAAAACAGATAAAAAAATATAAAAAAAAAACAAAGAATAAAGTGACAACCTTTAGAATAGTTTAACCAAACTTGCACAGGATAGGAAAAGTTTATTAAAATGTATTTGGATGAGATGTGCTTGACCAAAAAGGTACATGAGGGGGAATGGTTCGGTAGCCCAGAGTAATTACTTCAAAATGAATCAATAAGTGAAAATCTTGAACATAATCCTTGTTTATTATTGTTGCTTAACAGTTACGGGTAAAATAAGCACAAAGGTAGATGTGTATGCATTTGGCGTGATTTTGATGGAGTTAATAACTGGCCGCAAGGTGCTCGATGATACCCTTCCTGATGACGAGAGCCACCTTGTCACGTGCTTCCGGCGCAACCTTCTCGATCAGGACCGTTTCATGAAGTCTGTGGACCCATTACTGGATCTATCTGACAACGAGGTCCGAAATGCTCTTATTGAGATGGCTGACCTGGCCCGGCATTGCACAGCCCGGGAGCCCTTCCAACGGCCTGACATGAGCCATTGTGTTAACAGACTGGCCCCACTGGTGGACCAGTGGAGGCCCACGAGTTATGTGGAAGAGGATGAAGAGGATCTGGAGTCGGGGCTTGCACTGAGTGAGAAAGTGCAAATGTGGAAATCAAATGAGAACACTTCTACCTCGGATTTTAGTACATTTGGGTGATGGCTGAATTTGTGGTTTCGGGTGGGGGCAAATTTCGGCGGGGATGTAAGGGTGACTTGTTTATTAAATTTGTAATTACTTATATTCTAGAGGGCTGTTTACACCTTAGAGGGTTCTAATACTGGATCACTTGTGTTGTTGTTTCATCAATTATTATTTTGTTCAATATTTTTTTTCATTTACTATATTGATGTTACTCAATTTGTACTCTTGCAGATAGGTTAGCTGGCTTCTAGTTGCTATGGTTGTTGCATAGACATAATTTCTGCATAGATAGATGAATCTCACTAATGTATACCATGACGTTATGAAATAAAAGTTTTCTTTGATCTGAACAAATCACATTATAATAGGCAAATCCCAATAAATCCTTCCATGAAAAATTTGAGACGATTCATTTGTTCAGAGATCTTTCATTTCCTTCCGTTGAGTCTGGCTGTCTGAGTTCTCTGCAGAACAAGCGGAGAGTTCAAATTCTTAACATGTGATGCTGAGAACCAGAGGCTTGAAACAAGGTCGGTGCTTGTTGTCACAAAAATTAATTAATTACGAATTAGTATTATTTTCACATAATTTAACTGAATTACATTGCGAGTGTACTAAGAGTGTTCTTCAATGCTTCTTTAATTAGTCAGGCGATATATGCTTGCGCTTGTATTCTGGAAATCTGAAAGGTGTGTTTCTTTTGCAAATTATGTACTGTTGTAATATGTAAGAATTATGGATTAAATTGGGAATTCTTACATATCTTTTAATCCGATTTCTCATTAGAAACCTTTTAGATTTTTGTTATTTTATTTTAGAGTTCCACAAAATATAAGTTATAACACACAATAGAGCATAATACGTCTTGATTAAATTACGACCTTTCTCAAGTGGTTCTATATATATCATCAGATATGAAGAGAAAAAGGCTCACAATATAAGCTAATAAAGGTCTTTTACTCGGAGGCCCAGTTAGATTTATCTTTTACATCTTTGTTGAAAACAAGTATTTGGGTCCATATTATATCGGGCCATTGTACTTAAAAGCTTTCCTTCCAAGATGTTAAGTTTACCATAATAATTAAGGGAAGGGATCACTTGACGATGCTTATTTTGACTTTCGACAATCTTTGACAATGAGTTTTAAATAAATTAAAAAAAATATAGATATATTCTTGAAATATAGATTTATTGTGTTTCAAATTTCATATAATTTGAATTTAATTTGTCAGTTCATTATTAAACATTAAAATTTATATAATTTCTAACAGTTCATATTTAACGGTTTTTAATAATATGAAATGTAACTTAAATTGCATAAAATTTGAAATAAATACTTAAAAAACTCTAAAAATGAGAAATTTTTGTATCATATAAAATTTTAATATAAAAAATTCATTTAGCAACTTAGCTCATCAAAGAGTTTGATGAGCTTAAACTCATGCTAGCTTTACTCTCTCTCCTTCTCTCTCTCTTTCTATATATATTGTATGTATGTAAGTGATAAATACTAACGGTACGATGATGATATGACCTCGTACTATATACCAACAACAAGCATGCTCCATCTCCATCAAGACAACAAATAATACGCAGAAAATTGGTTCTTTTCCTTCAGCTTCTACGATAATTACAGACAGAGCTAAATGGTAAGTTCATGGCATATGTAAAACCAAACTAAATCACATGCAGCTTGCATCATTGCAATTTATAATTGTACGCGCGCAACCGCATGCAATCAGTACATGCATGCATGTTTCATGCAATGCTTTTATTGAGAATCGGTTTGTGAATTTTAATCATCTTAATATATGTTGAATGCAGGTCAGATTTTTTTAATCATTAATTTTAATAAAAGAAGGAAAATCAATTTTCTAGAGTTTAGACAGGGGTGTTAATGGGCCGGTATATAAGTTACAGATCGGGTGGAGATGTTTTTGTATATGTATGAGTGTAACATTAATCTTATCCATATTCTATCATTTTACGTTAAATTTAGCCTTATTTATACTTTATATATCTTTATATGTTAAGGTCAACATATAATGAATTAATAGTGGATAATTACCGAACAAATTGATAATTTATATAATTAAACAAAAAATATAGCAAATCATAAGTATATTACTTTAAAAAATATCTTGTGCATAATATAATAAATTATTAAAAAAAATTATAACCATCAATTTTCAATATATATTTATAGAAGAATATAAATTAAAATATTATACAAGTTAATCTCGTCCAAAAATATTACATATAAATCTCATAATGATGATGAAGATAAATTATATAGTTAAATATAGGCTTAAAATTTATTATATATAATTTTGTATATTATTTACTCTATAACGTACAGGATACGAAAAGATTTTTATTTATGTCTTTATCATATAAATTAAAAAAAAATTCTTACTCATATTCATCTTATCAAATACAATACGGATAAAATATATATAGTAAAAATGCTTCATTAACTCCTCTCTAAGTTCAGATTTTGTCGGGTACTTCGAGACAAGTAATTATTTTCCAACATGGGTACACTGCGCGGAGCAAAATTTTTTACAGTTCCTAGTACTATATATTGGGAAGGAAGCTCCTCACAGAGACAATTGAAATACAAAAAACAACAATGAGAAAAGAAATCCTTCTCATCTGTTTTCTTATTCTCTTCATAAACACTGCTGATATCACTTCAAAAGTCCATGCTCAAGTAGGCTATAATGCTTTCGGTAATGCAATCAACTACGGTAGTCAAGGACTCGAGTTGTCAGAAGAGCTTCAGATGGATTCCGACATACATCGGAGGATTTTAACGGTTGGTATAAATTACTATAGTCTTGATCAGAACAGGCCTGCTGGCACGGCTAACCCTGGTCAGCAGTACACTGGTCGGCCGTGTTCTTCGCACTATCATTGCCCTTGAAGCTAGTTTCTTATTAATTAATACAATAATGGCCCTATTTTCCAAATACTTGAATTCACATGTAAGAAAAGCCTATGTCCTGCTCTGACCGGCTTATTACGTGGTCTTTCCGTTACAATTAGTAAGCACGATTGGGTTGCAAATTATTGTAGTCAATGCATTAATATGTGTATTAATATGCTTGTGAAGTAAATTATTTGATGCCGATATCTGTGTCTGCTAAGATCAGAAAAGGTCGTATAGTCAATTTTACTGCTTTGTGTTGTGAATTAATTTTTTCCTATAACATAACTCTGGATTGCATCAGAATTAGTATTGCTATATATATTAACAACAGCCAGTTTATATATCATAACTATCTAGACGTCAAAATGTGACGCATCACGCATTAATCTTCTCTGTCTTCATTACTAATGGTTGTTGATGCTCGGAGGCCCCTTTAGATTAATTTTTACATATATATATATATTTTTAATATAAGAGCTTTCATTAACTCCGACATTTATTTTTTTTAAATATTTTTTGCGGAATTTAAATCTATGTATCTCCATAAAAAAGAAAAGGTCCATCACCATCAGTACTAAGTAAGATATTCGGGTTCATATTATATGGGGCCATCACAGTTAAAAGCTTGATGTTGTTGTAATGTTTTGGGTTGATTTCGAAGACGTTTGGGCCTCCGTCAAATAATTTAAAAATTTCAACAGTAGGTTTTTAATAATTTTATGATGAGTGGCTAAGTAAATTATAAATTTGTTCAAATTCAATATACGAGCTAAAGACATAATTGAAATATATTTATAATTTATAATTTTTATTAATTTAAATAACATCTTCTAAATATATGTATCATACAAATAGAATGCATTATAGAGCTAGGCTGAATATATATTAAAAATATCATAGTTTTTTAATACTTTGGAGTGAATACTTACAAATTCATATCTAAATGAAAAGTTCTGATGGTACGAAGATGGTATATTAATATATGAGCTATTATATAGACCAACAGCAAGGAGGTTGCTCCATCTCCATCAGGACAGCAAATAATACGCAGAAAACTTGTTCGTTTCCTTCAGCTTTTGCAATAAAGACAGAGCTAATAAATGGTGTCTTGACTGCGTAAAACCGGTAAATCACATGCAGCATGTATTGTTATTCGTCTTATTGAATAATACGAATAGAACAAACGAGAAAAAAATGTTTCATTGACACCTCTAAATAGTTCTGAGTTTGTCGGATACTCCGACAAAACAAGTCATTATTTTCCAACTCGTGAACACTGCGTGGATCTCAAATATATAATGGGAACTGGAGAGAGCTCCTGACGGAGACAATTGAAATATGAGAATAACAATGAGAAAAGAAATCCTCCTCATCTGTTTTCTTATTCTCTTTATAAACACTGCTGATATCACTTCAAAAGTCCATGCTCAAGTAGGCTATAATACTTTGGGTAATGTAATCAACAACGATAGTCAAGGACTTGAGTTGTCGGAAGAGCTTCAAATGGACTCCGACATACATCGGAGGATTTTAGCGGGGACTATAAATTACAATGTTTTTGATGCGAACAGGCCTGCTGGCACATCTAACCCTGGTCAGTCGTACACCGGTCGGTCGTGTTCTTCGTATTATCGTTGCGGTTGAAACTGATTTATTACTGATGCAATAATGTCTCTATTGTCCAAATACATGAATTCGCAGGTAAGGAAAGCCTATGTCTTGCTCTGGCCAGCTTATTATGTGATCTTTTTGTTACACTTTGTAAGTGTGATTTGGTTGTAAATTATTGTCGACAATGTATTAATTTGCTTGTTAAGTAAATTATTTTATGTTGGTATAGTTTGTGTTTGCTAAGAGATTAAGTTCACAAAAAAAACTTGGGGCATGTTCTTTTACATAATTTTACATGGTTTTCAAAAATAATGATTACAGAGAACCCAAATTTATGATTTTAGAAGTTATGACTATGAAAATTCATAAAAGTTATGCCATAGTAACCCATGGTTAGATATGAAAAGAGTTTAATACAGAATCATATATATATTAGTTTTTTTACTGTGTAGTCATATTAATTTTGTTAGGAAATAAAAACACAAATTAATAAGGAAAACAAGTATAATGTTAGTAAATATTTACCTTCTTATTTGGGCTAGGTTTTTATCTTTTATTTAGAACATATTTTTAGTATCAAGTAAACTAATTTTTAAAACTACATTCTAATTAATCTTTTCATTGTACTAAAATAGATGAGCTTGTTCAATTTAATTATGCTAAGAAATAATTAATTTTATTTAAACTAGGTTTTTACCTTCAATTTAGAGAAAGTAGTTTGTTGATAATTTACTTTTAGAACTATTTTTAATCTTGGTGGTATTAATTAATTAATTGATTTTAATTAATCAATTTCATGAACCATATATGATCATTACAAAAAAACGAAATGAAATGTAGTCTCATGGAGGTGGGATCCATAGTTGTTGGCACAATGCATGAACAGGAGAATAAGCAAAAGACAAGTATACTTTCCTGAATAAAAAAAAAACATAAATTAAGAAAGAGAGATGGGGGTGAGGACTAGGGAACTATGCCGTACCGTGCCTATATATATCAGGCACACATGTGCTAGCCGGACGTATCATGCCGTGCCATACAAAGATATGTAAAGGTTAACACGTACCGTATCGTGCCGTATTTTTTTATACTAATGTTAAAAATGACATTTCTAACGACATGAACATTTTGGCATGCTGTGCCTATACATGCCTATACGTATTTGGATGTGTTTTAATTTTTTAATTAAATTTCTATTTTTAATTGTTAAAAATTATTTAAAAATCACAAAAAATAAAAAAAATCAGAAAATCAGAAAAAAGGATAAAATGGAGGAAATTTTTTTATAATAAAATATTTTTTAAAATGTGTTTGTGACCGTTATTAAAAATACATTGTAATGACTATTTTTTAAAATCTCATAGACGTGCCTAGACGTGTCACGTGCCAGCTAGGTACTTGAACATACCGTACTGTGCTCACTGCGCTTATCATCTAACACAACACTTGTAAAGGCACGGCATGTGGCACGTCAAACACGGCATGTCTAAACACGCGTACTGTGTTTTGGCCGTGTCCGGACATGTGCCATCCGTGTTGTGCTCACGTGCCACGTGTTTGTTAATATACTAGTGAGGACTTTAGGGGTGTAAATAGATTGGATATTATCCGATATTATCCGGATTCTCGTATTTGAAAAATAATAAAATTGGATATTCGGATACGGATATTATCCGATATTATCCGGATTCTCGTAGTTGAAAAATAATAAAATTGGATATTCAGATACAGATATTATCGAATACAGATACAGATATGGATACGATTTTCAATTCGAAATCGGATACGGATATGGATTCGATAATTATCTAGATCCGGATTTTTTTGAAATTCGGATATCTGTTTTAAGAACTCATTATATATCTTTCAATTGAGTTTTGATGTAAATTACAAATCTAATTAATTTTTGGCCTAATTTAGGCTTATGTTTTATTTATTTTTGATAATTTTATGATATAATTTAACTGATAATATAATGATAACTAGTGGTTTTTTAATTAATATTTAATTTTTCTAACTAGTGACTCCATCATGAAAAATATCATGCAATTATTTTTTAATTATACGTGTGATATTATTATTTAATATTCAAAATATATCTGTATTCGTATTCATTTAATATCCTATCCATATCCATATCCGAGACTATTCATATCCGAATCCGTATTCAAAAATTAAAAAACAAAAAGAAATGAAAATGATATAGTTTAACTATTATCCGTAGTTATCTCATCCGTCTACACCTCTCGTGAGGAGAGTTTCTTTTTAGGTGATAGAGGAGGCCGGCCGGTTTACCCGAGAGATGAAAATCTATTAATCTAGTCTGACTGGAATTTTGGAGAGACCAAGATTTCATTGTTTTTTCCTCGGCTTTTCTTCGTTTGGCGTTGCAAGCCATGGCTTTGCTAAAAAGGACCTAACAGCTCAACACATCATATAGCCATTATTTGTAAAAGCTACAAATGCGCTATAAATGGAACGGTGAAATCGAACGGTGTGTTTCTTTTGCAAAAGATGCACCGTTGCAATAGGTAAGAATCATGGACTAAAAAAATTAGGCACTCTTACATTTTTTTAATCCGATAATTTAAATTCTTTTTAAAGTTCCAAAATATAAATTAGAACACACAGAGTCGAGCATTACACCTCTTGATTAAATTGCGCCTTTTTCAACTGGTTCCATCATATTTATTGAAAACTGATTTTTGGGTCCATATCATATCGGGCCGTCTCAGTTAAAAGCTTTCCTTTCAAAATGTTAAGTTGATCATTATAAATTTATAAAATTATTCCTTGCAAGGGCCTAGTGCATTAATAATAGCATATGGCCATGAGTAAGGCGCAGATGACATATGTCTGAATACGACTAAAATACGGCGCGCGTGTTTAGACATGCCGTGTTTGATGTGCCACGTGCTGTGTTCTTACAAGTATTGTGTTAGATGATAAGCGTAATGGATACGACACGACACGACACATTTAAGTGCCTAGCTGGCACGTCTATGAAATTTAAAAAATAATTGTTATAATATATTTTTAATAGTTGTTATAAGCATGTTTTAAAAAATATATTATTACAAAAAAATTTCCTCCATTCTATAAAATTTTTCCTATTTTCTTCTGTTTTTTAAATTATTTTAACAACTAAAAAGAGAAATTTAATTAAAAATATTAAAATACGTCTAAACACGTGTAGGCACGGCGTGTCAAGATGTTGTGCTGTTCTTAACACTATTGAAAAAAATATGGCACGACATACATGACACGTGTTAATTTTTACATGTGTTTGCACAACAAGGCACATCCGGCTGGCACGTGCATGCCTGGCACGTGTAGGCACGGCATGACACTTTTATAATTCACTGCAAGGGCTGATGCAAAAGCCTTCTCGCTGCGGTAATATAACAATGCAACTTGATGAAAAGACAACGCTAAACATGATTCCAGTTCCTGGCAAATGAACAAGGAAGGTGATACAAATATTGTTATCGATACTGATTTTATTTTTCATGTTAAATAAGTTTTTACTAATATTTATGAGTTTATTATACAACTCATTTAACTTGAATAATAAAATAACTTAAGTGAGTAATAATTAATGAGTTTTTATTAATATTTATTTTGTACAATATTTTTATTATTCAACTTAAGTAAGTTATTATTAAGATTAATGATATTTTAAGTTGAATAATGAAAATATTGAACCAAATAAGTTCTATAATAAAATTATTAACATATCTAATAATTCATTTAACTTGAATAATAAAGTGAGCATCGATAATGGTATCAATAATAAAATCTATAACAACATGGCATGTGCCCTACACATGCTCGCACATGTTTACAAGGGTTTAATCATTTTTAAAAGTATTCAAATTTTATTTGTTACTAACATTACAAAAAAATGAAAAAAATTATAAAATGGGAGGAAATATATTCAATAATTAAAAAATTTAATATTTACAGAGAGTTATTATTCTCCATCGAAATATTTACAAAAAGAAACAAGACGTATCCACTTATAATTACACGTGTTTGGATGTGATTACACGTGTCACGTACTTGTTAAATACTTAAACGTATTGTGTCGTATCCAATACATCTATCATCTAACACGACACTTCTATGGACACAGTACATGTCGGCAAGACACGTGTAAGCATGTGTGCCATGGTTAAGCTGCCTGAACATATATATGTCATGTTGTGCATATGCGTCACGTGCTTTTGTTAATACTTTAGTAATATCTACTTGATTTGGCTTCAATTCTAAAACATATGACCTAAGCCATTTAAGCTATATAAAAGTTATTGTAGCGCAAAGAGAGGAGTGATTTTTCATTCTTATGGAGTCTTTCAAATAACGACAATTTTCATGGATAATTCTAACATATATTTAATATTTTTTTAGTACATTCAACTCTTAAGGAAATGTTTTGGGTTGATTTCAAAGACATTTAACCTTTCATCAAAAAATTAAAACTTTTTAATTTACAATGAATTTATAATTATAATTTTATGATAAATGACTAATTAAAGTATAATTTGATCAAATTCAATATACACCCTAGGTAAATATATGTATCATAAAAACCAAATGCGTAATATATACCAACAGCAAGAGGTTGCTCCATCTTCCATCAAGACAACAAATAATATGCAGAAAATTGGTTCTTTTCCTTGAGCTTCTAGATAAAGACAGCTAAATGGTACCTGGACTAATTAAGTAAAACCAAACTAAATCACATGCAGCATGCATTATTACAATGTATAATCGTACGTAAACGCAAACAGTACATGTTTCATGCAATGCTTTTATTGAGAATCAGTTTGCGTGAATTGTTGTTTAGGACCGGATTTAGAGAGACTTCCTCGTGAAAGATGATCTATCTTGCCTTTGCATTATTTTTTTGTTCCTTTATCTTATTGTGAAATTTAAACCCTTTCTATGATAACTTCTTTACTCCATGTGTTTCTTAAATTACACAATGGCTTAAAACTATGTTTCATACAAAAAAAAAATCAGTTGAATTACTTAGCATCGATTTTAAAATTTGATGTACATGTGTTCATCTTTATGTTGAACGCAGCTCAGATCTTTTTTAATCATTATTTTTAATAAAAGAAGGAAAACTAAATTTTATGGAGCTTAGATATGGGTGTTAACGGGTACGATACAGATCAGATGGAGATGTTTTCGTATCCATATTTGTCTGACATTATTCTTATCCATATTCTATCATTATATACATTAAATTTAGCCTTATTCATATTGTATATAACAATTATATGTTAAGGTCAACATGTAATGAATTAATAATGCATGGATAAATACCTAATAATTGATAACTTATATAATTAAACAAAAAATTATAGCAAATAAATAAGTATAATGCTTTAAAAATATCTTGTGCATAATATAATTAATTATCAAACAATTATAACCATTAGTGAATGGACTAGCACAGTAATGATAAGTCTCATCTCTATACGGAGAGATGCAGATTGAAATCCCGTAAGAGGTATTTTGCCGGAGTTAACGGGAGCCTTTATATAACAAAAAATTATAACCATCAGTCTCAATATTTGTAGATGAATATAAATTAAAATGCTGTACAAATAAATCCCATCATAAAATATTGTATATAAATCTCACAAAGATGATGATAAATTATATAATTAAATATAGGATTAAAATTTATTGTATATACTTAGTGAGATTAAGCGCTTACCATAGTTTTACTCTTTGTATATTATTTACTCTATAATGACTGGATATGAAATGAGTAAAAATGTTTGATTACCACCTCTCTAAGCTCAGATTTTTTCGTGTACTTCAGAACAAATCATTATTTTTCAACATGGCGACACTGCATGGACCACAGATTTTTTTTACAGTTCCTCGTACTATATATTGGGAAGGAATCACCTCACGGAGTCAATTGAAATATACGAAACCAACAGTGAGAAAAGAAACCCTTTTCATCTGTTTTCTTATTCTCTTCATAAACATTGCAAAAGTCCATGCTCAAGTGGGCTATAATGCTTTCGGTAATGCAATCAACTACAGAATAACGGAGCATTGGTAATGCAATCAACTACAGAATAACGGAGCATTGGTGACAACAGTGCTTACCGACGCACACCGATCAGCATTATTTGGGGTATTGCTGACCGCTGAAGTAACGGTCAGGCAACCCGTCACCTCTTGAAAGGTTGCAATAGGAAAAAGGTTAAAAAAAACCATTCCCAACTTAACTTGCAATAGGAAAAAGGAAGTTTCATAAACAGAGAACTAACCCCAGCAATACCAGAGAAACTAACTAGAGAGAGAGAAATAAATAGTATCCGGCGAAACCTTCTTCCATCTCTGTTGGATGCGGTCGGAAAAACTAGCCGCTTTCCTCCGCTATCTTTGGGTTTCGTTGAACAGCCGCCGTTGTGACATGACTCCTCCGAAGTTTCCCCGACGTCCTCTCCAAACCCTAGATCAGGTTTCGCCTTCTATCTCTTTGCACATTGTCTCTCACTTCCCACCCTCACTGTCTCATCTGTATATACATATGATTTATCAACCTCCTCTGATAGAAGAAGACTCTACGAATATCGATCCTGAAATTGGGATTCCTAAAAGATCTAGTTCTCTACAATTTTTCAATTCCACTGCGATGCCTTCTAGGCGAATAGAATATACTATTGTGCAGAAAATACAAAATCTTGCTTTAAGGTACTATTATTTTCAAGAATTTTCTCCTTTAAGTTTCAGCAATGACGAGTCATCTAGGTTTCAATTAATCTCGTCCTTTTGTCTTATTTCTTGTTTAAATTAAGATTTTGAAATCAATTTCGTCTACCATAGTATGTTTAAAGAAACTAAATGCCTCTTAAATTTGTTTGTTATTTGAGAAGTATTAACTACTTTGCATATTTTGTAATTTTTAATTTCTGAAGCCTAACTGTGTCATTTTCCTGATCGGTTGCACAAAGTGACAATTAGAGATTCATGAAGTGTGTTAAGAGCATATTCCTACGTACTAATGCTAAATTGATTTGGAAGTTGTTGGAAAATATTTTTTTAATTATCTATCTATTTCTACAGGTACAACTTGACAAGAAGTGAATTACATGCATCTATTGCCTAAATTCAAGGATACAGGAACGTGCATACTTGGGCTTATTGGACAAGTGCTTAAAAACTTCAGTTCATGACATTTCCGAATATAGATCTCGTTAAGTTTTTCCTCCGTCTCTTATTGAACGTGCATACTTGGGCTTATTGAAGCTGGTTTGTTATTAATTAATGCAATAATGGCCCTATTTTCCAAATACTTGAATTCACATGTAAGAAAAGCCTATGTCTTGCTCTTACCGGCTTATTACGCGGTCTTTCCATTATAATTAGTAAGCATGATTGGGTTGCAAATTATTGTTATCAATGTATTAATATGCTTGTGAAGTAATTAAATTATTTGATGTCGATATTTGTGTTTACTAAGATCAGAAAAAGTCTTATAGTCAATTTTACTGGTCTATATTGTGAATTAATTTTTCTCCTAGAACATAACTCTGGAGTACTGCACCGGAATTAGTATTGCTATATAACAACAGTTAGTTTATATATCATAAGTATCAGACGTCAAAATGTGATGTATCATGCATCAATCTTTGCTCTGTCTTCATTACTAATAGTTGTTGATGCTAGGAGGTTCATTGAAATTAATTTTTACACTTTTGTTGTTTTTTTTATATAAGAACTTTTGTTAATCTCAACATTTATTTTGTTTAAATATTTTTCACAAAATTTGAACCTGTATATCCCTATAAAGAAAAGAGGTATATCATCATTTGTGCTAGCTATACTAGCTATTTGGGTTCATATTATATCGGGCCATCAAAGTTAAAAGCTTGATATTGTTGTAATGTTTTGAGTTGATTTCGAAGATGTTTAGGCTTCCATTAAATAATTTTAAATTTAAAATAGTAATTTTTAATAATTTTATGATGAGTGGCTAATTAAAATGATAAATTTGCTCAAATTCAATATACAAGCTAAAGAAATAATTAAAAATATATCTATAATTTTTAATTTTTAATAATTCAAATAATATTTTTCAACTATATGTATCGTTAAAACTAAATTGAATGCATTATAATGGTTGAATATATATTACAAATATCATATCTTTATAATATTTTGGATTGAATACTTACCAATTCATATCTAAATGAAAAGTTCTGATGGTACGAAGGTGATATATTAATATATGACCTACTATATAGACCGACAGCAAGGAGGTTGCTCCATCTCCATCAGGACAGCAAATAATACGCAGAAAACTTGTTCGTTTCCTTCAGCTTTTGCAATAAAGACAGAGCTAATAAATGGTGTCTTGACTGCGTAAAACCAGTAAATCACATGCAGCATGTATTGTTATTCGTCTTATTGAATATTACGAATAGAACAAACGAGAAAAAAATGTTTCATTGACACCTCTAAATAGTTCTGATTTTGTCGGATCCTCCGACAAAACAAGTCATTATTTTCCAAGTTGTGAACACTGCATGGATCGCGAATATATAATGGGAACCAGAGAGAAAGCTCCTGACGGAGACAATTGAAATATGAGAATAACAATGAGAAAAGAAATCCTCCTCATCTGTTTTCTTATTCTCTTCATAAACTCTTCAAAAGTCCATGCTCAAAGAGGTTATAATTCTTTCGGTGATGCAATCAATAACGATAGTCAAGGACTCGAGTTGTGGGAAGAGCTTCAGATGGACTCCGACATACATCGGAGGATTTTAGCGGGGACTATAAAGTACAATAGTCTTGATCCGAACAGGCCTGCTGGCAATACTAACCCTGGTCAGCAGTACACTGGTCGGCCGTGTTCTTCATACTATCATTGCGGTTGAAGCTGGTTTATTACTAATGCAATAATGTCTGATCTATTGTTCAAATACTTGAATTCACAGGTAAGAAAAGCCTGTCTTGCTCTGGCTGGCTTATTATGTGATCTTTTTGTTACACTTTGTAAGCGTGATTCAGTTGTAAATTATTGTCGACAATGTATTAATATGCTTGCAAAGTAAATTATTTTATGGTGATATAGTTTGTGTTTGCTAAGAGATTAAGTTCACAAAAAGTCTTGGGGCATGTTCTTTTACATAATTTTATATGGTTTTTGAAAAAATCATAATCATAGGAAACCAAATTTATAACTTGGGAAAGTATGATTATGAAAATTCATAAAAATTATGTCATAGTAACCCATGGTTAGATATGAAAAGTGTTGATACAATTTCATAAGTATATAGTTTCTTACTACGTAGTTATATTAAATTTGTTTGGAAATAAAAACACAAATTAATAAGAAAAAAGATAATTATGTTAGTAAATATTTATCTTCTTATTTGGGCTAGCTTCTTATCTTTTGTTTATTAGAACATATTTTTAGTATTAAGTAAATTAAATTTGAAAACTATATTCTAATTAATTACTCATTTGATTGTACTAAAAATGTATGAGCTTGCTCAATTTAATTATGCTAGGAAATAATTATCTTATATTTAAACTAGGTTTTTACCTTCAATTCAGAAAAAAAACTATTATTTGATAATTAACTTTAGAACTATTTTTCATCAACATTTTGGTGCTTTTAATTAATTAATTATTATTTTACTTAATCAATTTCATGAACCATATATGATCATTACAAAAAAACGAAATGAAATGTAGAGTCACATGGAGGTGGGATCCATAGTTGTTGGCAAAATGCATGAAGAGGAGAATAAGCAAAAGACAGGTGTACTTTTCTGAATAAAATAAGCACATAAATTAAGAAAGAGAGTTTCTTGTTAGGTGATAGAGGAGGCCGGGTTTAAACGAGAGAAATGAAAGCCACTTAAAAATCTATTAATCTAGTCTGACTGAAATTTTGGAGAGACCAAGATTTCATTTTTTTTTCCTTGGGTTTTCTTCGTTTGGTGCTGGAAGACATATATGGCTTTGTAAAACGGACGGAACAACTAGCTCGACGCATCATATAGCCATTATTTGCAAAAACTACAATTTCGCTATAAATAAAACGGTGAAATCGAAGAGTTGGCATCCGATGAAGTACTTCATTTGCATTACGCAAAATCTCCCCCTCCCTACAAATTCTTCTCATACGAATCTCGATACTGTCGTTTACAATATATGTTACAATAATCACGTATAACTTATACCCACTTCAGAGAATATGGATTTGAAGTCGAATGGGACCTAACCAATCGAAATACATAATGGGTTGGCTTCTTCTTGGCGATTCACGATCAGCGTGCGAACTCAATCCGATTGGCCCATCCATATACATACATTTTATTTCTCTATAGATTAACTGAATTACATTGCAATTGCACTAAGAGTGTCCTTCAATGCCTCTTTCGGTCAGGCAACATATGCTTGTGCTTGTATTCTGGAATCTGAAAGGTGTGTTTCTTTTGCAAAAGATGTACTGTTGTAACACGTAAGAATTATATATGGATTAAATTGGGAATTCTTACATATTTTTTAATCTGATAATTTAGATTTTTTTTTTAGAGTTCCAAAATATAAGCTATAACACACAGAGTCGAGCATTATACCTCTTCATTAAATTGCGCCCTTTTCAACCGGTTCTATCATCAGATCGGAAAAGAAAAAGGCTCTAATAACGCTTTCAGTAAATTGGGCCAGAATGGTCTTTTACTCGGAGGCCCAGTTAGAGTTATTTTTTACATATTTGTTGAAAGCAGATATTTGGGTTCATATTATATCGGGCCATCGCTGTTAAAAGCTTTCCTTGCAAAATGTTAATTAAGTTTATCATTATAAATTTATAATTATTCCTTGCAAGGGCCGACGCGAAAGCCTTGAATGCAACTTTGATAAAAAGACAACGTTGAACTTGATTTCAGTTAGTGTTTTCGATACGTGTGTACCGTCACATGAAACGGTTTTTTTTTTGTATGGATATCGTGTTATGTCAAAAATTAGGGGAGAACGTTACGATATGGTGAAGACACGACGTGTTACACGTACCGTGTCAATTTGACACGCTGTGTTGAACTTGATGTACCTTAATCATGCTGTGTCAACTTGACATGATGTACCTTAATCGTACTAAACATATTTGGCGGGAAAAAGTTCGAAAAATTCGTAAAAAAAAGTAAAAAAAATGAATTTTTTTTACAAAAATTCTAAACTTATTTGCTGATAAAAAATTCAAAAAAAAATTGGAAAAAAATTGTAAAAAATAAAAAAAAAGTGCCTATCCATGCCGTGCTATTTGTACCTAACCGTGCTTATTCATGCCTAACATACCTACACGTGCCTATGTGTGCCTATGTGTATTCCCGTGCCGTGTCTATGCATGTCCCGTTCTGTTGTCCTGTCGTGTCAACGCCCTTAACCGTGCGTGCTGTGCCTTCGGCGACGAAAACCCAACATGGCATGTGGCATGTGTAATACGACACGTGTTGGTCCGCCGTGTCGTGCAATGTTGCCTCCAACACGTGCCGTGCCATGTCTTGACACGGCGTGCAAAATTTAGTACTCTAATTCTAGTTCATGGCAAATAAACAAGGGAGGTGATACAAATATTATCATCAATATTATTATCGATACCAATTTTACTATTCATATTAATTTAATTTTTATTAATATAGGTGATTTTATTATGCAATTTATATTGTACAACATTTTTGTTATTCAATTTAAGTGAGTTGTTATTCAGATTAATAATATTTTAAGTTGAATAATGAAAATACTGTACAAAATAAGTTATATAATAAAATCATTAACATGCCTAATAACTCATTTAACTTAAATAATAAAGTCAGTATCGGTAACGGTATCAATTAATAAAGTCTATAATGATACAATATGTGCCAGCATATCATGTCTACATGTGGTTGTATATGTTTATAATTGTTTTAATCATTTTTAAAAGTATTCAAATTTTATTTGTTAATAACATTAAAAATAAAAAAGTAAAAAAAATTAGAAAAAATTAAGAAAATTTTACAAAATGGAAGGAAATATATTCAATAATTAAAAATTTTAATATTTAAAGAGAGTAATCATTTTCCATCAAAATATTTTAAAAAAGAAACAAGATGTATCTACTTATATTTATATGTGTTTGGATGTGGCTACACGCGACATGTACTTGTTAGATACTTAAATGTGTTGTGATGTTCAATGCGTTTATCATTTAATACGATACTTCTAAAGACATAGTACACATGAGCATGACACGTATAAGCTTGTGTGCCATGGTTAACCTGCCTAAACACGTGTATGTTGTGTCGTACGCGTGCGCCACATGCTTTTGTTAATATTTTAGTAATATCTACTTGACTTAGCTTCAATTCTAAAACGTAAGATCTAAACCATGATTTAAGCTATATAAAAGTTATTGTAGTGCAAAGGGAGGAGTGATTTTTCATTCTTGTGGAGTCTTTCAAATAACTACAATTTTATGGATAATTCTAACATATATATTTAACATTTTTTACAACATTCAACTCTTAAGATAATGTTTTGGATAAATTTCAAAAACGTTTATTTCTTCATCAAATAATTAAAAACTTTTAATAATGAATTTTTAATAATTTTATGATGAGTGACTAATTAAATTATAAATTTGCTCAAATTGAGTGTACGAGCTAAAAAAAATAATTGAAAATATATCAATAATTTTTACTTTTTTTTTCAAATAATATTTTTAAAAACTGAATTGAATCCATTATAAAAGTTAAATATACGTTAAAAATATCATATTTTTATAATATTTTGGACTGAATACTTACCGATTCATATCTAAATGAAAAGTACTGACGGTACGGAGATGATATATATGAATATGACCTACTATAGACCAACAGCAAGGAGGTTGCTCCATCTCCAACAAGACGGCAAATAATTACTACGCAGAAAACTGGTTCTTTTCCTTCAGCTTTTCTGATAAAGACAGAGCTAACTGCACGGTGCCTTAACTGCGATAAACCACTAAATCACATGCAGCGTGTATTGTTATTGGTCTAATTGAATACAATGTGAATACAATAAACGAGAAAAAAAATGTTTCATTGACACCTCCCGATACTTTAGATTTTGTCGGGTACTCCAACAGGACAAATCATTATTAATTTTCCAACTCGTGTATACTGTGTCTGCATGTACCACCAATATATAATGGGAATTGGAGAACAAGCTCCTGACGGAGACGATTGATGTATGAGAACAACAATGAGAAAAAAAACTCTTTTCATATGTTTTCTTATTCTCTTCATAAATAGTGCAGATATTACTTCGAAAGTCCAAGCTCAAGTAGGTTATAATGCTTTCGGTAATGCAATTAACTACGATAGTCAAGGACTCGAGTTGTTGGAAGAGATTCAGATGGACTCCGACATGCATCGGAGAATTTTAGCGGGGACTATAAAGTACAATAGTCTTGATCCGAACAAGCCTGCTGGCACATCTAAACCTGGTCAGCAATACACTGGTCGGTCGTGTTCTTCGCACTATCGTTGCCCTTGAAGCAGGTTTATTAGTAATGTAATAATGTCTCTATTGTTCAAATACTTGAATTCACTGGTAAGAAAAGCTTATGTCTTGCTCTGACCAGCTTATAACGTGCATGGTCTTTCTGTTACACTTTCTAATCGTGATTCGGTTGTAAATTATTGTCGACAATGTATTAATATGCTTGTGAAGTAAATTATTTTATGGTGATATAGTATGTGTTTGCTAAGAGATTAAGTTCACAAAAAGTCTTGGAGCATGTTCTTTTACATAATTTTATATGATTTTCAAAAAAATCATGATTATAGGAACCTAAATTAACAACTTGGGAAGCTATTACTATGAAAATTCATAAAAGTTATGTTATAGTAAGTTATGCATGTTTAGATGTGAATGTGTTTAATACAAAACTATAAATATATTAGTTTTTACAATGTAAATATTT
The DNA here is from genome assembly GCA_037678475.1 of x Bolboschoenoplectus mariqueter. Lineage (NCBI taxonomy): Eukaryota > Viridiplantae > Streptophyta > Magnoliopsida > Poales > Cyperaceae > x Bolboschoenoplectus > x Bolboschoenoplectus mariqueter. Next base: position 3,588,587 of record CM075258.1, on the reverse strand, counting down.
ACCTTCTTATTTGGGCTAGGTTTTCATCTTTTATTTAGAACATTTTTTTAGTATTAATAAATTATTTTTAAAACTATATTCTAATTAATCTATTGACTGTACTAAAAATGCATGAGCTTGCTCAATTTAATTATGTCAGGAAATAATTTTCTTTTATTTAGGCTAGGTTTTTATCTTCTATTTAGAAAAAAATATTATTTTGATAATTAACTTTTAGAACTATTTTTAATCAATATTTGGTGGTATTAATTAATTAATAAATGAATTAATAATTATTTTAATTAATCAATTTCATGAACAATGCATATAATCATAAAAAAAGAAGAAGTGAAATGTAGAGTGACATGAAGAGGTGGGATCCATAGCTATTGGCAAAATGCATGAAGAGGAGAATAAGCAAAAGATCGACAAGTCTACTTTTCTGAATAAAAAAACACATAAATTAAGAAAGAGAGACGGGTGAGGAGAGTTTCTTGTTAGGTGAGAGAGGAGGCCGGTTTTACACGAGAGAAATGAAAGCCACTTGAAAATCTCTTTATCTAGTCTGACTGGAATTTTGGAGAGACCAAGACTTAGAATTTTTTATTCCGATAATTTAGATTTTTTTATTCCAAAATATAAGTTATAACACACAGAGTCGAGCATTACACCTCTTGATTAAATTGCACCCTTCTCAACTAGTTAATTCATCAGATCGGAAAAGAGAGAGGCTCTTATAATGCTTTCAGTAAATTGGGCAGAATGGTCTTTTACTCGGAGGCCCAGTTAGAGTTATTTTTTACATATTTGTTGAAAACAGATATTTGGGTTCATATTATATCGGGCCATCGCAGTTAAAAGCTTTCCTTGCAAAAATGTTAATTAAGTTTATCATTATACATTTATAATTATTCCTTGCAAGGGCCAACGCGAAAGCCTTCTCGCTGAGGTAATATAACAATGCAACTGGATTAAAAAACAACGCCGAACTTGATTCCAGTTCATGGCAAATAAACTGAGGTGATACACAGGTATCATTGTCGAACTGTCGTCGGTATCGATTTGATTATTTATATTAAATAAGTTATTATTAATATTAATGAGTTTATTATATAATTTATTTTATGCAATATTTTTATTATTCAACTTAAGTTATTATTCAAATTAGAGGTATTGTAAGTTGAATAACGAAAGTACTGTATAAATAAGTTATATAATAAAATTATTAATATATCTAATAACTCATTTAATTTGAATAATAAAATCAGTATCATGGTATCAATAATAAAGTCTATAGTGACATGGCATGTAACAGCATACCGTATCTACACGTGCTCACACATGTTTACAAGTGTTTTTAACCATTTTTAAAAGTATTCAAATTTTATTTGTCAATGACATTAAAATTAAAAAAAAAAGAAAAAAATCAGAAAATTTTATAAAATGTGAGGAAATATATATATTCAATAATTAAAATTTTTAATATTTAAAGAGAGTTATCATTTTCCATCGAAATATTTACGAAAAAAACAATTTGTATCTACTTTTACTTACACGTGTTTAGACGTACGTGGCTACACGTGTCACATGTTTGTTGGACACTTAGACGTATTGTGTCATGTCTAATGCGTTTATTAACTAACACGACATTTTTAAAGACACAATACACATGAGCACGACACGTAAGCTGTGGTTAAGCTATCTGAATGCCTATATGTTGTGCCATGTGCTTTTCTTAATACACTAATAATATCTACTTGATTTAATTTTAGCTCGAAAATGTAAGATCTAAGTTTTTATAGTGCAAAGAGAGTAATGATTTTTTATTCTTATGGAGTCTTTCAAATAACTACAATTTTGTGGATAATTTTAACGTATATTTAAAATTTTTTAGTACATTTAACTCTTAAGATAATGCTTTAGATTGATTTCTAAGACATTTAACCATTCATCAAATAATTTAAAATCTTTCATTAACAATGAATTTATAATAATTTTATGTCGAATAACTAATTAAATTATAAATTTGCTCAAATTCAATATACATCCTAGGTAAATATAGGTATCATAAAAGGTGAATGTGTAATATATACCAACAGCAAGAGGCCGCTCCATCTCCATCAAGACAACAAATAATTTGCAGAAAATTTGTTCTTTTCCTTCGGCTTCTGGATAAAGACAGAGCTAAATGGTACCTGGACTAATTAAGTAAAACCAAACTAAATCACACGCACCATGCATTATTACAATGTATAATTGTACGTAAACGCAAACGGTACATGTTTCATGCAATTCTTTTGCTAAGGATCAGTTTGCGTAAACGCAAATGGTACGAAGATGCAGTGGTGGAGCTTTGCTCTAGTCAAAGTGAGCCATAACTCTTCTTTCCATCCAAAATTTTATACATGAACAATATATTTTCTGAATCAGTTACTATTTGGTCTATGGAATTGCCCCCTTTATCGATTTTACTTCATAATTTTTTTTCCTTAATTAAATTGATTCCTTCTTATTTTGGATTCAATCTCCGATGAAGATGATATATGACTGACTATATATAGACCAACGTATATATGGACAACAGCAAGAGGTTGCTCCATCTCAATCAAGACAGCAAATAGTACGCAGTACTTTTCCTTCATACGATAAAAACAGAGCTTAATGGTACATGACTGCGTAAAACCAAACTACATCACATGCAGCATGCATTGTTATCTGGTTTATTGAATACAATACAAATATAATAAACGAGAAAAGAACGTTTCATTGGCATCTTTACTTGTTTAGATTTTGTTGAATACTCCGACAAGATGAGTCATTATTTTCCAACTTGTGTACACTGCGTGGACGACAAATATTTTAGAGGTTAAAGAGTTAACATTTTAATTTGTAATTTCTAGTACTATGTAATGGGAATTGAAAAGGAAGCTGTTCAAGGAGTCAATTGAAACACGAGAACAACAATGAGAAAAGTAAAGCTTCTTATCTGTGTTCTTACTCTCTTCATAAACACTATTAATGTTACTTCAGAATCCCATGTTCAAGTAGGTTATAATGCATTCAGTAGTGCAACCAACTATGAATGTGAAGTAAAGAATACTTTGTGCTTTATAGAGTATATTGCCATACCTCTATATTGTAACTCATCATATAGATATAACTCGTCAGATATTAAACTAACAAAATTGGCCCATGAGAAGGTATGCGTTAATTACATAACAAACTTTGTAATATGTTTTACTAGAAGGATCTGGCTCCTAAATCCTCCGTACGCCATCGTGTAAATTAATTTATTGGTTTTTAAGCAACGCAAAGAGATAGGCCAGCTAGCAAAAATTCTATTTCGGAATCTCTTTAACCAAACTTATGTTGATCATCTCTGCAATTTTTACTTGGATCGATCAGAATTCAAAACATGTAATGACGGGACTAGCTAGATGCGTCAATCTAGTTTGTGGAGATAGTTCGAAATGTTTAACGTTTATTGAATTAAATTTGTGTTTGATGGACATAATAAATGTTCCGTCACATCAAAATTTGTATAGAAATTTTGTGAACAATTTTCGTTAATCAAAGCTTTAGATGGGTGAAGATAGGCAAAAATTGGCCGAGAAGATGGTTGTCAACATTCCTCTAGTGTTGGTTGTGGGAGGAGGTTCGATTAGAAATTTTATTGACATTTTATTACAATTTTAATTGTTTTTTGTTTAGCAAAATTTAATTAAAAATTAATTCTTTAAGAAATATTATGATGAAATTTAAATTATAGGAAGTAAGAGATTGCAACTTTGTACTCAAATGAAAATAAAAGAACAAAGAAATTATAAAGTCACTGGTGTTATAACGTGTTTAAAACATAGACTCGCTACTCGCAAGTGTCAATAACGGACTTAAGTTTTTATTCAAATTAGTGCCATAAAATTTCATATCTTAACACAAAATTCAAAATGTTATAGTTTTATCTAGACATGTACAATTTTTATAGTTCAAATCTTATTGATAAAGTTTGGAAGAAAAATGAAATTAAATTTTGATTAAAGTGGTTAAGGCAATTTTTCATATTAGAGAAGTCATCAATTCAATAAAAGATTAAAAAATTATTTGTGAATACTTAAATTTTGATTAAAGTGAAAATTAGCTTTTAATTAATTATTAGTGGTTCAGATAATGTCTTCATATTGATAGGTTGTAAATTTAAAATTTGATTAAAAGAGAATGCATAGAATTTGATAATTTTGACTTCATTTTATTTAAAAAAAATTGATTAAAGTAAAACTTTTTGACATTGACAAGCAAGCAAAGAGCTCTGGCTATTAAACTAGGCAGAATTTCATATATACTCTTCTAAAACTTCAAAATTACGCATTTTCTCTAAAATTTATAATATCATATTTACCCTTTCATTATATTAAACTCTCATATTTATCTAATATACTATCTTTTTCATTAAAATTAACTCCATACTTATAAATTCATCATTTATCCTTATTGAATATAATAGATAAAACTTTTTAAAATTGAATTCTCAATAAATATATTATAGATGCAGTTATCAAGCATTAATATCAATAATCGAAGATTTCAGATTCTCCGAAATTGAAATTTAATTCTTAGTAAATGAAAAAATGGGAGATGGAATATATTTTGGTGTTTAGAGCATTATTAATCCAGAACAATGTAAATAAGAGAAATCAAAATTATAATAGTCATGAAATAAATGTTAAGATTTTAAATTGAGTTTTAAAATATTTAATAAAATTATTTAGAGTTGTTGGATATATTTGATATATCATAATATTTTATTGGGTAAATATGAGAATTTTAATAGTTTGAAAAGATAAATATAATATTATGAGTTTTAAAGAGGAAAATATGCAATTTTAAAACTCTAAATTTTAGAGGAGTACACATGAAATTCTAGTCATTAAATTATATCAGTCGGAAAGGTAACTCGACCCAACAGCATTAATTAGCTGATAGCAACGACATGCTCGATGAGATAACTACCAAACAAATTAGACTTTGTAATTGCAATTGTCTATATCTGATTTCTTTTGCTAGCCCGTGATCAATCTCGTAAATTCATTCGCCCGCCTTTGGCATGCGCTTTGCACATGCATGCATGCATTTGCAGTTTTGCACAGCTCTTTCTGTCTACTGTATATATAGTTTCTAATTTCATCTGAGCAGACATTGGTCACATTACTAACTGATAGAATTTTTGCTATTTTACTTGGAGACTCAGTCAGATCTCTGTTTACATACCTGTTACTGTTAATGAATGTTATTTAATTGGGCTCATATTTTGCAGGGCCGTGCGTGCAAAATGTTTTGAAGTTTTACATTATCCCATTGTAAGACACGATGTGAAAACCTTTTCCTTGTGGTAACGTAACAATGCAACTTCATAAAATACAATTGCTGATGATTCCAACGGGCAGTAGCGAAGATACTAGCTAGAACTAGAACAGTAGAAATGATCCATATACCAACACTTCTTCTTGTCAATTTGGTAGTCGCCATTTTTGATTGAAGTGTATACAACAGCCTTGCTGTGGAAGCATATATATATATATTGAGATATGAGGGGACTAGGATGGAGATATGAGGCCTAACCTCGGCATGTGATGATTCTTTCCAATGGAGTCCGACAGTCAATAGCTGGTTGGATTTTGGGGCTTAGTGGCACTTTTTGGAACGGAACGGAGTATAGTACAATTCCAGTGAATTGTATATTTTATGTATATGGTCCGTCTTTAGGATGCATTATTATGTCCTCTGTTAATGTCGTGTAATGATTGATACCTTTCCTCGCGCGGGGCTAATTAATTTCAATTAGTATGACTTCAAAATTATTGTTCAATTAAGCATTAGACAGATTTTAATAGACAAATATTAGAGAGATACATCGTCGATATCATCATCAATACAGATTTTATTATTCATATTAAATTAATTATTATTTTCATTAATGATTTTAATATATAATTTATTTTGTATAATATTAGAGTATATGATTTAGGGATATTTAACTTGAATAATATTATGCAACTTGTTATTCGTGATATTTAACTTAAATAATAAAAATACTATATAAAATAAGTTATATAAAATAGTTGTTAATATGAATAATAAAATAAGTATTGATGACAATATCATTACTAATAAAATAATGGTAATAATATATCATGCTCACGAACCGCAGACTTAGCACAATAATGATAGACTTCGTCTCTCTATAAAAAAACGCAGATTCAAATTTTATAAAATATTTAAAAAAAATAAATATCAAAATTAACAACAATTTTTATATAAAAAAAAAACTACGCTCACTTTAATATAGGTAGAGATATAGCCACGACTGACAAGACGACTCAAGCTTGATATTAGGAAAGGATTTGACCATTTGATATAGGGACTACTTTAGCCCATTAGGGGAAAATGTTGGCCTGTTAAGAATTTGGATTTGTCATGAGTTGATTTTTCTTGATAACGGTCCGGGCTGAGCCAGTTAGCTTTTGTTGCAGGCCTTATTTTTGTGTTCTTTTTCATCAATTTGTTCAATTTTATGCGGAGTTGAATCAACTTTTTGTTAGAAAACATTAATTCTAGGCCCAAATAAATTGTATAATAAGCGGAGTCAATTTTTGCTTCATCTTTTTGCGCCCTTTAATTTTGTTTAATAGTGCTCTTACCCAACTAAAAGGAAAAAAAATGAACCCAATTGTGAGTTCATGAGTGCCAAATGATAGAACTTTTGAATTGTGACGTGGCAGGCCTCCATCACCAATTAATTATCCATTGGCCATTGCGCATGCACCACTATATATTTGAGTTCACACTTCACAACTACTAGTCACTCCTATGGATATATCTAGTGTTCTAAAAACGTGCGTGCCGTGTCAAAATACGGCGTGCCGCGGCACGGCACGGCATAGTACGGGAGGTTAAAATTTTTTTTTGCGTACGTGCCGTGCCGTGTCAAAAATGGAGAGAGAGCGGCACGGCATGGATAAGGCACGACACGGTTAAATCACGGCGTGCTACACGTGCCGTATCGATTCGACACGCCGTGCTAAACGTGACATGTCTTAACTGTACTGTGCCGTGTCGAGTTGACACACCGTACTACATGTGTCTTAACCGTGCTAAACGTGTTTGGTGGAGAAAAAAATTCGAAAAAATCAGAAAAAATTGTAAAAAATTCAGAAAATTTTTAAAAAATATAAAAAATTCAAAAATTTTAAATTTATTTGCTGCTAAAAAATTAAACAAACAATTGGAAAAAAATAATATTTTTGTAAAAATTTGCAAAAAAATTAGAAAAATCCGAAAGATATTTTTAAACAATTCACAATTTTTTTTTACAAAATTAAAAAATTATTTTAAAAAATTTTAAAAATTACTTTTAAAATATTTTATTAATCATATTAGCATATTTTTTAATCCCATTACAAAATCCCGCCAATAAATTACAAAATCAACCGTCTGATCAACATCCAACGGGCCACAATCCGTGCATACTATGCTTATCAGTGCTAATCATGCTAAACATGCCTACCCGTGCCGTGCCTAACCGTGCCTATCCGTGCCTACCCGTGGTAACCGTGCCTACGCGTGTCCCCGTACTGTGCCTATGTGTGTCCTGTGCCGTGTCGTGCCATGTCGCCTCCCTTATCCGTGCGTGCTGTGCCGTATCTACAGTGAAAAAAACCGAATACGGCACGGATAACGGCACGGCACGCGACACGCATAACACGGCACGTGTTGACACGCCGTGCCGTGCCGTGCCGCCTCTAACACATGCTGTGTCTTAACACGCCGTGTTATTTTTAATTCCCTAGATATATCATATATGCATGCATCCATCTTTGACAATATTTATTTAACCGAAATATGACAAAGTTAACTACAATTAGGTTAAAATAAATAGTATATAGTCTCCAACAGCCATTACTAACTTTTAGGAATAAGAATATTAACAAATTAACAAAATTCGGCGATCATAATTTACAGTTCTAACAGAGATACATTTCGATAAAAGATAGGTTCAAATTCTTATATTTCAGCTATTCATAGAAATAAAATCACCTATTATTTCAAATAAAAAAGTAGGGTTTTATTTTTCAAATCTGAACTGTTAGATTAAAACGAACATATTAGATTTGTTTAAAAAAAACCTCCTAAATTTTAAATAGAACTGATCTGATCTGTCTGTTTGATCGGACGGTCCAAATTTGAATAATAAAATCCTTTTTTTTCATTTAAAATAATAGCAGATACGGACTCATTACTTGGATATATTCCACATAAATGATGGGCTCTGCTCTAATTATAATTTGGTACAAAAAAATATATATTTCACATATGTGAACTTGATATTGGTCTCTTTTCGACAATGCTCCATGCATTTTGCATTACGTGGTAGTTGGTACCAGCCCATTTATGGAAATAGACCTTTTAAGAGCCGTTTCAATTATTGCATGATCCTATCAAAGCATAGAAATTAATATATATACCGGTCTGTTTGAATTATGTGATCATATTTTTAGTCTTGTACTTGCTAGATTTCATCAATTGTGAGGTCATTGCTTCGTCACTTTTTCTTTTCTTTTCTCTTTTAATCGGCATTCGCCTAAGAGCTCCTGTCTAGTTTGCTTTAGAGGTGTAAACAGTTCTTCAACAATCAAACTGTCTGCAAATAACCTAATGGTTTAAATAGTAACTAACTAGAACTATCTTCAAGAGGTCATGAGCTGAAACTCATACGGACACAAACAAAAACAAAAAAAGAGCCCGAACCCTACTTTCACTCAAACCGTCTCAAGTTCACCTGCTATAACTTAAGTGCACGCTTAATGGTGTGAATGCAGATCGAGCCTTTCCTACATTAAGGAACAAAGAATACTTTTTAAAAAATATGAAGACAAATTGGGTATTACAAAAACATATAAACATACGTTTATAAGTTAATTTGCTAAGATAATTTTTTCATATGAGGTCCCATAAGTTCGAAATATAGTGTCAACATTAGAACAATTAAGACTTTCACCTTCATCTTATTTTAATAGAAAAAACAAATACGTATACAAAATTAATTAATACTATGAGTCTATGAAAGATTAATGTATAGCATACTATATTTTGAAATGGCGAACCGACCCATGCTCACGCAATTAACATCAAAGATTAATATATATAGCATACTTATATATAATTAAAACACTCACATGTACAGCATACTATGTTTTGAAGTTAAAGACAAATTAAATTGAAAGAGTAATTCTTTTGCAGCTCTTATATTTAACTCCCATCAATTCAGCCCAATTAGCATCAAATTTTGTCCAGTTCAGGTTTTGTTGGTGTTGGGTACTTGGAGACGAAACATTATTTTCCAATTGAATACACTGCACGCGCGGCACCACAAAAAATCCAGTCGGAAGGTTAATTAAAGAGTTCCCACATTCTTCACATTTCCAAGTCCTATATATATATAATGGGAATTGGGAAGGAAGCTCCTCACTGATGGAGACTACAATGAGAAAAGAAACCCTTCTCATCTGTTTCCTTATTCTCTTCATAAACATTGCTGATGTTACTTCAAAAGCCCATGCTCAAGTAGGCTATAATGCTTTTAGTAATGCGACCAACTACATTAGTCAGGGACTTGAGTTGTCGGAAGAGCTTCAGATGGACTCCGACATACATCGGAGGATTTTAGCGGATGGTCCACATTACCAATCTTTAATTCCGAACAGGCCTGCGGTTGTCAACCCTATTCCTGGTGCTTCATACACCCGGTGTTCTCCGCACTATTATTGCCCCCCCTGAAACTCGTTTATTATTAATGCATGCCCCTGTTCTTGTTCAAGTATTTGAATGTATTGGCAGATATGTAAAGCCTATGACTTGCTCTGGCTTAATGGATAGTCTTTCTGTTACATCTAATAAGCGTGCATGATTGTGTTGCAAATTATTGTTACCAATGTATTAATATATTATTTTGACAATAGCTATATATTTTGCTAATTTTGACAATGGAATTTAAAAAAAAATTCAAAAAAATTCAAAAATAGAAAATTTTTTTAGAGAAGTATTCTTGAATTTATAATTGTTTGTGTTTTAAATTTCATACAATTTGAATTTCTTTTAGTAGTTCATCAAAAATCAACCAATCAAGCTAGTCTATAGATATAGACCGTTTAACAGCCATTTCAATTATTGTATGATCCGATCAAAGCAGAGAAAGAAATACATATACCCGTCACTTTGAATTAGGTGATTATCTTTTTAGTCTTGTACTCGCCAGATTTCGTCAATTGTGAGATCCTTGCTTCGTCACCTTTATTTTTCATTTTCTTTTTTATCGCCTAAGAGAGCACCTGTCTAGTTTGCTTAAGAGAAGTTAGCAGTTGTTCAAATAGAATAATATAAAAAAAAACATAACAAACATACATGACTAAGTTGAGATATTTCTTTTTTTATGAGGTTTCATAGGTCCAAAATATAGTATTGACGACAACAGCATTACTAATAAAATAATGGTATTAAGATATCATCCTCATGAACCATAAATTTAACATAGTAATAATAGATATTTGTTCTTTATTGAAAAATATAGGTTCAAATTATATAAAAAATATTTTAAAAAATCAATACTGGAGTCAACGCAGCCCTTATATATATAAAAAAAAAAACATATCATGCTCACTTTAATATAGGTAGAGATATAGCGACGACTGACATAAGACAACTCCAGCTTGATATTGGAAATGATTTGACCGTTTTATTGATATAGGGAGTACTTTAGCCCATTAGGAAAAATTTGGGCCTGTTAAGAATTTGGACTTATCATTAGTTGATTTCTCTGGAGAAGGGCCAGACCGGCCCAGTTCACTTCTGCAACAGGCCTCAATTTGTATTTATTTCGTCAATTGGTTGAATTTTATGCGGAGTTGAGTCAACTTTTTGTTAGAAAACATTAATTCTAGGCCCAAATAAATTTTATAAGCGGAGTCAATTTTGCTTCATCTTTTTGCTCCCTTTAATTTTTGTTTAATAGTGCTCTTACCCAACTAATTAATTAAGCTTTTCCAAGTAAAAAGAAAAAATAATGAACCCAATTTTGTGTTTGTGAGTGCCAATGATAGAACTTTTGAATTGCTTTGTGGTAGGCCTCCATCACCAATTAATTATCCACTGACCATTGCGCATGCACCACTATATATTTGAGTTCACACTTCACAACTACTAGTCACTCCTATGGATATATCATATATGCATGCATGCATCCATCTTTGAAAATATCTATTTAACCGAAATATGACAAAGTTAACTAAAATTAGGTTAAAATAAATAGTATATAGTCTCCAACAGCCATTACTAACTTTTAGGAATAAGCATATTAAAAAATTAACAAAATTCGGTGATCATAATTTACAGTTCTAACATAGATACATTTTGATAAAAGATAGGTTGAAATTCTTATATTTCAGCTATCCATATGAATGAAATCACCTATTATTTCAAATAGAAAAGTAGGGCTTTATTTTTCAAATTTGAACGGTTGGATTAAAACTAACAGATTAGATTTGTTTAAAAAAAACATCCTAAATTTTAAATAGAGTTGATCTGATCTGTCTGTTTAATTTGACGGTCCAAATTTGGATAGTAAAATCCTACTTTTTCATTTAAAATAATAGCAGATACGGACTCATTAATCCGATATATTCTACATAAATTATGGGCTCTACTCTAATTATAATTTGATACAAAGAAGTTATATATTTCACATGTGTAAATTATATATTGCTCTCTTTTCGATAATGCTTCATGCACTTTGCATTACGTGGCAGTTGGTACCGGCCTATTTATAGATATAGAACTCGTAACAGCCATTTCAATTAATAATTGCATGATCCGATCAAAGCATAGAAATTAATATACTGGTCACTTTGAATTATGTTATTATCTCCTTTTAATCTTGTACTTGCTAGATTTCGTCAATACTGAGATCATTGCTTTGTCACTTTTTCTTTCCTTTTCTCTTTTAATCAATATAGATTTCGCCTAAGAGCTCCCGTCTAGTTCGATCAAGAGGTGTAAAGAATTGTTCAACACTAAAATCATCTACAAATGATCTAATAGCTCAAGTGGTAACTAACAAGGAAAAAAAAAATCATGATTTTAGTTTAAGTCCCTATGGATATAAAGGAAAAAATAGGACCTGAGCCCTACCTTTACTCAAAAATACTTGAACCGTCTCAAGTTCACTTGCTATAACTTAAGTGCATGCTTATTGGCGCGCATGAATGCAGATCGAGCCTCTCTTACATAAAAAAAGGAATATTCTTTGAAAAATATGAAGACAGAGTAATATAAAAAACATATAAACATACGTCTACAACTTAATTTGCTAAGATAATTTTTTTCATATGAGGTCACATAAGTTCGAAATATAGTATCAACATTAGAACAATTAAGACACAGCACCTTCATCTTATTTTAATAGAAAAAACAAATACAAGAACAAAACTAATACTATGAGTTTACACTACAAAAAAAAAGGCCTTGACAACGGTTATAAAATGCATTCAACATCGGTTATGGAATCAGTACCAAAGAAAGGGTCGTTGAAAGTTGACAACGGTTGTTTAAATAACCGTGTTAAAGGTAAACTTTCAGTACCGGTTATTAACTAGGAACCGGTGCCAAATGTTGCTTTCCGCAACGGTTATTAACAAAGAGCCGGTGTGAAAATGTGACTTTTGGCACCGGTTCTTAGTTAATAACCAGTACCCAAGGTCACTTTTCGCACCAGTTATTAATAAAGAACTGGTACGGAAATGTGACATTTGACACCGATTTCTAGTTAACAACCGGTGCTAAATCTTTTTTTTTTACATAAACTATTTTATAGTCACTTTTTTTTATTGGAAAGATCACTAGTACGATAATTGCTTTTCGAAATTAGACATATGTCATACATATAACACAATCACAAAATCCTAATTTACATATACAATATATCCTAGTAAAAATATATAAATAATATTCACACAATCACAATATTAAAAAACATATATCACATGATCACATATTTCAAATTTCCAATGTATAAAATCAAATAGTGTAAGGTTTCATAATCTATAAAATGAAAAACAAAATTTCCGGTTAGTTTGATTGAAGAAATAAATAAAACATATATATATATATAATTATTTTTTCATACCGTAAGGTACTAACCTTAAGAGAAAGAGAGAGAGTAGTCAGGAGAGAGGTGAAAATGATGGAGAAGGGCTGTGTGCAGCGGCTCGATTAAGAGAGAGATAAGGTTTGAGAGAGAGAGAGAGTATAGTTGGGAGAGAGAGAGAAGGGTTTACAACTTATATAGAAGGCTCGGCAGGGAGAGAGGGTTTAAGAGGGGAAAATTCAAAATCAAGCACATTCGGCACCGGTTATTTACTAATAAATAACCGTTGCTAAAGGATATCGACACCGGTTATTATTAAATGACCAGTGCCGAAAGTACTTGCTTTGATTTTCCTGTTGGTTCTGAAAGGTACACATTCAGCACTAGTTATTTACTAATAATCGGTGTTGAAATATATATTTTCAGCACCGGTTATTAGTAAATAACTAGTGCTGAAAGTGTCTGCTTTGATTTTCGCTCTATACATTCAGCACCGGTTTTTTGTATGAACTGATGCTAAAAGTCTTTCTTTTTCTTTTTTTTCTAGGCAGTCATTTCGCAACGATTATTTTGTAACAACCGTTTCTAAAGATTTTATAAAAATTTCTAAATTACCACCAGACACTTTCAGTACTGATTTTCTTGAATAACTTTTATTAAAAAGGCGTTTGCGAAAGTTATTTTTATAGTAGTGTTATGAAGCAAAATGGTGAAACACAAACTAATCTATATATAATTAAAACACTCAAATGCATAGCATGATATATTTAATTTGAGGTTAAAGACAAAATTGAAAGATTAATTCTTTTGCTGCTCTTATAATTAACTCCCATCAATCCAGCCCAAAAAATCCATTTTCCAACTTGGGTACACTACACTGCACGGACCACAAAAAATCCAGACGGAAAGATAACAGTTACCATTTTTCACATTTTCTAGTACTATATATATAATGGGAACTGCGAACTGGGAATTATTAAAAGCTCCTCACATCGCCTGAGATAAAAATGAGAAAAGAAACCCTTCTCATCTGTTTACTTATTCTTTTCATAAACACTGCTGATATTACTTCAAAAGCTCATGATCAAGTAGGCTATAATGCTTTCAGTAATGCAACCAACAACAATAGTCCGGGACTCGAGTTGTTGGAAGAGATTCAGATGGACTCCAACATACATCGGAGGATTTTAGCGCGCTTTATAAATTACAATAGTGAAGATCCGAACAGGCCTGCTGGCACGGTTAGACCTGGTCAGCCGTACACCGATCGGGGTTGTCAATCGAAACATTATTGTGGCCACTGAATCTGGTATCCTATTGATGCAATAATGCCCCTATTTTCCAAACACATGAATTAGCAGGTAAAAAAAGCCTATGTTTCTCCGGCCGATCAACTCTCACGGGATCTTTCTGTTACACTTAATAAGCGTGATTGGGTTGCAAATTATTGTTGTCAATGTATTAATTAATATGCTTGTTAAGTAATTATTTGATGTTCATATAGTTTGTCTTTGCCAAGAGATTAATTGAGCTCACACAAAGTCTTATAATAGTCCTCTTTACTGGTTTATATGTATAGTGAATTATGTTTTTCCTATCACATAACTTTGGACTGCATCAGAATTAGTATAGCTATATAACAACAGTTCGTTTATATATTATGACTATCTAGACGTCAAAAATGTGACGCATCATATATGCATCAATTTTTGCTCAGTCTTCAGTCATGCATTAATAATGGTTGTTGATATTATTACTTGATCTGTATAAAGACTAATCGACTATATATATAAATACATTTTATGTCAGATTAAGCAACCCATCTCAGAAATTAAACTAGCCAGTTTAGCCCATGAGAAGGTATATATTAATTAATAACAAATTTTGTAACATATTTTACTAGAAGTATCTGGTCCTAATCCTCCGTATTTATTGGGCTTTAAGAAAAGCAAAGGTACAGGCCCACAAAAAAATTTATTTCGGAATATCTTTGACCAACTTCTTGTGGACCATCTGTGCATTTTTTTATCTTGGATCCACTTCATTCAAATCTCAAGGCCGAGTTGCAACAACAAAATAACTCGATTCTTCTTTCGAATCCGTCAATTAAATAGTAACAAAACAAAAACGACTAATCAATGATCCTGCTTTCTCCATGAGTCGTGCTTTCTTAATTGAGTTGTTTAAGGCTGTACAACAAGCTCTTAGGCTTTGTCCTGTCAAAAAGTTAGAGAATTTAATTTTCAGAGATACGTAACAGCAATGATTAATCAGAAATGATCCGAAAATGACATAAGCAACATTTAGCGCACAGCGGCGGTAACCTGTTGTGTTAGTTTCAGATACATCGAGGTTATTAATGGAAGCCAAGGATCCTATCAAAATAACAAACAGAATGAAAAGACAGCAGTAAGAATTTGATAGGTAAAATTTATAACTCACTATGTCTTTTTTCTTCCTTAATTGCAGATTAGTTACGAGTCTTTTTAATTTAATATAGTTCTTTCTGTAGCCTTTAATTAGGAACTAATGACAGAGTTGGGGTGGCAAATTCAAGATATTTAAAAAATTTACTCTATCATAAATTACATAGTATTAGCAGCCTAATATTACAAAAATTTACAACACTAAATTGTTAATCTAATATTCATGAACTTAATTAAAATCCATTGGCACAATCGTAGATAGAAGAATTATGAGAATATTTTATTTCAGTTGAAGATTTTCAGACACATTAAGCACAAGAATTTATTTTGTATTAACTTGATTAAATGTAATATATTCTTAAACAATAACAAACTTATATTGCTACATTCACTACATATCATTATATGGCATTATATTCAGTAATAGTCATGTTTAGGTATATGTTATTTTAATCTATAAATCTCAAAGAAAAATTAACAATAGTAACAACAGAGTTTCAAAAAAAAATTATAGCAAGAAAAAGCATTTAAAATTGTAATATATAGCAGTAAAGGATAAAGAGGGGGAAAAAAAGAGTAACACGTGACAGCAAATTACACAACAGCATGGAGAGAGAAAAGTGAGTAAGAATTGATTGGATCCTCTCCTGTCCTTACATTAATGGTAAATAATTTTAAAAATTTAGAATCTTTTTCTTTTTGTCTACACTAGAGATGATATCCTATATAAGCATTTGGGAATGGGGGTCATTAGTAAGGTTTTTTTCACTTGGTGAATAGGGTCAAAATTGAAAATTTTAATGAATTTCATACATTTCATATGTTCAAATGCATCATTATAAGAAAGATTCAAAAAATTTATTTGGGTCAATTGACCCCCATTCACTTAACGTAGCTCCTCCGCCTCTGAGTCCAGTCCCACTAAAGTGTCTCATCTCCTGCGCAGACAGACCAGGCCAGTTGTTGGCAGTCAGTATAGAAGATGCATGTTGCCAGATTAAGGTTTTTGACTACTTGAATTGCTTTGAGAAGAGCCAGGCCCTCCATATGCACAGCACTTAGTGCAACTGAGTAGCACATACTGTATTGTACCAGTTGTTGGTCCTAAGAAACAACATAAGCGCATCCATCCACTAAGCTAGCTAGCATATAGTATCTGAATGGTGTACTGCAGTGACTAGAGTGCGCAAAGGAGGTTGAGAAAAGCTTAATAGTCCCAACAATTAATTGTGGATTACTCACTAGAGAAGCAGCCTCCTGTAAAATCAGCTTTTGTTTATTAGCTTGCTTAAGATGCCCAGTTAGAAAACACTGTTGGCCAAGAGAAAAATTCGTGCAATATAATAAGCGGAGTCATTTTTGCTTTCATCTTTTTGTGCCCTTTTTGTTGTTCAATAATGCTCGTACCTAACCGAGCTTTTCCAACCAAAAAAAAAGAAATGAATCCAATTGTGATTTGTGAGTGCCAATCATGGAACTTTTGAATTACATTGTGGTAGGCATTAATCACCAATTATCCATTGCGCATGCACCATCATGCATATATTTGAGTTCACACTTCACACTACTAAGTCATTCGTATGGATATACACATCCATCCATGTAACCGAAATAAGATCGAGTCAACTGGTGGCAATTAATATCATTGTTTTAAAAAAAAAAAAGGAAGAGTTGGTGATGTACAGGACTTGCCAATGCAGGTCAGTCCTCTTCAGGAAACAGAGGAATGAAAGATGGTGCTGATGGTATCACTACTTGGGTCTGGATTCGTCATGGCCGTCACAATTGAAGCTGCACAACTTTTATCATAGATCTGCTCTATATATGTTTTTGTCGTGTTTTTGTCCTTATTAAGAATGTTATTGTAAACTGAGGTAGCTTTTGTACTAGCTGTTTTGTTTGTTAAACTCTAGTATTTGTAGTTCCTTAGGACTGTGTGTACAGATACTGATATCCGATACCAGCTGTTTGATCAGGCCTTCAATTGGCCATTGAATATATCTATTCATATATATATATCGGGTCTAATTTGCTTGCCTATTCGTTCTAACATATAGCTTGAGCTTATGCGTGGTCCCCCTTTCAATTTGCAAACGCACCAAAAAGAAATCATGTTCCACACACACAAAATGCGTTCACACATTAATTAATTTGCCTATAAATAATGGCCACATTTCCTGTTAATGTTTCAGAACAAGCCTTTAATTCCAAGCAAGATGATCAGCCCACTCCTAACAATTTGCCTCCTCCTCATCAGCTGTTCTCACTATTCTGAAGCGTACATTCATGAATCTGATAAATATGTCGATGTGTGGAACCGAGTCGGAATGGAGGCGGATGAATTCCAGATGGACTCCTTTGTACACCACCGGATTCTCCAGGAAAGTAAAACGCACATAGACTATCAGGCAGTACGTCATGCAGATAGACCAGCACCATGCGGTGATCATTGTCGTCATGGACAACCTTACACACGGCCATGCAGAAACAACAACCAATGTGTCACAAGAAATATTTACAATACTTAATTTGTTCACTGCAATAAAATTGTGTATTTATATTTAACTTAATTTGTGTGCATGCTCAAGTTTCGACTATTATATATGTCCGCTTGATTTGTCCGAAGTTGGAGACATGTTCACTTATGAGCGGAAGTGTTTCTTAATTTTGGCCTTAAAAAATAAAACTCGCTGTAAGCAGAGGTCCTCAATGATGTCTATTTTTGTTGGTTCATTTTATAAATTATTGTTTACGCGCGCTCTTGTTGAACTGATCTTTCAAGAAGTTCATTTGTGGTATTTTGTGGCATTAAATATATATGGGAGTTGAACCTTGCTCCTACAACAAACATATGTATACATATAATATATCTAATGACTATCATGTTATCAGGTAATCAAGGTAACAGACTGGTCGAGTGGACAACGACCTAACTAATTTAGAAATATTGTCATATGTGTCCTACTGATAATGGTTGAGGCAAATATCCCACATGATAGAACCATGGAGTTAGAAATAACAATTTTGTCTCTTATTTCGCACCATAAGCTGATCGTATCAGAGTGAAACATGCGTTCAATTAACCACCAAAATTAATTAAATGAACAAGATTTTTCTCACATATTTATTGATGGAAGACATTGATGACAATTTTTAAATGTCCATTTAAATCGTATTGTACTTTTAAGTTACTACCTAGGTTGTCACCACGCTTCGTCGTTGCATAATAGAATTGTTTAGTGTATTAATAGCTATGTGACTTTTTATTACTCAAATGTCTGACATTAATAATCTAATTATTTTATCTCTTTAGATTTCTTTCATGAATAAGTATTATAAAAAGTAAAATTCAAAAGCAAATAATAAACTGTGAGATTTTGATTCATTATTTTTGTTCAGTAATTAGATACTCTTATTTTTTGTAAAAAGTGAATTTCTTTTTAATTTCTTTTAGAACCTACATATTAGATTATTATGAAAAAAGATAAATTTGGCTCCATATATTAATGACCAAATATTTATTGTTAAAGAATTAGATAAAAATTGGTCCTTGGACTGAAATCAATGTATGAATTATGGTTCATCCAATGAATTATAAAATTTGAGGGCTTGACTCTCATCTTTTTCTCAAAAAAAAAAAAATCCAGTGAATGAATTAAGATTTGATTATGTGGCAAGGTCGAAGGTGTGGAGACTCAACTCTCTTTATGGAATATAAATATATGCATGTTTCAGACACTTCTATTTTGCAAATCACGCAAAATCATTTAGTTTATTATTCATAGTTGTTGTTTAATATGTCGGATGTTTTAATAAATTTCAGAATCATTATGTGTCAAAACAAATCAAATACCATGATATATCTTCTAGATTTATCCTGGACGTGTATCATCTCCCAGTATATATTCACGCTTAAATTCCTTAATTCGATTATATAAGCCACATTTTTATTTATCCCTTATAGTGCAACACTTCATTAAAAAAAATTTCCAAAAGTTATCTGGTTGGTTTATTTATTAATCATGTTACTAATCCGCAGCCTAATCTTTGCAAATTCTTAATTTCGGCCACAAAGGCCAGTAAACTCAGGTTCAAATTTTTCTTTTCTCGGCTCAGCATGAGAAGAAGCCCAAATGAAATGACTTCAAATTTCATTTCTAATCTGAGCACATGGGACAAGCTCTATTAAAATTCTTTTTAAACTTTCCAATCGAGCCTAAGGAAAGCCCAGTTCGATCGATCCCTTTTAATATGCACTTTAGCTGTTTAGCTCCTCTAACGAGAGAGATTACAATTCACAAATTAAAGCCAAGGTATTGGTACGTACAGTTATCTGGAAATTAAGTGCAATTACCAGTTCCTATGAAGATTAGAGCATTTATTTGGATTGTTAGTAAAAGCATTTAAAACAGAGGGGCAGGTTTGGGCCATTGAATTGTGTGTATTGTTCCAATGATGAAACTATATATATATATATAGACCATCTCTTTCTACAGTGTAGTATGGTAAAACCTATATTTTCAATTTGTAATTTTCAACGATAAATTTAAGATATTTAATGTGATTTGACCACAATCAAAATAATTTTTTCATTAACTTTTTAGTTTTTACTATTTTCTGGATAGATAGAGAGGAAATTATTATTTTTATGAATTTTAGAGCAGCCAATAGCAATATTTTGTCCATCTAAAAGATAATAGGACGTTTTAAAAATATAAAGCTTAGCTTTGGAGTATCATTTTTTTTTAATAATTACGATTGCTACCTTTATTTGATGTAGAAAAGAATTGATTCAATTTTTATCGTCGGCTCTAGGTTCCCAAGAATAAGGTTGAGATAACAAGAGGATGGGATTCAGACGAAGTACTCTGATCTGAGTGTTTAGGATTTAGGGTTTAAGGTTTAGAATTTTGGAAAGAGAATTATAATGGAAGTTTAAATGTACAATTTGGACATATCAACTAATAAAAATTGTTGAGTTTTTATAATGAATTATGTATTCTTTTAATCGAAAAAATGTTCTTGAAAAAAACCGATCGATACTAATCAATATATATCGGGGTTGGTTTTACAAAAAAAATCAGATTCTACTGGTAACAAAAAAATATACCAAAAGAGCCAACAAAGGTTTCAGTTATTTTAAGGAACCGACGCTGAAAATCAATAAAAAGGATTTAAATTTATTCATTTGTTAATAATTACAATGTTCCTTAGTGTCGACTCTTTTGATACATTTACTGCCGGCTGTAAAACTAACATTGTTTACTAATAAACAGTGCGGGCTTAATCTGTGTCAGTAGTTTTTCCGACACTGATGATGACTCTTTACATCCAGCACTAATTAGCTATTTTGTAGTAGTGTTTATAAACTAAACTAAAAGAAGTTAATGAATTTTCTGTGATCAATATAGATATTTCAAAGAACCAACTAAAATGGACAATATAAAGATTATATATGGTAAAAAAATTATTAATTATTGATTGATGTTTGTATTATTCAAAAGTATTAATTAACTGAATTTGTGTTTGTTTTGATAACTTTGATTAGAAGAGAACGGTGGATATCACACTTTGAGATAAGAGAAGAGATGGATAAAATAAGTTTTTCTTTCTATTAGAAACTCTTACAACTTTCTTACTTCTTACAACAACAAAATACAACTCCTTTTATAGCCTAAAACAAAAGAAAACTCTAGAAATTCGCATTAAAAACATAATATCAAACAACTTCTGTTTCAGCTGACCTCTTTTCACTAAAATAATAATAACTCTCTGTAGAGAACTCTAAACGACTTGGAATTTGAACCATTGGAAACTAGACTTCAAGAGCTTTAAAACCATAGATCATTTGTAAAAAATAACTGTCGTTTGCCTATTCAAATCCCTTCATCAATCAGCATTAAAATTCTGACAGCTGCTGGAATTTTAAGAGTTCCACTACTTTTTCTTATTTACTTCACTTAATTACATATATTAAGTTTATTATTTCAACACCCCCCTTAAACTTAATTCCCTTTTTATCCTTCATGCCGAGAAGATTCTTGAATTTCTCAAACTTTACGGTTGGCAAAGGTTTTGTGAAAATATCCATAACTTGATCATCACTACTCACATGTATTAGCTCGACTTTTTTCTCCTTCACTTGCTCTCAAATGAAATGAAATTTCACATTGATGTGCTTGCTTCTCTCATGATGGACCGGATTCTTAACCAACTCAATTGCCGACTTACTATCCAAATAAATCGGTGTAGCTTCATGTTGAGCAAAATTTATCTCCTTGAAGATCATTCTCAACCATATTGCATGACACACACATGCCGCTGCCGCGACATATTCCGCTGCCGCGACATATTCCGCCTCACATGTCAAAAGGGTTACGACCGGTTGCTTGTTTGAAAGCCACGTGAATGCCGTATCTCCCATGTAAAATGCAAATCCCGAGGTGTTCTTCCTATCATCCATGTCACCGCCCCAATCGCTATCCGAATAACCAAAAATTGTAAAATTGTTAGCGGATGAACTATAAAACAAACCAAGGGATAGAGTACCTCGAATGTAACGAAGAATCCGTTTGATTGTTTTCCAATGTGTCGATCTCGGCTCCTCCATGTATCGGCTTACGAGGCCGACTGCATATAAAATATCCGGCTTAGTGCATGTTAAGTACCTCAAGCTACCAACTAGACTCTTGTGTAAAGTTGCATCAACTACCTTTCCTTTGTCATGCCGAGATAACTTAACTCCACAATGAACCGGTGTACTAACCGGCTTACAATCATCCATTTTGAACCTTCTCAAAATTTCTGTAGCACAGGCTTCTTGTGAAACAAAGATACCTTCATCACCTTGCTTTATCTCAAGACCAAGAAAATAGGACATAAGCCCCAAATCGGTCATTTCAAATTCACTCTTCATGGCCCTTTTGAACTCATCAACCATGTCACCATTACTACCCATAAAAATTAAGTCATCAACATACAAAGATAATACTAACATATCTCCATTTTCAATCTTCACATACAAAGCATGTTCATAAGGGCATTGCACAAAACCGTGTGATTTAAAGTAGTAATCAATCCGGGTGTTCCAAACTCTAGGAGCTTGTTTTAAGCCATACAAAGCCTTCTTTAATTTTAAAACTTTACCTTTACCATCTTCTTTCATGTACCCGAGGGGTTGCTCAATGTATACTTCTTCCTCCAAAACGCCATTAAGAAATGCCGACTTGATATCCATTTGATAAATGCGCCACTTTGATTGAGCCGCAAGAGAAATCAAAAGCCGAATGGTTTCCATCCGAGCCACTGGTGCAAATACCTCCTCATAATCGATGCCGGCTTGTTGCTTGTAGTCTTTTACCACCAATCTCGCTTTGTATTTCTCAATTTCGCCTTGAGGATTCATCTTCTTTTTAAAAACCCACTTGACACCAATCGCCTTATGACCTTCGGGAAGAGAGGTGAGTTCACATGTGTCATTTCTCTCAATTGCATACATCTTATCATCCATAGCGGCTCGCCACTTATCATCTACAACCGCCTCTTCAAAAGAAGTGTTATCTCCTTGAGCCAAGAGACACACCAAGTGCAACTCGCTTGTCGTCTCGTACAAGTCACGAATGCTTCTTGTTTTGGGGGTTCTTGCCTCGTCATCCGATGAAGATGCATCATGTCTTGTAATTGTTGGTGCCTCCTCATGACTGTTGGGTGGAATGTTCATCGGTGAGTGCATCTCATCTCGTGTCTTCTTATGAATAGTTTCCACCATTGCATACCAATCCCACATTGCTTCTTCATTCACCTGTACATCACGACTAATATGTATATTTTTGTTAGTGGGATCAAAAAGTTTATATGCTTTAGACTTTTCATCATACCCAACAAAGATCAACTTCAAACTTTTGTCATCCAATTTTACACGCCTTTGATCCGGTATGTGCGCATATGCTACACTACCGAAAACTTTCAAATGTGACACCGTCGGTTTTAAACCACTCCAAGCCTCTTGCGGTGTTATATTCTCCAAATTAGATGTCTTGCACCGATTTAACAAATAAACGGCACAATCTATCGCTTCCGCCCAAAATTGTTTTGGCATGTTTTTACTCTTGAGCATACTTCGGACCATGTTGAGAATAGTCCGATTCTTGCGTTCCGCGACTCCATTTTGTTGGGGTGAGTATGGCGCCGTCAAATGACGCCGTATACCATGTTCTTCACAAAAAGAATTAAATGCGGTTGAAGTAAATTCACCGCCTCGATCCGATCTCAAAACCTTGATATAAAAGCCACTTTGTTTCTCAACAAAAACTTTGAACTTCTTAAAAACTCCAAAAGCCTCCGATTTTTCTTTTAAGAAATAAACCCAAGTTTTGCGAGAAAAATCATCAATAAAAGTTAAGAAATACCGGTTTTCACCAAGTGAGCTCGGCTTGATTGGACCACAAATATCGGTATGCACCAATTCGAGGGGCTTCTTTGCTCGATATTCCGCCACTTTTGGAAAGCTATTTCTTGGATGCTTGCCAAGCACACACCCTTCACAAAACTTGTCGATAGAATCAACCAATGGCAATCCATACACCATCTTCTTACTAACCATTTCTTTTAGCCCTCCAAAATTCATGTGTCCAAACCTTAAATGTCATAACCAATCTTTTTCGACTACACAAGTCTTTAAACATGCTGCTTCAATATTCACCAAATTCAACTTAAACATTCTATTAGTGGCCATTTCAACTTGGGCAATTAACTGGTTATTTTTGTCATGCAAGTAAAGAGACCGATCTTTCATAAAAACTGTGTAACCATGTTCCAACAATTATCCCAAACTCAAAATATTGCTCTTCATTTCCGGGACATAATAAACGCTTGAAATAAACTTTTGAGTGCCATCTTTCAACTTAATCAAAATATTACATTCACCTTCTACACGCACTTTGGATGCATCACCGAAAGAAACATGGCTATCCGCTATCTCCTTCAATTCGGTAAACATATGCTTGTACCCGCACATGTGGTTGCTTGCACCCGTGTCGAGATACCACACATTCTCCTTCTCGGGACCGTTTTCCTTGTTAGCTAATAACACCACATCATTGTTCTCGGTTTCCTCCTTGGCTACAAAGTTAGCATTCTCCTCCACCTTCTTTTTGGAATAGCACTCACTTGCGTAATGACCGTATTTGCCACAATTATAACAATCGATATTGTACCGATTTGTTCGGCCACCTCTTCCACGACCGCGTCCTCTACCACGTGTAGGGTTGTTGGTACTTCTTTCTTCATTTTCAGCTTGTGCACGACCTTCTCCTCGTCCTTGGCCGTGCCCACGGCCTCGACCTCGACCTCGGCCTCATCCTCGACTTCGGCCTCCTTTGTCATTCCCCTTTTGATTTGAGAAAAACTTTGCTTGCAATACTTGATCCACCGGCTCTTGTTGGTTTCTCTTCATTCTCTCCTCATGAGCCACCAAAGACCCATTCAACTCATTAACCGTCATGGAGTCGATGTCCTTGGACTCTTCAATCGCCGCCACCACATGATTGAATTTTGCATTGAGAGATCGCAAAATTTTCTCTACTACTCTCACATCTTCTATCTTTTCACCAAGCCTCTTCATTTGATTGACCACCGCCAATATTAGGGTGAAGTAGTCACCTATAGACTCACTCTCCTTCATCACAATCGACTCGAACTTAGCCCTTAGAGTTTGTAGTCGTACCTTCTTCACTTTTTCAGCTCCAACCACCGAGTTGCGAAGAATCTCCCATGCATCCTTCGCTCGCGTCTCATTGGCAACCTTCTCGAACATGTCATCATCCAGCCCTTGATGGATGATACTCATGTCTCTTCTTTTGCAAGGCGGCTAATTGAGCTACCCTAAGCCCCGTCTCATCTTTGGGATCTTCGTAGCCGTTTTCGACAATGTCCCAAAAGCCATAAGCGCCAATGATAGCCTTCATTCGCAGCGACCATTTATCATAATTGGTTTTGGTTAGAACTGGATATTGGAAGGAAATATTAGAACTTTTGGTAGCCATGTTAACGTGGCTCTGATACCACTTTGATAACTTTGATTAGAAGAGAATGGTGGATATCACACTTTGAGATAAGAGAAGAGATGGATAAAATAAGTTTTTCTTTCTATTAGAAACTCTTACAATTTTCTTACTTCTTACAACAACAGAATACAACTCCTTTTATAGCCTAAAACAAAATAAAACTCTAGAAATTCGCATTAAAAACAGAATATCAAACAACT
Organism: x Bolboschoenoplectus mariqueter; assembly: GCA_037678475.1. Taxonomy (NCBI): domain Eukaryota; kingdom Viridiplantae; phylum Streptophyta; class Magnoliopsida; order Poales; family Cyperaceae; genus x Bolboschoenoplectus; species x Bolboschoenoplectus mariqueter. The sequence continues at coordinate 3,562,726 of CM075258.1, read as the reverse complement.
TCTGTTTCAGCTGACATCTTTTCACTAAAACAATAATAACTCTCTGTAGAGAACTCCAAACGACTTGGAATTTGAACCATTGGAAACTACACTTCAAAAGCTTTAAAAACCATAGATCATTTGTAAAAAATAACTGTCGTTTGCCCATTCAAATCCCTTCATCAATCAGTATTAAAATTCTAACCGCTGCTGGAATTTTAAGAGTTCCACTACTTTTTCTTATTTACTTCACTTAATTACATATATTAAGTTTATTATTTCAACATGTTTGCTATAAATATTGGTAATTTAATACATTATTTATACTTTGAAAAAAAAATTATTTCCGAATTATATTTGTATTGTACCCGAAATTCGATCTCATCGTATAATTCAGTCTAACACATAGCTTGCTTATGCGTGGTCCCCTTTCAATTCGCAAACGAACCAAAAAAAAGAAAAATCAAGCTCCATACACACAAAATGCGTCCACACATTAATCAATTTGCCTATAAATAATATGCTCTTCCTGTAAAAGTTTCAGAACAAGCCTTTCCAAGCAAAATGGTCACCGCAATCCTAACAATTTGCCTCCTCATGATCAGCTGTGCTGACTACTCTGAAGCTTACATTCATGAATCTGACAAATACGTCGACGTATGGAACCGATTCGGAACGGAGGCAGATGAATTCCAGATGGACTCCGTTATACACCACCGGATTCTGCAGGAAAGTTCAAAGTACATAACCAATGATGCGCTAATTCCAGGTAAACCAGCACCATGCGGTCATCATTGTCCTCCTGGAAAACCTTACACACGGCCATGCAGAAATGACAAACATTGTCCTCCTTACAAGTGATGTACTTTGTTCGCTGCAATTGTGTATTTGTCTTTAACTGTGTGTGTTCGCTTAAGTTTCAACTGTTATGTCCGCTTGATTCATCTAAAGTTGGATCCAAGGTGTAACATGTTCACTTACCAGCGGAAGTGTATCTTAATTTTGGCCTTAGAAACTCATTGTAAGCCGAGATTCTCAATAATGTCTATTTTTGTCCTTCATTTTGGAAATTATTTATTTGTGTATTTGTTTAAGGGTAGGGGTCAGGTCTTTTTTTGTGCCCATGTGAGTTTGGATGCATGGTTTTTAGAGGTTATTTCAATTAGCCATCCATCACTTGATCTATTAGGCATTTATCGTTTATTTTGAGAATTATTATTTCATCTAACAAGGGAAAGAATCAGAAGATGTCTAAAAGTTGGTCGTTCAAACAGGTATAAAAGAAAGGATGAATTTATCAACTATGGCATACCCTACATATCAGGAGAAAAATATTAAGGCAACCGGCCAGAAAGAGATTCAAGGTTTTTAAAAAATACATACTATAATATAGTAATATTATAAGAATTGAACAACGTAGACACTTGAGACGTACCATCTAGCCATGTACCCATATATATAGTACAGTTCTCTTATTAGTATATCTCTCATCTAAGGTTTATCTGATCCATTCTACAACTAACAGCTTAAGTTTCAACCCCTCATACGCTAGATGCAAGCAAGCAGAGGCCCTATCATTATCAAAATAACAGACAAAGAGAAAAGACAGCAGTCAGAATTTAATAGCTAGGTAAATTTATTAAGTCACTATATTTGGTCCTTCCTTAACAAGTTAGTTCAAGATAAATTACATAATTTCTCTAATTTTATAGAGATCATTACGGCTCAAATTTGCATAGATACCAAAGAGGATGACTACAAAATTGTTGTTAGATTTTAAATTTTTTAATATAGGTAGAGAGATAGCGACAAGTGACATGAGACGAGTCAAGCTTGATATTAGAAAGGATTTGACCATTTGATGATTGATACAGGGGCTGCTTTTAGCCCATTTGGGTAATTTGGGCCTGTTTAGAATTTGGACTTGTCATGAGTTGAGTAATTTCTCTTGCTAACGGGCTAAGCTGGGCCAGTTTATTTTTGGGACAGGCCTTATTTTGTGTTCTTTTTTATCAATTTCTTCAATTTTGTGGGGACCTTTTTCAGATATTGAACGAGGAATATATATATATAAATTTTGGGGCAAATAAACTTTTGTTTAGCTTGCTTAATTAATATGCCCACTTAGAAAACACTCTTGGCCCAGAGAAAAGTTTGTGCAATAGGAGAGATCATTTTTTGCTTTATCTTTTTGTGCCCTTTTTCTTTATAATGCTCGTACCTAACGGAGCTTTTCCAACAACAAAAAAATGAATCCAATTTATGTTAATAAATAAAATTAACTATTATAAGCCTATGTAATATTGCATGCTTGAAAGTGAACGGCAATCCAAAATATCTTGAAGCCATGACTAATAGGGAAGAGCAAGTGATCGTAATATCTCTAGGATTGTATACGACAAATGTCTTGCAGATGGATAAAATTTTCATAAAGAAATATAGCTAGGTTGAAATTCTACATTTTGTATATATATTAATTGGATGTATTTCCATATATAATGATTGGCTCTAACAATAATTTGATAGAGAAAAATATATTTAACAAATGTATATAAACTTGGCATTGCTCTTTTTCGATAATGCTTCATCTTAATTTGCATTACACGTGGTTAATTGTTGGTACCAGCCTCTTTAATCTTTACAGATAATGACATTTCAACAGCCAATTCAATTGGATGGTCCGATCAAAGCAGAGAAAGAAATATGCCCGTCACTTTTTTTTTTTTTCTTTTCTCCATTGCCAAAGTGCACACTTATTGGCGTGATGCAGAGTGAACCTTAATTGCCTACAATAAAGAAAAATTATTCTTTAAAAAATATGAAGACAAATTGAATTATATGTAAAAAAAACATAACAAACATATATGTCTAAAATAATTGGTTAAGAGTAGCATTCTTTAATCTAGTGATAAAGATAATATTCTTTGTGTAAAGTGTCGTAGATTTAAAACCAATAACTTTATAGATATTTAAATTTAAGTGGTTTAACGTAGATTTAAAACCAATAACTTTGACTTGCTCTGGCTTAATGGTAGTCTTTCTGTTATATTTAATAAGCGTGCATGATTGTGTTGCCAATGTATTAATTAATATATTATATATATGCTTCTTAAGTAAATCATTTGGTGTTGACGTAGTTTGTGTTTTAGCTGACAAAAAAATCTTCTAGTCCCCTCTTCTAGTTTATACTGTGATATTTTTTCCTCCCTATAACATAATTTTGGACTTGACAGGAATAGCATATTGAATGTTCCATGTAGACTTTAGGATTTATTGCTATATATATAACAAAAGTTCATTTATATACTATATATGTTGGAGTCGGATGATTGCTGATATGACTTTTGTAAGAAATTTAATAGCTTCAAATATAAATTATAATATTACTTTAATTCTTTTAAGCCTTAATCCTACCCACCGTAATATCATATATCATGATGTATAAAGGGCACAATGAATAGTCTTTTAGGATATCTGATGACATTTATACAGACAATCAAACTCCGAACAATATCAAAGATTTAATAAAACTATGGTATACGTGTTATACAAGCTTCTGCACCAATTTATAATAAGTGGATTTCATAAAAAACTAACAAGTAATGAGGGACTTGTATAAAGTCGGAACAAAACTTTCGGAATTGCATGGAAATCCTATATGGATTATGTCTGGATCCACATCCTCTATTACATTATACCGTATAGCGCAGTGTGTGATTCGTCCGATTACATTGAAATTCATGTAAAATAAATATAAAAAAATCATCTTATAATCTATCTATCCATGCATTCAACACTAATTTATAGCCTTTCATAAAGTTGGTACAGAACTTTTGAACTTGCATGGAAAGCTCAATTCGGATAATATTATCATGTTATGCTTATTTGGCATTTACATCCTATATATATAAAACCGACTTATCATTTCGGCTTAATTGGGAGCAAAATTGCAATAGTACTATATCAGCATCTTTGCTCTCTTCTCCTTGTATACGCAAAATACTTTAGCCCATTATGGAAAATGTGAGCCTGTTAAGAATTTAAACTTGTCACGAGTTAAATTAATCTCTTGCTAACGGGCCAGGCCGGGTCGCTTTTGGGACAGGCCTTATTTTGTGTTCTTTTTCATCAATTTGTTCAATTTTATGGGGACCTTTTTCAGATATTAATTGAACGAGGAATATATACATATTATAAAATTTGGGGCAAATAATTAGCTTGGTTAATATGCCCGCTTAGAAAACACTCTTGGCCCAGAGAAAAGTTTGTGCAATAAGCGAAGTCATTTTTTGCTTTATCTTTTTGCAGCTTTTTTTCTTTAACGATGCTCGTACCTAACGGAGCTTTTCCAACAAAAAAGAAAAAAAATGAATCCAATTGTGATTTGTGAGTGCCAATCATAGAACTTTTGTGGTAATACCACTATTTCAGAGAGAGAAAAAAGACAGTCTAACTAAAATCCGGTTAAGATAAAGAGAAAAGTTTCAATGTCATAAATTTTTTTGTGTCGCAAATTCACTTTTTAATTTATATTTTAAAATTTGACACTCAAATTTCCGATCCAAATCTTTGATCTTGTTCATTTTCATAATAGAAGTATGTCTGTAAAACTTCATGATTTTTAAAGTTCATTTTAGACTATATCAAATGAACACAAAGTGAATGGATGTAGTTAACTATGATTGATTAAATTTAATGCATTTATTTTGTGATCATTTGATCTGACATAAAATGAACTTTAAAAATTATGAAACTTTACATGTATATTTCTTCGATGAAAATTAACAAGATCAATGGTTCGGATTCAAAAATTAAGTGTCTAATTTTAAAATATAAATTAAAAAATTAGTTTGTAAAATCTTATGACATTAAAAACTTGAAACCCTCCTCTAAAATAAATAGTATATATTCTCCAACAGCCATTAGGAACTCTCTGAAACAAGAAAACGATGGGCTCTAACAATAATTTGATAGAGAAAAATATATTTCACAAATGTATATAAACTATGTCATTCTACATATCAGGACAAACATACAGGACAAACCGGCCAGAAAGAGAAAAGAGAGAAATTTCAAATATTCATAACATAATATAGTAATGAAAATGAACTCCATAGGCACTTGAGATGTACCATCTAGCCATGCATGATGCATGTACCCATATATCTAGTATAACTCTGTTATTAGTATGTCGCTCATCTAAGTTTAATTAATCGGATTCATTTTACAACAAGAGCAAGATTCCGCTGCCACATATTTCGAATGCCCCCAAAAGTCACAAAATCGCAACCTTTAAATACATACTAGATCTGTGGTCTCGATTAAACTTGCAGTCGCTCTTCATTAAATGTTGCCTTTGTTGTTGTACCATGTAATTCCGCATATTAATGAGAGAATGCGAACAGATTGGAAATAATGGGTCTTTAATTAGATTGTTGTTGTACCATGTAATTCCGCATATTAATGTTGATTTGTGGTATTTTGTGGCATTAAATATATGTGGCAGTTGAACCTTGCTCCTACAACAAACATATGTATACATATAATATATCTAATGACTATCATGTTATCAGGTAATCAAGGTAACAGACTGGTCAAGTGGATTAGAGTGAAACGTGCGTTCAATTAACCACCAAAATTAATTAAATGAACAAGATTTTTCTCACCTATTTATTGATGGAAGACGTTGATGACAATTTTTAAATGTCCATTTAAATCGTATTCTACTTTTAAGTTACTACCTAGGTTGGCAAATGGCAATGTTACCGAGGGAGATCAGCTCTTTACATTTCCTGATGGCAAATTGAGGCAGGGGAGCAAGCGCACTTGTTAACTGGATGAGATGCAACGATAGCTTTTTATATACTACAGGATGGATGCATCTTTGCATTTCGTGTTTTTTGGAGTTCACAGGTTGCACTTAATATATAATTAAGCAGGTTTTGGCCTTAATTCATACTGTATAGAAGGGTCTTAATTAATATAGGGGTTTGTGGTTGTGGTAGTATAATTAATGAGGATATGGATAAGGATATATGAAGGAACATATATAGAGCTAGCTCAATATCACTCATTAAACATATTTGAAAATTTGAAAAAAATAGAAAAATCAGAAAAAATAGAATGTATTTCATAGAATGAAGGAATTTTTTTTATAATAATATATATTTTTTTAAATATACCTGTAACAACTATTAAAAATATATTATAATAGTTATTTTTTAAAATTTCATAGACATGTCTAGACGTGTCACGTGCCAGCTAGATACTTGAAAACACCGTGCCATGCTGTAATCAGTGCACTTATCGCCTAACATGACACTTGTAAGGACACAGCATGTGACACGTCAAACACGGCACATCTAAACACGCATGCCGTGTTTTGACCTTGTCCGAACACGTGCAATCTATATCGTGCCCACATGTCATGTGCTTTTATTAATGCACTAGCGGGACGTAACAAAATTAAGTTATTGAATTGGGCCCTGCCTCTACAAAGTTTCCCAAGCAAACCTCAATGCTGCCCATTACCGTGCTCGCTACAGTAGTTGCGTGTAATTTCTGTCCGCTTGATTTCCTAAAATAGCTACCCACTTCAGAGGATATGGACTCACATTTGTGACTGTGACTCCATGAGAGAAGTTTTTGAACTTAATTAGGCCTAACGCACTAAGTTCTACAGTTGCCAATTTAGGATCATTGTTCTACATTTAAATTGTAAATTATAGATTTTATGTATTGATTTTAATATTATTTATCCTTACAATTGGAAAAATAATATTAAAATTGGATACACAATATACTCTGACTACCAGAAAAGCAAATGACTAAATAGGCTTAAATTTTTATTTTAGAAGTTTCATAGTAGTCTAACTATATAAAATAAAGTCCATGTAAACATCACATCAGATTATGTTAGAATTTCGGATGAAAAAGTTCACAGAATAACTAAATATGAATAAACATCAAAGTTCGGTGACTAAAAATTTAATAATCAAATATGAATATAAAAAAAATTTAGTGACCTCTCAGAAAATTTACCCGTTAAGCTATAAATCTATAATGCTATTTGTTATACCCTATTCAATGGCCAATTATTGGGCTATGTTTTATCACTGAAGATATCAGTTTATTGACTCATTATTATAATATCAAGGTGTAAAATGTAAAATGTTTTAAAAATTGTGAACTAATAATATAAAAACATTTGACTCTCAAGAGTTATTAATGTTTTAACAACTTCTCTGATGGAGTCACGGTCACAAACACAGGGGCAGGGCTCAGTTCAATAACTTAATTTTGTTATGTGCCGCTGTATAGGAAGCTGAGGAGGCGCAAACGTACGTGCAAACAATTTAACCCTAATCAACAGCCAATTTGTCTTATCATCTGCATGAATATATATAGCTGTTATATATCAATAATATTATAGAGAGGAAACAAAAACATGTTGGTACCATCACAACTATATATATATGTGTGTGCGCGCGTGCTGCCATCTGTGGGACAGCAATGGTCAAGACGTGTAATTTATGCCAGGTCCCATTAATTTAGCATGAATAGTAAAAAGTATAAGCTATGGAATATATTATTTATTCATTTTCTACAATAACTCAAGCTGTTCACTCCAAAACTAACAAAAATTTCAATTAGTTGAGGCTGTTACAAAATATATATCAATGATCAAGTGTATTTTCGTGAAAATTAAAAGTTGGGGGGTGGGAGGGCAATATTGATAATTAATTAATTGTGCTACATTGCAAAGTACCGATCGAGTCTATTGTGCTTGACTTCAATTTTTTAATTTGTAATTTTGAACGACAAATTTAAGATATTTAATGTGATTTGACCACAATCAAAATAATTTTTTCATTAACTTTTTAGTTTTTACTATTTTCTGGATAGATAGAGAGGAAATTATTATTTTTATGAATTTTAGAGCAGCGAATAGCAATATTTTGTCCATCTAAAAGATAATTGGACGTTTTAAAAATATAAAGGTTAGCTTTGGAGTATCATTTTTTTTTAATAATTACGATTGCTACCTTTATTTGATGCAGTAAACAATTGATTCAATTTTTATCGTTGGCTCTAGGTTCCCAAGAATAAGGTTGAGATAACAAGAGGATGGGATTCAGACGAAGTACTCTGATCTGAGTGTTTAGGATTTAGGGTTTAAGGTTTAGAATTTTGGAAAGAGAGAATTATAATGGAAGTTTAAATGTACAATTTGGACATATCAACTAATAAAAATTGTTGAGTTTTTATAATGAATTATGTATTCTTTTAATTGAAAAAATGTTCTTCAAAAAAACTGATCGACACTAATCAATATATCGGTGTCGGTTTTACAAAAAAAATCTGATTCTACTAGTAACAAAAACATATATCAAAAGAGCCAACAATGGTTTCAGTTATTTTAAGGAACCGACGCTGAAAATCAATAAAAAGGATTTAAATTTATTCATTTTTTAATAAATACAATGTTCCTTAGTGTCGACTCTTTTGATACATTTACAGCCGGCTGTAAAACTAACATTATTTACTATAAACAGTGTCGGCTTAATCTGTGTCAGTAGTTTTTCCGATACTGATGACTCTTTACATCCAGCACTAATTAGCTATTATGTAGTAGTGTTTATAAACTAAACTAAAAGAAGTTAATAAGTTTTCTGTGATCAACTTATTTAACATTTGAGTTAGTTATATAAATATTTCAAAGAACCAACTAAAATGGACAATATAAAGATTATATATGGTAAAAAAATTATTTAATTATTGATTGATGTTTGTATTATTCAAAAGTATTCATTAACTGAATTTGTGTTTGTTTGCTATAAATATTGGTAATTTAATACATTATTTGTACTTTGAAAAAAAAATTATTTCCGAATTATATTTGTATTATACCCGATATTCGATCTCACCATATAATTCCCAAGCCCTTCAGTTTTCACTCTGTGTGACAGTGGCAATTGGCCAACATTTTTCTTTGCTAATTGAGATATGCTTATTGTTTAACGCAGATTGATGAATTTGTTTAAAAAATAGATCCGTTAATCAAGTCCATTGAATATATCATATATGGGGTCTAATTTGCTTAACTATTTCAGTCTAACATATAGCTTGCTTATGCGTGGTCCCCTTTCAATTCGCAAACGAACCAAAAAAAGAGAAAAATCAAGCTCCATACACACAAAATGCGTCCACACATTAATCAATTTGCCTATAAATAATATGCTCTTCCTGTAAAAGTTTCAGAACAAGCCTTTCCAAGCAAAATGGCCACCACAATCCTAACAATTTGCCTCCTCATGATCAGCTGTGCTGACTACTCTGAAGCTTACATTCATGAATCTGACAAATACGTCGACGTATGGAACCGATTCGGAACGGAGGCAGATGAATTCCAGATGGACTCCGTTATACACCACCGGATTCTGCAGGAAAGTTCAAAGCATTTAGCCACTCGAACGCTAGATCCAAATAAACCAGCATCATGCGGTAATCATTGTCCGCCTGGACAATCTTACACACGGCCATGCAACAACGGAACCGTTGTCCTACTTACAAGTGATGTACTTTGTTCGCTGCAATTGTGTATTTGTATTTAACTATGTTTGCTCGCTTAAGTTTCAACTGTTATGTCCGCTTGATTCATCTAAAGTTGGATCCAAGGTGTAACATGTTCACTTACCAGCGGAAGCGTCTCTTAATTTTGGCCTTAGAAACTCATTGTAAGCCGAGATTTTCAATAATGTCTATTTTTGTCCTTCATTTTGGAAATTATTTATTTATGTATTTGTTTAAGGGTAGGGGTCAGCTCTCTCTTTGTGCCCATGTGAGTTTGGATGCATGGTTTTTAGAGGTTATTTCAATTAGCCATCCATCACTTGATCTATTAGACCATTTATCGTTTATTTTGAGAATTATTATTTCATCTAACAAGGGAAAGAATCAGAAGATGTCTAAACGTTGGTCGTTCAAACAGGTATAAAAGAAAGGATGAATTTATCAACTATGGCATAACCTACATATCAGGAGAAAAATATTAAGGCAACCGGCCAGAAAGAGATTAAAGGTTTTTAAAAAATACATACTATAATATAGTAATATTATAAGAATTGAACAACGTAGACACTCTAGACGTACCATCTAGCCATGTACCCATATATATAGTACAGTTCTCTTATTAGTATATCTCTCATCTAAGGTTTATCTGATCCATTCTCCAACTAACAGCTTAAGTTTCAACCCCTCATACGCTAGATGCAAGCAAGCAGAGGCCCTATCATTATCAAAATAACAGACAAAGAGAAAAGACAGCAGTCTGAATTTAATAGCTAGGTAAATTTATTAAGTCACTATATTTGGTCCTTCCTTAACAAGTTAGTTCAAGATAAATTACATAATTTCTCTAATTTTATAGAGATCATTACGGCTCAAATTTGCATAGATACCAAAGAGGATGACTACAAAATTGTTGTTCGATTTTAAATTTTTTAATATAGGTAGAGAGATAGCGACAAGTGACATGAGACGAGTCAAGCTTGATATTAGAAAGGATTTGACCATTTGATGATTGATACAGGGGCTGCTTTTAGCCCATTTGGGTAATTTGGGCCTGTTTAGAATTTGGACTTGTCATGACTTGAGTAATTTCTCTTGCTAACGGGCTGGGCTGGGCCAGTTTATTTTTGGGACAGGCCTTATTTTGTTTTCTTTTTTATCAATTTCTTCAATTTTGTGGGGACCTTTTTCAGATATTGAACGAGGAATATATATATATAAATTTTGGGGCAAATAAACTTTTGTTTAGCTTGCTTAATTAATATGCCCACTTAGAAAACACTCTTGGCCCAGAGAAAAGTTTGTGCAATAGGAGAGATCATTTTTTGCTTTATCTTTTTGTGCCCTTTTTCTTTATAATGCTCGTACCTAACGGAGCTTTTCCAACAACAAAAAAATGAATCCAATTTATGTTAATAAATAAAATTAACTATTATAAGCCTATGTAATATTGCGTGCTTGAAAGTGAACGGCAATCCAAAATATCTTGAAGCCATGACTAATAGGGAAGAGCAAGTGATCGTAATATCTCTAGGATTGTATATGACAAATGTCTTGCACATGGATAAAATTTTCATAAAAAAATATAGCTAGGTTGAAATTCTACATTTTGTATATATATTAATTGGATGTATTTCCATATATAATGATTGGCTCTAACAATAATTTGATAGAGAAAAATATATTTAACAAATGTATATAAACTTGGCATTGCTCTATTTCGATAATGCTTCATCTTAATTTGCATTACACGTGGTTAATTGTTGGTACCAGCCTCTTTAATCTTTATAGATAATGACATTTCAAAAGCCAATTCAATTGGATGATCCGATCAAAGCAGAGAAAGAAATATGCCCGTCACCTTTTTTTTCTTTTCTTTTTTCAATTGCCTAAGTGCACACTTATTGGCGTGATGCAGAGTGAACCTTAATTGCCTACAATAAAGAAAAATTATTCTTTAAAAAATATGAAGACAAATTGAATTATATGTAAAAAAAAACATAACAAACATACATGTCTAAAATAATTGGTTAAGAGAATCAGCCTTTAATCTAGTGGTGAAGATAATATTATTTGTTTAAAAGGTCGTAGATTTGAAACCCAGAACTTTATGGACATTTAAATATAAGTGGTTTAACCTTGATCTTTATTTCAAAAAAAAATAATTACTTAAGATATTTCTTTTCATATGAGTTCTCATACGTTCAAAATATAGTCTTAACATTGGAACAATTAGGACTTTCACATTCATCTTATTTTAACACAAAAAACAAGTCCAAAACTAGCACTATGAGTCTATGAAACAAAACAGAAACTAATCTATATATAAAATTAAAACACTCAAATGTACAGCATACTATGTTTTGAAGTTAAAGACAAACTAAATTCAAAGGTTAATTCTTTTGCTGCTCTTATAATTAACTCCCATCAATTCAACCCAATTAGCATCAAATTTTGTCCAGTTCAGGTTTTGTTGGCGTTGGGTACTTGGAGACGAAATATTATTTTCCAATTGAATACACTGCACGGGCGGGACCACAAAAAATCCAGTCGGAAGGTTAAGAGTTCCCACATTCTTCATATTTTCTAGTACTATATATATGATGGGAATTGGAAGGAAGCTCCTCACAGAGACAATGATGAGAAAAGAAACCCTTCTCATTTGTTTCCTTGTTCTCTTCATAAACATTGCTGATGTTACTTCAAAAGCCCATGCTCAAGTAGGCTATAATGCTTTTAGTAATGCGACCAACTACGTTAGTCAGGGACTCCGACATACATCGGAGGATTTTAGCGGATGGTGCAGGTTACCAATCTTTAAATCCGAACAGGCCTGCGGTTGCCAACCCTACGCCTGGTGCTTCATTTTTGTATATTTCATTATGACATAATAAGCATGCATAATTTATAAAGACATTGAAAATATTCCTAAATGTCCAATATGTTCATACATTAAACAAATTGTAAATGTAAATTGTAAACAACCCAAAAAATCTATCGTACAATTATATAATATTAATACTTGATACCAATAATTCCGATTCGTTCATCATTGAAATAAATATACAATGTGAATATATTTTTAGTTCATCATTAAATTGCAATATAAATATTTTTTCCCCGAACTACATAAAAAAAAATTGAATAGATTTGTCATTCTATCTATATTTTAAAATTTTCAGAAATTAATAATAATATATATTATTAATTTCTAAACTTTGAAAATTCTATTTTTCCAATATTAAGAACTTTCATTATTTTATATTTTACGAATATTTATTAAGCATGCATAATTTTCTAAATATTCTTAAATGTGCAACATAAACTAAATAAAAATATTATTGCTACTAATTTTTTTAACTAAATATTATTGCTAATTGTTTATGCAAAAAAAAATTTAATTTGTACTAAATCACAAATTCTATAAATCATACTTTAATTATTTCTACTAAATTATAATTTATCTGGTAATGTCAGAGGGAAGACAGAGAGGTGGCCGAGAGTGATCAACGGCGACTCGACGGGGTGCCGACAGTGTTGCCACCTTGGAGGCAGAAGGCAGGAGGATGGCTGGTGGAGGAAGAAGGGTGGGCTGTGGGGGAGGGAGTGTGGGGGAGGAGGGTGACTAGGCTTCGGGGTGGGGGGAGAAATAGGCCCAGGGGACGGGGTATCCCCCACCGCCCCAAGTTGCTGGGACGGGCTTCCCAACACCGCCCCAAGTCACGGGTCTGCTGGGACGGGCTTCCCAACACCGCCGCCACTAACGGGTCTTGGCTTGGCCTGGCCTGCACTGATTCCGTGGCCTGAACGGATTCCGACACGTCACGGGCTGGGACGGTTCAGCCCAGTTCGGACGCGGCTCCTTTCCGCGGCCCAAGCTCTGGGACGAGCTTCACAGCCTCGTCCACTGGCATTTGCATCCGTTGGGCCTTCTCCAAGGACGTGGCTTTGAGGCCGTCCAGCCCACAATTGGACGGTTATTTCTACCCCGTCCTTCCCAAATATCAAAATTACATTTCTATTTTCCTATATATTTAATTTTTAATAATGAATTTCTTAGTTAAAAAAAATTCGGCTCGTACCTAACGGAGCTTTTCCAACAAAAGAGGAAAAAAAAATGAATCCAATTGTGATTTGTGAGTGCCAATCATAGAACTTTTGTGGTAATACCACTATTTTAGAGAGAGAAAAAAAGACAGTCTAACTAAAATCCTGTTAAGATAAAGAAAAAAGTTTCAATGTCACAAGTTTTTTTGTATCACAAACTCTCTTCTTAATTTATATTTTCAAATTTGACACTCAAATTTCGGATCCTAATCTTTGATCTTATTCATTTTCATAATAGAAGTATGAGTGTAAAACTTCATGATTTTTTAAAGTTCATTTTAGACTATATCAAATGATCGCAAAATGAATGGATATAGTTAACTATGATTGATTAAATTTAATGCATTTATTTTGTGATCATTTGATCTGACATAAAATGAACTTTAAAAATTATGAAACTTTATATGTATATTTCTTCGATGAAAATTAACAAGATCAGTGGTTCGCATTCAAAAATTAAGTGTCTAATTTTAAAATATAAATTATAAAATTAGTTTGTAAAATCTTATGACATTAAAAACTTTTGTCATTGAAACCCTCCTTTAAAATAAATAGTATATATTCTCCAACAGCCATTAGGAACTCTCTGAAACAAGAAAAGGATGGGCTCTAACAATAATTTGATAGAGAAAAATATATTTCACAAATGTATATAAACTTGGCATTGCTCTTTTTCGATAATGCTTCATCTTAATTTGCATTACACGTGGTTAATTGTTGGTACCAGCCTCTTTAATCTTTATAGATAATGACATTTCAACAGCCAATTCAATTGGATGATCCGATCAAAGCAGAGAAAGAAATATGCCCGTCACCTTTTTTTTCTTTTCTTTTCTCAATTGCCTAAGTGCACACTTATTGGCGTGATGCAGAGTGAACCTTAATTGCCTACAATAAAGAAAAATTATTCTTTAAAAAATATGAAGACAAATTGAATTATATGTAAAAAAAAACATAACAAACATACATGTCTAAAATAATTGGTTAAGAGAATCAGCCTTTAATCTAGTGGTGAAGATAATATTCTTTGTTTAAAAGGTCGTAGATTTGAAACCCAGAACTTTATGGACATTTAAATATAAGTGGTTTAACCTTGATCTTTATTTCAAAAAAAAATAATTACTTAAGATATTTCTTTTCATATGAGGTCTCATACGTTCAAAATATAGTCTTAACATTGGAACAATTAGGACTTTCACATTCATCTTATTTTAACACAAAAAACAAGTCCAAAACTAGCACTATGAGTCTATGAAACAAAACAGAAACTAATCTATATATAAAATTAAAACACTCAAATGTACAGCATACTATGTTTTGAAGTTAAAGACAAACTAAATTCAAAGGTTAATTCTTTTGCTGCTCTTATAATTAACTCCCATCAATTCAACCCAATTAGCATCAAATTTTGTCCAGTTCAGGTTTTGTTGGCGTTGGGTACTTGGAGACGAATCATTATTTTCCAATTGAATACACTGCACGGGCGGGACCACAAAAAATCCAGTCGGAAGGTTAAGAGTTCCCACATTCTTCATATTTTCTAGTACTATATATATGATGGGAATTGGAAGGAAGCTCCTCACAGAGACAATGATGAGAAAAGAAACCCTTCTCATTTGTTTCCTTGTTCTCTTCATAAACATTGCTGATGTTACTTCAAAAGCCCATGGACAAGTAGGCTATAATGCTTTTAGTAATGCGACCAACTACGTTAGTCAGGGACTTGACTTGTCGGAAGAGCTTCAGATGGACTCCGACATACATCGGAGGATTTTATCGAGCGGTATGAAGCATAATAATCCTTTAAATGCAAACCGTCCGTTTGGCAAGGGTAAGAGGGGTGAGCCGTACACCGGTCGGACGTGTGCTCCGCGCTATCATTGCGGGTGAATTTTATGTCAGGAAAAAAATTATAAAATAAGAAAATATTTCAATAAATTCGGAAAATAAGAAGAACCGCGTTCTGAAAGTACGGTCTTATTTAGAAATGCCGCTTTATCAGAGTGCAGCCTCTCACGAGAAGGCTACTTTCTCAAAGTGCGATCCCTTTCGAAAACAAAAACAGGAAAAAAAGAGAAATGATGGAGAAAAGAGAAAAGAAGGGAAAATACAAGAAGTTCTCTGTGAAAGCCACACTCTAATAATGAGATTCTTCTGATTTTCAAATTTTTCCGAAATATTTTTATTGTTTTATAATTCGTTTTTTTATTTTTTTTTCCAACACAAAAATCACACTATCATTGCAGCACCCACGGAAACTAGCTAGCTTATAATTTTGACTTGCTCTGGCTTAATGGTAGTCTTTCTGTTATATTTAATAAGCGTGCATGATTGTGTTGCCAATGTATTAATTAATATAATATATATATGCTTCTTAAGTAAATCATTTGGTGTTGACGTAGTTTGTGTTTTAGCTGACAAAAAAATCTTCTAGTCCCCTCTTCTAGTTTATACTGTGATATTTTTTTCTCCCTATAACATAATTTTGGACTTCACAGTAATAGCATATTGAATGTTCCATGTAGACTTTAGGATTTATTGCTATATATATAACAAAAGTTCATTTATATACTATATATGTTGGAGTCGGATGATTGCTGATATGACTTTGGTAAGAAATTTAATAGCTTCAAATATAAATTATAATATTACTTTAATTCTTTTAAGCCTTAATCCTACCCACCATAATATCATATATCATGATGTATAAAGGGCACAATGAATAGTCTTTTAGGATATCTGATGACATTTATACAGACAATCAAACTCCCAACAATATCAAAGATTTAATAAAACTATGGTATACTTGTTGTACAAGCTTCTGCACCAATTTATAATAAGTGGATTTCATAAAAAACTAACAAGTAATGAGGGACTTGTATAAAGTCGGAACAAAACTTTCGGAATTGCATGGAAATCCTATATGGATTATGTCTGGATCCACATCCTCTATTACATTATACCGTATAGCGCAGTGTGTGATTCGTCCGATTACATTGAAATTCATGTAAAATAAATCTAAAAAAATCATCTTATAATCTATCTATCCATGCATTCAACACTAATTTATAGCCTTTCATAAAGTTGGTACAGAACTTTTGAACTTGCATGGAAAGCTCAATTCGGATAATATTATCATGTTATGCTTATTTGGCATTTACATCCTATATATATAAAACCGACTTATCATTTCGGCTTAATTGGGAGCAAAATTGCAATAGTACTATATCAGCATCTTTGCTCTCTTCTCCTTGTATACGCAAAATACTTTAGCCCATTATGGAAAATGTGAGCCTGTTAAGAATTTAAACTTGCCATGAGTTAAATTAATTTCTCTTGCTAACGGGCCGGGCCGGGTCGCTTTTGGGACAGGCCTTATTTTGTGTTCTTTTTCATCAATTTGTTCAATTTTATGGGGACCTTTTTCAGATATTAATTGAACGAGGAATATATATATATTATAAATTTTGGGCAAATAATTAGCTTGGTTAATATGCCCACTTAGAAAACACTCTTGGCCCAGAGAAAAGTTTGTGCAATAAGCGAAGTCATTTTTTGCTTTATCTTTTTGCAGCTTTTTTTCTTTAACGATGCTCGTACCTAACGGAGCTTTTCCAACAAAAAAGAAAAAAAATGAATCCAATTGTGATTTGTGAGTGCCAATCATAGAACTTTCGTGGTAATACCACTATTTCAGAGAGAGAAAAAAGACAGTCTAACTAAAATCCGGTTAAGATAAAGAAAAAAGTTTTAATGTCACAAGTTTTTTTGTACCACAAACTCTCTTCTTAATTTATATTTTCAAATTTGACACTCAAATTTCGGATCCTAATCTTTGATCTTATTCATTTTCATAATAGAAGTATGAGTGTAAAACTTCATTATTTTTTAAAGTTCATTTTAGACTATATCAAATGATCGCAAAGTGAATGGATGTAGTTAACTATGATTGATTAAATTTAATGCATTTATTTTGTGATCATTTGATCTGATATAAAATGAACTTTAAAAATTATGAAACTTTACATATATATTTCTTCGATGAAAATTAACAAGATCAATGGTTCGGATTCAAAAATTAAGTGTCTAATTTTAAAATATAAATTAAAAAATTAGTTTGTAAAATCTTATGACATTAAAAACTTGAAACCCTCCTCTAAAATAAATAGTATATATTCTCCAACAGCCATTAGGAACTCTCTGAAACAAGAAAACGATGGGCTCTAACAATAATTTGATAGAGAAAAATATATTTCACAAATGTATATAAACTTAATTTGCATTACACGTGGTTAATTGTTGGTACCAGCATCTTTAATCTTTATAGATAATGACATTTCAACAGCCAATTCAATTGGATGATCCAATCAAAGCAGAGAAAGAAATATGCCCGTCACTTTTTTTTTCTTTTCTTTTCTCAATTGCCTAAGTGCACACTTATTGGCGTGATGCAGAGTGAAGCTTTAATCTCCTACAATAAAAAATATTATTCTTTTTTTAATATGAAGACAATTGAATAATATAAAAAAAAACATAACAAACATACATGTCTGAAATTATTAGTTAAGAGAATCAATATTTGATCTAGTGATAAAAATTGTTATTCGTATGAAAAATCACAGGTTTGAAACTCATATTGAGGATCTTTTATAATATTTAAATTTGAATAATTTGATCTTATCCTTATCTCAAAAAGAATAATCTCAAAAAGAATAATTAGTTAAGATATTTCTTTTCATATGAGGTCTCACAACAGTTTAAAATATTGTATTAATGTTGGAAGGATTAAGACTTTCACCTTCGTCTCATTATAATATATAGAAAAAAAGATATATAAGTGCAAAACTAATACTATGAAATAAAATACAAACTATTATATATAAAATTCAAACATGCATGATTTGAATTAGATCAATTCTTTTGCGGCTCTTATTATAACTTATTCCCATCAATAGCAAACATGCATGATTTGAATCAGGGTTAACATTTTCCACACCTGACGGTGCCAATTGGCCAACAGTTTTCTTTGTTAATTGAGATATTTGTGCTTAATGCAAACTGATGAATTTGTTTAAAAATGAGTAATTCTTACGTACGTTCAACTTTTGTAGTATATCTAACTTTTATAGTATTTTTTTCAGAAATATTGCTTAAATTTAAAAAAAATAAAATCATAAATGTAGTTCTAATTATTTGGATAAAATATGTATTAAATTTGGATTAATTTGAAAGAGATTTTTCTTCAATCAAATAATTTTAAAATTTTAATACTGGAGTTTTATATATTCTAATACATCTCAATAATACGTATATAAAAAATTATTAATTTTAACTTTGTTATAATGGTCATCAAGAGAGTGAATTAAATCACAAAATTTGGTCCGTTGATTTTTGTTAGTGCTTGATGCATATCAAAATAAAGTTGATGCATGATATCTACAACATATTCAATTAATTAGTTTTATTATTTAAGAGTTTAAAAAAAAGATATTTGAAATTTATTTTCATAATCATTATTATGACACCAATAACCATAAACATTGAATCCCTATTCTTTCAAAAATACATAATATAATATAGTGATGTTATAAGAATTGAACTCGTAGACACTTGAGATGTAATATCTAGCCATGCATGTACCCATATATATAGTATAATTCTGTTATTAGTACTATATCTCTCATCTAAGTTTATTTGATCCATTCTACGACAAATAACTTAAGTTTTAACCTCTCATGCATGCGCTGAATTTGTATTCTCTGTTACGCTGTATCATACATCATAGTATATTGTCCATCTGATCATATTGAAATTTGTGCACTATAATTCTCAAAAAAAATTTCTATAAAGTTTTGACCAGTCACGTTGAGATCCATGTGATTACATTGAGATCCGTGCGATCACAACATAACATAGTGCTACGAAGCATAAAATAAAAATTCTCATGCGCTAGATGCAAGTAAGCATAGGTCCTCAATGATGTCCATCTTTAGCTATTTCTAGACCGTTGGGCCCAAGGCCCTATCATTATCAAAATAACAAACAAAAACAAAAGACAGCAGTCAGAATTAAATAGGTAAATTTATTAAGTCACTATATTTTGTCCTTCCTTAACAATTCAAGATAAATTATATAATTTCTCTAATTTTATAGAGATCATTTTGGCTCAAATTTGCATAGCTACCAAAGAGTAGTGTTTTAAAAACATACATGTCATGTCAAAATACGGTATCCCGTGGCATGGCATGTGTTTTTTTTTTCGCGTGTATGCCGTGATGTATCAAAAATAAGGAGATGATGGCATAACATAGTGTGCTATACGTGTCATTTCAATTCGACACGCCGTGTTAAACGTAACATGCCTTAACATAATATATTTTAAAATCTAGTTAAGGACAAAATCGAAAGATCAATTCTTTTGCAGCTCTTATAACTAACTCCCATCAATATCAAATATGCATTATTTAATTCAGGGGTTAACATTTTCCATACGTGACAGTGCCAATTGGCAAACAATTTTCTTCGTTATTTGGGATATGCTTGTTTAATGCAGATTAATGAATTTGTTTAAAAAATAGATTTGTTAAAATTTTCTTTTTGTGAATTGAACGTACGGAGGCCTCTCAAATAATTAAATCTATTAATTCCTTCCTCATCGAACTCATTTATACATTCTGTATATGACCCCATCATCAGGCCTTCAATTGGCCATTGAATATACAATATATATACGCGGTCTATTTTGCTTGTCTATTCATTCTAACATATAGCTTGAGCTTATGCGTGGTCCCCCTTTCAATTTGCAAACGCACCAAAAAAAAAAAAAATCAAGTTCCCCACACACAAAATGTGTTCACACATTAATCAATTTGCCTATAAATAATGGCCACGCTTCCTGTTATTGTTTCAGAACAAGCCTTTAATTCCAAGCAAGATGATCAGCCCAGTCCTAACAATTTGCCTCCTCCTCATCAGCTGTTCTCTCTATTCTGAAGCGTACATTCATGAATCTGGTAAATATCTCGATGTGTGGAACCGAGTCGGAACGGAGGCGGATGAATTCCAGATGGACTCTGTTATACACAACCGGATTCTCCAGGACAGTTCAGGACACATAACCCATCGAGCGCTAAATGCAAATAGACCGGCAGCATGCGGCGATCATTGTCGTCATGGACAACCTTACACACGGCCATGCAGAAACGACAAACATTGTGTCACAGGAAATATTTACAATACTTAATTTGTTCCGTGCAATAAAATTGTGTATTTGTATTTAACTTAATTTGTGCGCATGCTTCAGTTTCAACTATATATTATGTCCGCTAGACTTGTCTAACTTAGTTGGAGACATGTTCACTTATGAGCGGAAGTGTTTCTTAATTTTGGCCTTAAAAAATAAAACTCGCTGTAAGCAGAGGTCCTCAATGATGTCTACTTTTGTTGGTTCATTTTATAAATTATTGTTTACGCGCGCTCTTGTTGAACTGATCTTTCAAGAAGTTCATTTGTGGTATTTTGTGGCATTAAATATATACGGCAGTTGAACCTTGCTCCTACAACAAACAAACATATATATACATATCTAATGACTATCATGTTATCAGGTAATCAAGGTAACAGACTGGTCGCGTGGACAACTACCTAACTAATTTAGAAATATTGTCATATGTGTCCTACTGATAATGGTTGAGGCAAATATCCCACATGATAGAATCATGGACTCAAAACATGCCTATATATCTATCACTTATTTTGTCTCTTATTTCGCACCATAAGCTGATCGTATCAGAGTGAAACATGCGTTCAATTAACCACCAAAATTAATTAAATGAACAAGATTTTTCTCACCTATTTACTGATGGAAGACGTTGATGACAATTTTTAAATGTCCATTTAAATCGTATTGTACTTTTAAGTTACTACCTAGGTTGTCCCCGCGCTTCGTCATTGCATAATAGAATTGTTTAGTGTATTAATAGCTATGTGACTTTTTATTACTCAAATGTCTGACATTAATAATCTAATTATTTTATCTTTTTAGATTTCTTTCATGAATAAGTATTATAAAAAATAAAATTCAAAAGCAAATAATAAACTGTGAGATTTTGATTCATTATTTTTGTTCAGTAATTAGATACTCTTATTTTTTTGTAAAAAGTGAATTTCTTTTAATTTCTTTTAGAACCTACATATTATATTATTATGAAAAAAGATAAATATGGCTCCATATATTAATGACCAAATATTTATTGTTAAAGAATTAGATAAAAATTGGTCCTTGGATTGAAATCAATGTATGAATTATGGTTCATCCAATGAATTATAAAATTTGAGGGTTTGACTCTCATCTTTTTGAGAAAAAGAAAAAAAAAATCCAGTGAATGAATTAAGATTTGATTATGTGGCAAGGTCGAAGGTGTGGAGACTCAACTCTCTTTATGGAATATAAATATATGCATGTTCAGACACTTCTATTTTGCAAATCACGCAAAATCATTTAGTTTATTATTCATAGTTGTTGTTTTAATATGTGGGATGTTTTAATAAATTTCAGAATCATCATGTGTCAAAACAAATCAAATACCATTATATATCTTCTAGATTTATCCTGGACGTGTATCATCTCCCAGTATATATTCACGCTTAAATTCCTTAATTCGATTATATAAGCCACATTTTTATTTATCCCTTATAGCGCAACACTTCATTAAAAAAAATTTCCAAAAGTTATCTGGTTGGTTTTATTAATCATGTTACTAATCCGCAGCCTAATCTTTGCAAATTCTTAATTTCGGCCACAAAGGCCAGTAAACTCAGGTTCAAATTCTTCTTTTCTCGGCCCAGCATGAGAAGAAGCCTAAATGAAATGACTTCAAATTTCATTTCTAATCTGAGCACATGGGACAAGCCCTATTCAAATTCTTTGTAAACTTTCCAATCGAGCCTAAGGAAAGCCCAGTTCGATCGATCCCTTTTAATATGCACTTTAGCTGTTTAGCTCCTCTAACGAGAGAGATTACAATTCACAAATTAAAGCTAAGGTGAACGGATATTATTAGTACGTACAGCTATCTGGAAAGTAAGTCCAAGTACCAGTTCCTATGAAGATTAGAGCATTTATGTGGATTGTTAGTAAAAGCATTTAAAACAGAGGGGCAGGTTTGGGCCATTGAATTGTGTGTATTGTTCCAATGATGAAACTATATATATATATAGACCATCTCTTTCTACAGTGTAGTATGGTAAAACCTATATATTTGGCAGTGGATTTTGATGTTTAATGTAATTGTTATGACTTATGAATCTTAATTGTTTAGAGGATTTAATACGTCTCAGAGCTAAACAGGATACTGAGGGGCTAGGTTAGGTTTAGAGAGTCATGCATGGTTGGTTGTGTTATTTAGACAATTCGGTCGAATAGGAATGATATTTGTTTCAATCATTAACATACTCCGACTATATATTAATTAGAAGGTTGGGGGCAGATGTTATTGCTTTAGTTATGCATTGGACTACTGGTGCTTTATCTGAAGATCAGCGAGGAAAAGTGTTGGCAAATGGCAATGTTACCGATTTGCATTTCGTGTTTTTTGGAGTTCACAGTTTGCACTTAATATATAATTAAGCAGGTTTTGGCCTTAATTCATACTGTGTAGAAGGGTCTTAATTAATATAGGGGTTTGTGGTTGTGGTAGTATAATTAATGAGGATATGGATAAGGATATATGAAGGAACATATATAGAGCTAGCTCAATATCACTCATTAAACATATTTGAAAATTTGAAAAAAATAGAAAAATCAGAAAAAATAGAATGTATTTCATAGAATGAAGGAATTTTTTTTATAATAATATATATTTTTTTAAATATACCTGTAACAACTATTAAAAATATATTATAATATTTATTTTTTAAAATTTCATAGACATGTCTAGACGTGTCAAGTACCAGCTAGATACTTGAAAACACCGTGCCATGCTGTAACCAGTGCACTTATCGCCTAACATAACACTTGTAACGGCACAGCATGTGACACGTCAAACACGGCACATCTAAACACGCATGCCGTGTTTTGACCTTGTCCGAACACGTGCAATCTGTATCGTGCCCACATGTCATGTGCTTTTGTTAATGCACTAGCGGGACGTAACAAAATTAAGTTATTGAATTGGGCCCTGCCTCTACAAAGTTTCCCAAGCAAACCTCAATGCTGCCCATTACCGTGCTCGCTACAGTAGTTGCGTGTAATTTCTGTCCGCTTGATTTCCTAAAATAGCTACCCACTTCAGAGGATATGGACTCACATTTGTGACTGTGACTCCATGAGAGAAGTTTTTGAACTTAATTAGGCCTAACGCACTAAGTTCTACAGTTGCCAATTTAGGATCATTGTTCTACATTTAAATTGTAAATTATAGATTTTATGTATTGATTTTAATATTATTTATCCTTACAATTGGAAAAATAATATTAAAATTGGATACACAATATACTCTGACTACCAGAAAAGCAAATGACTAAATAGGCTTAAATTTTTATTTTAGAAGTTTCATAGTAGTCTAACTATATAAAATAAAGTCCATGTAAACATCACATCAGATTATGTTAGAATTTCGGATGAAAAAGTTCACAGAATAACTAAATATGAATAAACATCAAAGTTCGGTGACTAAAAATTTAATAATCAAATATGAATATAAAAAAAATTTAGTGACCTCTCAGGAAATTTAACCGTTAAGCTATAAATCTATAATGCTATTTGTTATACCCTATTCAATGGCCAATTATTGGGCTATGTTTTATCACTGAAGATATCAGTTTATTGACTCATTATTATAATATCAAGGTGTAAAATGTAAAATGTTTTAAAAATTGTGAACTAATAATATAAAAACATTTGACTCTCAAGAGTTATTAATGTTTTAACAACTTCTCTGATGGAGTCACGGTCACAAACACAGGGGCAGGGCTCAGTTCAATAACTTAATTTTGTTATGTGCCGCTGTATAGGAAGCTGAGGAGGCGCAAACGTACGTGCAAACAATTTAACCCTAATCAACAGCCAATTTGTCTTATCATCTGCATGAATATATATAGCTGTTATATATCAATAATATTATAGAGAGGAAACAAAAACATGTTGGTACCATCACAACTATATATATATGTGTGTGCGCGCGTGCTGCCATCTGTGGTACAGCAATGGTCAAGACGTGTAATTTATGCCAGGTCCCATTAATTTAGCATGAATAGTAAAAAGTATAAGCTATGGAATATATTATTTATTCATTTTCTACAATAACTCGAGCTGTTCACTCCAAAACTAACAAAAATTTCAATTAGTTGAGGCTGTTACAAAATATATATCAATGATCAAGTGTATTTTCGTGAAAATTAAAAGTTGGGGGGTGGGAGGGCAATATTGATAATTAATTAATTGTGCTACATTGCAAAGTACCGATCGAGTCTATTGTGCTTGACTTCAATTTTTTAATTTGTAATTTTGAACGACAAATTTAAGATATTTAATGTGATTTGACCACAATCAAAATAATTTTTTCATTAACTTTTTAGTTTTTACTATTTTCTGGATAGATAGAGAGGAAATTATTATTTTTATGAATTTTAGAGCAGCGAATAGCAATATTTTGTCCATCTAAAAGATAATTGGACGTTTTAAAAATATAAAGGTTAGCTTTGGAGTATCATTTTTTTTTAATAATTACGATTGCTACCTTTATTTGATGCAGTAAACAATTGATTCAATTTTTATCGTTGGCTCTAGGTTCCCAAGAATAAGGTTGAGATAACAAGAGGATGGGATTCAGACGAAGTACTCTGATCTGAGTGTTTAGGATTTAGGGTTTAAGGTTTAGAATTTTGGAAAGAGAGAATTATAATGGAAGTTTAAATGTACAATTTGGACATATCAACTAATAAAAATTGTTGAGTTTTTATAATGAATTATGTATTCTTTTAATTGAAAAAATGTTCTTCAAAAAAACTGATCGACACTAATCAATATATCGGTGTCGGTTTTACAAAAAAAATCTGATTCTACTAGTAACAAAAACATATATCAAAAGAGCCAACAATGGTTTCAGTTATTTTAAGGAACCGACGCTGAAAATCAATAAAAAGGATTTAAATTTATTCATTTTTTAATAAATACAATGTTCCTTAGTGTCGACTCTTTTGATACATTTACAGCCGGCTGTAAAACTAACATTATTTACTATAAACAGTGTCGGCTTAATCTGTGTCAGTAGTTTTTCCGATACTGATGACTCTTTACATCCAGCACTAATTAGCTATTATGTAGTAGTGTTTATAAACTAAACTAAAAGAAGTTAATAAGTTTTCTGTGATCAACTTATTTAACATTTGAGTTAGTTATATAAATATTTCAAAGAACCAACTAAAATGGACAATATAAAGATTATATATGGTAAAAAAATTATTTAATTATTGATTGATGTTTGTATTATTCAAAAGTATTCATTAACTGAATTTGTGTTTGTTTGCTATAAATATTGGTAATTTAATACATTATTTGTACTTTGAAAAAAAAATTATTTCCGAATTATATTTGTATTATACCCGATATTCGATCTCACCATATAATTCCCAAGCACTTCAGTTTTCACTCTGTGTGACAGTGGCAATTGGCCAACATTTTTCTTTGCTAATTGAGATATGCTTATTGTTTAACGCAGATTGATGAATTTGTTTAAAAAATAGATCCGTTAATCAAGTCCATTGAATATATCATATATGGGGTCTAATTTGCTTAACTATTTCAGTCTAACATATAGCTTGCTTATGCGTGGTCCCCTTTCAATTCGCAAACGAACCAAAAAAAGAGAAAAATCAAGCTCCATACACACAAAATGCGTTCACACATTAATCAATTTGCCTATAAATAATATGCTCTTCCTGTAAAAGTTTCAGAACAAGCCTTTCCAAGCAAAATGGCCACCACAATCCTAACAATTTGCCTCCTCATGATCAGCTGTGCTGACTACTCTGAAGCTTACATTCATGAATCTGACAAATACGTCGACGTATGGAACCGATTCGGAACGGAGGCAGATGAATTCCAGATGGACTCCGTTATACACCACCGGATTCTGCAGGAAAGTTCAAAGCATTTAGCCACTCGAACGCTAGATCCAAATAAACCAGCATCATGCGGTAATCATTGTCCGCCTGGACAATCTTACACACGGCCATGCAACAACGGAACCGTTGTCCTACTTACAAGTGATGTACTTTGTTCGCTGCAATTGTGTATTTGTATTTAACTATGTTTGCTCGCTTAAGTTTCAACTGTTATGTCCGCTTGATTCATCTATAGTTGGATCCAAGGTGTAACATGTTCACTTACCAGCGGAAGCGTCTCTTAATTTTGGCCTTAGAAACTCATTGTAAGCCGAGATTTTCAATAATGTCTATTTTTGTCCTTCATTTTGGAAATTATTTATTTATGTATTTGTTTAAGGGTAGGGGTCAGCTCTCTCTTTGTGCCCATGTGAGTTTGGATGCATGGTTTTTAGAGGTTATTTCAATTAGCCATCCATCACTTGATCTATTAGACCATTTATCGTTTATTTTGAGAATTATTATTTCATCTAACAAGGGAAAGAATCAGAAGATGTCTAAAAGTTGGTCGTTCAAACAGGTATAAAAGAAAGGATGAATTTATCAACTATGGCATAACCTACATATCAGGAGAAAAATATTAAGGCAACCGGCCAGAAAGAGATTAAAGGTTTTTAAAAAATACATACTATAATATAGTAATATTATAAGAATTGAACAACGTAGACACTCTAGACGTACCATCTAGCCATGTACCCATATATATAGTACAGTTCTCTTATTAGTATATCTCTCATCTAAGGTTTATCTGATCCATTCTCCAACTAACAGCTTAAGTTTCAACCCCTCATACGCTAGATGCAAGCAAGCAGAGGCCCTATCATTATCAAAATAACAGACAAAGAGAAAAGACAGCAGTCAGAATTTAATAGCTAGGTAAATTTATTAAGTCACTATATTTGGTCCTTCCTTAACAAGTTAGTTCAAGATAAATTACATAATTTCTCTAATTTTATAGAGATCATTACGGCTCAAATTTGCATAGATACCAAAGAGGATGACTACAAAATTGTTGTTAGATTTTAAATTTTTTAATATAGGTAGAGAGATAGCGACAAGTGACATGAGACGAGTCAAGCTTGATATTAGAAAGGATTTGACCATTTGATGATTGATACAGGGGCTGCTTTTAGCCCATTTGGGTAATATGGGCCTGTTTAGAATTTGGACTTGTCATGAGTTGAGTAATTTCTCTTGCTAACGGGCTAAGCTGGGCCAGTTTATTTTTGGGACAGGCCTTATTTTGTGTTCTTTTTTATCAATTTCTTCAATTTTGTGGGGACCTTTTTCAGATATTGAACGAGGAATATATATATATAAATTTTGGGGCAAATAAACTTTTGTTTAGCTTGCTTAATTAATATGCCCACTTAGAAAACACTCTTGGCCCAGAGAAAAGTTTGTGCAATAGGAGAGATCATTTTTTGCTTTATCTTTTTGTGCCCTTTTTCTTTATAATGCTCGTACCTAACGGAGCTTTTCCAACAACAAAAAAATGAATCCAATTTATGTTAATAAATAAAATTAACTATTATAAGCCTATGTAATATTGCATGCTTGAAAGTGAACGGCAATCCAAAATATCTTGAAGCCATGACTAATAGGGAAGAGCAAGTGATCGTAATATCTCTAGGATTGTATACGACAAATGTCTTGCAGATGGATAAAATTTTCATAAAAAAATATAGCTAGGTTGAAATTCTACATTTTGTATATATATTAATTGGATGTATTTCCATATATAATGATTGGCTCTAACAATAATTTGATAGAGAAAAATATATTTAACAAATGTATATAAACTTGGCATTGCTCTTTTTCGATAATGCTTCATCTTAATTTGCATTACACGTGGTTAATTGTTGGTACCAGCCTCTTTAATCTTTATAGATAATGACATTTCAACAGCCAATTCAATTGGATGATCCGATCAAAGCAGAGAAAGAAATATGCCCGTCACCTTTTTTTTCTTTTCTTTTTTCAATTGCCTAAGTGCACACTTATTGGCGTGATGCAGAGTGAACCTTAATTGCCTACAATAAAGAAAAATTATTCTTTAAAAAATATGAAGACAAATTGAATTATATGTAAAAAAAAAAACATAACAAACATATATGTCTAAAATAATTGGTTAAGAGTATCATTCTTTAATCTAGTGATAAAGATAATATTCTTTGTGTAAAGTGTCGTAGATTTAAAACCAATAACTTTATAGATATTTAAATTTAAATGATTTAACCCCGATCTTTATTTCAAAAAAAATAATTACTTAAAGATATTTCTTTTCATATGAGGTCTCATACGTTCAAAATATAGTCTTAACATTGGAACAATTAGGACTTTCACATTCATCTTATTTTAACACAAAAAACAAGTCCAAAACTAGCACTATGAGTCTATGAAACAAAACAGAAACTAATCTATATATAAAATTAAAACACTCAAATGTACAGCATACTATGTTTTGAAGTTAAAGACAAACTAAATTCAAAGGTTAATTCTTTTGCTGCTCTTATAATTAACTCCCATCAATTCAACCCAATTAGCATCAAATTTTGTCCAGTTCAGGTTTTGTTGGCGTTGGGTACTTGGAGACGAATCATTATTTTCCAATTGAATACACTGCACGGGCGGGACCACAAAAAATCCAGTCGGAAGGTTAAGAGTTCCCACATTCTTCATATTTTCTCGTACTATATATATGATGGGAATTGGAAGGAAGCTCCTCACAGAGACAATGATGAGAAAAGAAACCCTTCTCATTTGTTTCCTTGTTCTCTTCATAAACATTGCTGATGTTACTTCAAAAGCCCATGCTCAAGTAGGCTATAATGCTTTTAGTAATGCGACCAACTACGTTAGTCAGGGACTTGACTTGTCGGAAGAGCTTCAGATGGACTCCGACATACATCGGAGGATTTTATCGAGCGGTATGAAGCATAATAATCCTTTAAATGCAAACCGTCCGTTTGGCAAGGGTAAGAGGGGTGAGCCGTACACCGGTCGGACGTGTGCTTCGCGCTATCATTGCGGGTGAATTTTATGTCAGGAAAAAAATTATAAAATAAGAAAATATTTCAGTAAATTCGGAATATAAGAAGAACCGCGTTCTGAAAGTACGGTCTTATTTAGAAATGCCGCTTTATCAGAGTGCAGCCTCTCACGAGAAGGCTACTTTCTCAAAGTGCGATCCCTTTCGAAAACAAAAACAGGAAAAAAAGAGAAATGATGGAGAAAAGAAGGGAAAATACAAGAAGTTCTCTGTGAAAGCCACACTCTAATAATGAGATTCTTCGGATTTTCAAATTTTTCCGAAATATTTTTATTGTTTTATAATTCGTTTTTTTATTTTTTTTCCAACACAAAAATCACACTATCATTGCAGCACCCACGGAAACTAGCTAGCTTATAATTTTGACTTGCTCTGGCTTAATGGTAGTCTTTCTGTTATATTTAATAAGCGTGCATGATTGTGTTGCCAATGTATTAATTAATATATTATATATATGCTTCTTAAGTAAATCATTTGGTGTTGACGTAGTTTGTGTTTTAGCTGACAAAAAAATTTCTAGTTTATACTGTGATATTTTTTTCTCCCTATAACATAATTTTGGACTTCACAGTAATAGCATATTGAATGTTCCATGTAGACTTTAGGATTTATTGCTATATATATAACAAAAGTTCATTTATATACTATATATGTTGGAGTCGGATGATTGCTGATATGACTTTGGTAAGAAATTTAATAGCTTCAAATATAAATTATAATATTACTTTAATTCTTTTAAGCCTTAATCCTACCCACCATAATATCATATATCATGATGTATAAAGGGCACAATGAATAGTCTTTTAGGATATCTGATGACATTTATACAGACAATCAAACTCCCAACAATATCAAAGATTTAATAAAACTATGGTATACTTGTTGTACAAGCTTCTGCACCAATTTATAATAAGTGGATTTCATAAAAAACTAACAAGTAATGAGGGACTTGTATAAAGTCGGAACAAAACTTTCGGAATTGCATGGAAATCCTATATGGATTATGTCTGGATCCACATCCTCTATTGTATTATACCGTACATCGCAGTGTGTGATTCGTCCGATTACAATTGTAAAATAAATCTGAAAAAATCATTTTATAATCTATCTATTCATGCATTCAACACTAATTTATAGCCTTTCATAAAGTTGGTACAGAACTTTTGAACTTGCATGGAAAGCTCAATTCGGATAATATTATCATGTTATGCTTATTTGGCATTTACATCCTATATATATAAAACCGACTTATCATTTCGGCTTAATTGGGAGCAAAATTGCAATAGTACTATATCAGCATCTTTGCTCTCTTCTCCTTCTATACGCAAAATACTTTAGCCCATTATGGAAAATGTGAGCCTGTTAAGAATTTAAACTTGTCACGAGTTAAATTAATCTCTTTCTAACGGGCCGGGCCGGGTCGCTTTTGGGACAGGCCTTATTTTGTGTTCTTTTTCATCAATTTGTTCAATTTTATGGGGACCTTTTTCAGATATTAATTGAACGAGGAATATATATATATTATAAATTTTGGGCAAATAATTAGCTTGGTTAATATGCCCACTTAGAAAACACTCTTGGCCCAGAGAAAAGTTTGTGCAATAAGCGAAGTCATTTTTTGCTTTATCTTTTTGCAGCTTTTTTTCTTTAACGATGCTCGTACCTAACGGAGCTTTTCCAACAAAAAAGAAAAAAAATGAATCCAATTGTGATTTGTGAGTGCCAATCATAGAACTTTCGTGGTAATACCACTATTTCAGAGAGAGAAAAAAGACAGTCTAACTAAAATCCGGTTAAGATAAAGAAAAAAGTTTTAATGTCACAAGTTTTTTTGTACCACAAACTCTCTTCTTAATTTATATTTTCAAATTTGACACTCAAATTTCGGATCCTAATCTTTGATCTTATTCATTTTCATAATAGAAGTATGCGTGTAAAACTTCATTATTTTTTAAAGTTCATTTTAGACTATATCAAATGATCGCAAAGTGAATGGATGTAGTTAACTATGATTGATTAAATTTAATGCATTTATTTTGTGATCATTTGATCTGATATAAAATGAACTTTAAAAATTATGAAACTTTACATATATATTTCTTCGATGAAAATTAACAAGATCAATGGTTCGGATTCAAAAATTAAGTGTCTAATTTTAAAATATAAATTAAAAAATTAGTTTGTAAAATCTTATGACATTAAAAACTTGAAACCCTCCTCTAAAATAAATAGTATATATTCTCCAACAGCCATTAGGAACTCTCTGAAACAAGAAAACGATGGGCTCTAACAATAATTTGATAGAGAAAAATATATTTCACAAATGTATATAAACTAGGCATTGCTCTTTTTCGATAATGCTTCATCTTAATTTGCATTACACGTGGTTAATTGTTGGTACCAGCATCTTTAATCTTTATAGATAATGACATTTCAACAGCCAATTCAATTGGATGATCCAATCAAAGCAGAGAAAGAAATATGCCCGTCACTTTTTTTTTCTTTTCTTTTCTCAATTGCCTAAGTGCACACTTATTGGCGTGATGCAGAGTGAAGCTTTAATCTCTTACAATAAAAAATATTATTCTTTTTTTAATATGAAGACAATTGAATAATATAAAAAAAAACATAACAAACATACATGTCTGAAATTATTAGTTAAGAGAATCAATATTTGATCTAGTGATAAAAATTGTTATTCGTATGAAAAATCACAGGTTTGAAACTCATATTGAGGATCTTTTATAATATTTAAATTTGAATAATTTGATCTTATCCTTATCTCAAAAAGAATAATCTCAAAAAGAATAATTAGTTAAGATATTTCTTTTCATATGAGGTCTCACAACAGTTTAAAATATAGTATTAATGTTGGAAGGATTAAGACTTTCACCTTCGTCTCATTATAATATATAGAAAAAAAGATATATAAGTGCAAAACTAATACTATGAAATAAAATACAAACTATTATATATAAAATTCAAACATGCATGATTTGAATTAGATCAATTCTTTTGCGGCTCTTATTATAACTTATTCCCATCAATAGCAAACATGCATGATTTGAATCAGGGTTAACATTTTCCACACCTGACGGTGCCAATTGGCCAACAGTTTTCTTTGTTAATTGAGATATTTGTGCTTAATGCAAACTGATGAATTTGTTTAAAAATGAGTAATTCTTACGTACGTTCAACTTTTGTAGTATGTCTAACATTGCTTAAATTAAAAAAAAACTAAAATTATAAATGTAGTTCTAATTATTTGGATAAAATATGTATTAAATTTGGGTCAATTTGAAAGAGATTTTTCTTCCATCAAATAAATTTAAAATTTTAACACTGGAGTTTTATTGATTTTGTGATGAATGATCAATCAAATTTCAAATTGACTCAAAATTGTTACACATTATATCTAAGTAATTAGAAATGAATCTACAATTTTAATTTTTTAATTTGACTAATATTTTTTTTAAAATATATTGTAAGATTTGAATCTACAATAAAATTATTCTTGATTGTATGTAACACATAGCTTCCTTATGCGTGGTCCATTTCAATTTGCAAACGCACCAAAAACAATCAAGTTCCACACACAAAAATTAAATGCGTTCACACATTAATCAATTTGCCTATAAATAATGGCCACACTTCCTGTTAATGTTTCAGAACAAGCCTTTTAATTCCAAGCAAGATGATCAGCCCACTCCTACCAATTTGCCTCCTCCTCACCAGCTGTTCTCACTATTCTGAAGCGTACATTCATGAATCTGGTAAATATCTCGATGTGTGGAACCGAGTCGGAACGGAGGCGGATGAATTCCAGATGGACTCCGTTATACACCACCGGATTCTCCAGGGAAGTTCAGATGGGGGCATAACCAAGGGAGCACTAGATCGAAATAAACCAGCACTATGCGGTAATAATTGTCCTCATGGACAGCCTTACACACGGGGTTGCAGCAAACGGAACGGTTGTCCTTCAGGAAGTACTTACAAGCTGCCATGATGTACTTAATTTGTTCACTGTAATAAAATTGTGTATTTGTATTTATCTTAATTCGTCTGCATGCTTAAGTTTCAACTATTATATATGTCCGCTTGACTTATCTAAATTAGTTGGAGACATGTTCACTTTTGAGAGAAGTCTTTTCTAATTTCGGCCTTAAAAGGTAAAACTCAATGTAAGTGTAAGCAGAGGTCCTCAATTAATGATTTCCATCCTTGTTGGCTCTTTTTGGAAATTATTTTTTACGCTCTTGTTGAATTAATGTTTTTGTTTCATTCAGGTATCGTTTGAATCACCAACCATGTCTGTGTATAAGCTTCATAATATACTGTCAAGTTACAAGTGAACAAGGTAGCAGAGTGGTGGAGTGGTCAACAACCTAACTAATTTAGAAATATTGTCATATATCTATGTGGCGGCCTACTGACAATGGTTGAGGCAATTATCCCACATAATAGAATCATGGATGAAACATGCCTATATATATCACCTGTATATATTAAGTACTACCTAGGTTGTCCCTGCGCTTCATTGCATAATAGAATTGGTAGTGTATTAATGGTTACGTCACTTTTTATACTTAAATGTATAACGTTAATAATCTAATTATTTTATGTTTTAGATTTCTTTAATCAATAAATATTATAACAAATAAAATTCAATAGCAAATAATAAACCGTGAGACTTTAATTCATTATTTTTGTTCAGTAATTAGATACTCTTACTTTTTGTAGAAAATGAATTGTAAGCCACAATTTTATTCATCCCTTAGTGCAACATTTCATTTATTTATTAATCAAGTTGCTAATCCGAAGCCTGATCTTTGCTAAATTCTTAATTTCTGAATTTTGGCCTACAAGTCAGTAAGCCGAGGTTCAAATTCTTCTCTTCTCAGCTCAGCACAAGGAGAAGACTGACTTTAAATTTCATTTTTAATTAATCTGAGCCCATGAGACAACTGACAAGCCATATTCAAATTCCTTTTAAACTTTCTATTCGAGCCTACAAGAAAGCTCATCTGGGTCATATGCACTTGAGCACCTCCAACGAGAGAGATCACAAAGATTAGGCTTGGTCGATTTCTTAATTATCAGTAACAGATTCTTGATTTTCTGACTTCAACAAATGATGGTGTGTTTCGTTCACACTTTGGAAAGCCCTAATTTTCTTAGCACAAGTGAAGACAAACCTTGTTTTTGAGGCAAAAGTTCAGTTCTGCAAAAATTCCAATCATTTTTCTATATTTTATTTTTGAATAGCTTTCTCGTTTCTCGTTCAGTTTACAAAAGTTTTCTTTCCTAAAAATGTTCGGAATCATCTAAGAATATGACATGACGGATTTAATCATAATGATTATCAAAAATTTCCTCCAAGTATCAAAGAATTAGAAATTATGCAATAAGTGGAGTAATTTTGTTTTTTGTGCCCTGCCTTTTTTTTCAACTTAGTCAAAGGTTAAAAGTTGCCAACTTATGATATAAATTATAAATTTGAGGATGTCCTCATTTTTTATCAACAAAAAAAAAACTTATGATATGAATTCCTTGACCAATATCATAATTAAATATTGAAACTAAAAGTTATTTTTTTATCCTTTATATAGTAACGACTATCTTAAGATGAATGTACATATTACTTTAGATGCGCATTAGAACCATCTTTATAACAATTAAATTTTTATTGTAAATTCACATAATGTATGCCTTATGCTTTTTTTAATTTCGATTTGAAAAAGTTCTATATTTTTTTACTTTAGATGAGGTAAAAGTTCTCAACTTGTATCAACATATGAAAATATCTTATATATGTGAAGATCCCTTATCGTTTAACTATTTTTCTGTCTAGAAAAATAATATTTGATCCAATAACAAAGAACAATGTCTTTCATGTGAGAGGTTGTAAATAGAGTTCTCAAAAAAATACGGCGTGTCAAGACACGGCACAGTATGGCGTGTCAAAACATGCCGTGTTATATGTGTCGTGTGCCGTGTCGTATTTTTGTCGCCGGAAACACAGTCAGGCACGCACGGATAAGGGGAGATGACATGACACGATATGGTATGGAATATGCATAGCACGGCACGGTAACACACGTACGCACGTGTAGGCACGTTTGATACGGATAGATACAGTTAGGCATAACACGAATTGGTATGGGTAGGCACGTTTTGATACAGATATCAGCTATTTGATGCCCGATATAACTTCTTTGGTTTTATGCAATTAAACCAATGGGTTTTCCCTATCTTTTTTGAAAAAAAAAAAAGATAGAGTCAACTAAAATCTGGTTAAAATAAATAGTATATAAACTCCAACAGCCATAATGGACTTTCAGGAATGAGCAAATTCCCAAATTAACAAAATTCCGTGATCATCATATATTTACAGTTCTAAAAACAGTGACACATTTTGATAAATAGGTTGAAATTAATTCTTACATTTTGGGTATTGGATGTATTCCATAAGAATCCTGTCTTGCCTTCTCGAGATGAAAAAGATACACTTATCTTTCCTACTGGTAAATTTATGGGCGTTTATTATAGCGAGGAGCTCAAGTATGCTAAATCCATCGGATACACTGTAATCCCTCTAAAGGTTACCTATATGAAAAAGGTGAGGGACTATTTTCTTCCTTTGTTACAGAACTCTATGGTAACAGATTGAAAGCTTTTAATAAAAAAAAAAAAACGAATACAAGTACAAACCTAATACTACGAAATAAAATGGAAACTAATATATATAAAATTCAAACAATTTTCTTTGTTAATTGGGATATGTTAGTCTGGATTGATGAATTAGTTTAAAATTGAAATAGTTCCGCTAATCAAGTTCTTTTTGTAAATTCAACGAACGGAGGCCTCTCAAATAATTAATTAAATCTCTTAATTCGATTGAAATCAAACCCGTTTACATACATTCTATGACCACATCATCAGGCCTTTAATTGGCCGTTGAATATATCATATATGGAGTCTAATTGCTTGCCTATTCATTCTAACATATAGCTTGAGCTTATGCGTGGCCCCCCTCTCAATTTGCAAACGCATAAAAAAAAAAATCAAGTTCCCCGCACACAAAATGCGTGCACACATTAATCAATTTGCCTATAAATAATGGCCACACTTTCTGTTAATGTTTCAAAACAAGCCTTTCCATGCAATATGATCACCGCACTCCTAACAATTTGCCTCCTCATCAGTTGTTCTCACTATTCTGAAGCGTACATTCATGAATCTGATAAATATGTCGATGTGTGGAACCGAGTCGGAATGGAGGCGGATGAATTCCAGATGGACTCCGTTATACACCACCGGATTCTCCAGGAAAGTTCAACCTACATTACCACTCAAGCGCTAGATGCAGATAAAGCAGCATGCCATGGTCCTTGTCCTGCCCGTGGACGACCTTACACACGACCATGCGTAGAAGAGAAACACTGTGTCGGAGGAAATATTTACAATACTTAATTTGTGCTGTGCAATAAAATTGTGTATTCGTATTTTACTTAATTTGTGTGCATGCTTCAGTTTCAACTATATATTATGTCCGCTGGACTTGTCTAAATTAGTTGGAGACATGCTCACTTATGAGCGGAAGTGTTTCTTAATTTCGGCCTTAAAAAGTGAAACTCGCTGTAAGCAGAGGTCCTCAATGATGTCTATTTTTGTTGGTTCATTTTATAAATTATTGTTTACGCGCGCTCTTGTTGATTTGATCTTTTTGCTCCATTGAGGTATCAGAAGCAAATGTTTTCATATAATAAGGGAAATAATAGAAATATCTGTAAAATTACGTTGGTCATTCTCTAAATAATTATATATAGCATGTTTATAAAATTTTGGGATTTAAACTAAAAAACAAGAAAGGATGAAATCATTGATTTATCAACTGTGCTTAATGCCATGCTCTGCATATCAGGAGAAACATACAAGCGCAAACCTGCCACAACAAATTAAAAAAATTTAAAAAAATAATTTAGTAATATATGGAATTATATTGAACTCCGTAGGCACTTGAGACGTGCCATCTAGCCATGATGCATGCACCCATATATATATATATATATTACAACTCTGTTATTAGTATATCGCTCATCTAGTTAAGGTTTAATTAATCGGATTCATTCTACAACAAATGATTTGTGTGTGTATATATATATATATATATATATATATGTATAGTTTTAGTAATGTACTATCGTTAGCATTTCGGCCGAAACGTTAACGATTCAAATTTTTAGTTCTCGTGTTCAAAATTTCGTTTTAAGTAGCTCAATAAATTATTCATATCAAAATCTTGTAAAATACCAAAATTTGCCATTTTTTAATTTTCAAAGATGACCTTAATTGACATACAAATATTTTTTATTTTTATTTATTTTTTAGCCAAATAAAGCCATCTCTGAAAATTCGAAAAAAATAGTCAAAAAACTATAAAAATGGTAAATTTTGGTATTCTATAAGCATTGGGTTCCTCAGTGCTCCTAACACAAAAATCTATCAAATCGACTTAAACGAAAAATTCGAGTTGCTCAATAAATTCATATCAAATCTTGAAGGATACCAAAATTTTCTATTTTTAGGGTTTTCTAGATATTTATTTCAGATTTTTTAAAATTACTCTAATAATAATAATAAAATAATAAATTTTTGCATATAAAAGTATGTCATTTTTAAAAAATATAAAATAAATAGTAAAAAAACTCCAAAAATAGAAAAAATTAGTTTCCTATGAGATTTTAATATTTTGAATTTATTGAGCAACTTGAATTTTCTGTTTGAAGTCGATTTAATAACTTTTTGAGTAAGGAGCATCAAGGAACTTCGTGCTCCAAGGAGCACCATAGCTTTACAGAGAGAGCTAAGATTCCAAAACATAACTCTCTATACAGAGAGAGCCAACAAGCAGATAGCACAAAGACAAATCAGAGTATTGACATATCAACAAGCACAAAATAACTAGAATAACAAGCTAAGATTTCTTTATCAGTTCTGAGCTACCCCATCAGCTCCTTCCTCGTTCTCTTCAAATACCAGAACAACCTTTTGACGATACAAATGCTCTAATTCACTAATATTCAGTTTCGTTTTAATCCATTTCAGAATCATTACGTTTTAATGAATGTTCTAGATTTACCCTCTTAATGTGTATCATCTCCCATTATATATATATTTTCGTTTAAGTTCCTCGATTCAATTATGTAAGCCACATTTTTACTTATCCCTTATAGTGCAACACTTCATCAACAAATTTCCCAAAAATTATCTAGTTGATTTTTTTATCAATCTTGTTACTAATCCGCAGTGTAATCTTTGCAAAAAATTCATAATTTCTTAATTTCGGCCTACCATCGGTAAACTCGGGTTCGAATTCTTCTTTCCTCAGCCCAGCACTAAATGGCTTCAAATTTCAGTTTTAATCTGAGCCCATGGGACAAGCCATATTCAAATTTCATCAGTATCCAATTTATCTTTTCTAAAGGGTTGCATACTTTCTGTAGCCTTCAGTTAATCTCACAATATTGTTCACTGAATCTCATCTCTCATTCAGCTCCAAAATTCAAATGGGAAAAATGTTCACGAGGTACCATCATTGATTTCGTAACCGATACTGATTTTATTATTATTATTAAAGTGAAATGAGTTATTATTCAAGATAAATTATATAATTTTTCCTAATTTTATAGATACTATTATGGCTCAAATCTGCATAGCTACAAAAGAGGATGGCTACAATTTATTGTTCCATTTTGATATAAGTAGAGATATAGTGACAAGTGACATAATACTGAGTCAAGCTTGATATAGGAAAGGATTTGACCATTTGATGTAGGGGCTACTTTAGCCCATTAGGGAAAATGTGGGCCTGTTAAGAATATATTACAAATTTTGGGCCAAGTCAGCTTTTTCATTTTTTTTTTGGGTAATCCGCCAGTAGGCATTGCACATTAACGAACAAAATATTTACACATCAGCAAACAAAGGAAAGGTAAATCCCACATATGAGAAAGCTTGGGATCTGCTCAGATCAGCAAGATTATGAGCCATCAAATTACCCTCCCTATTAGAATATTGTACGCTGTAACCCCCATTTTCTTTTAGTAACCTCCAAATCTACACGGTCTCTTTGTAAGCAGTCCAGTCCCAGTTAAAGTGCCTCATTTCCTGCGCGGACAGACCGGGCCAATTGTTGGCAGTCAGTATAGAAGATGCATGTTGCCAGATTAAGGTTTTTGACTACTTGAATTGCTTTGAGAAGAGCCAGGGCCTCCATATGCACAGCACTTAGTGCAACTGAGTATCAAATACTGTATTGTACCAGTTGTTGGTCCTAAGAAACAACATATAAGCGCATCCCCCCTTCCCGTCCTTGTAAGAGCCATCCACTGAGCTAGGATTTATATAGTACCTGAGTGGTGTACCGCAGTGACTAGAGTGTGCAAAGAAGGTTGAGAGAAGCTTAATAGTCCCAACAATTGTGCATTAGTCACTAAATTAAGAAGCAGCCTCCTGTGACATCAGCTTTTCTTTAGCTTGCTTAAGATGCCCAGTTAGAAAACGCTGTTGGCCCAGAGAAAAATTTGTGCAATATAATAAGCGGAGTCATTAATATTTTTGTTGTTCAGTAATGCTCGTACCTAACCGGGCTTTTCCAACAAAAAGGAAAAAAGAAATGAATCCAATTGTGATTTGTGAGTGCCAATCATGGAACTTTTGAATTGCATTGTGGTAGGCCTTAATCACCAACTATCCATTGCGCATGCACCATCATGCATATATTTGAGTTCACACTTCACACTACTAAGTCATTCGTATGGATATACGCATCCATCCATGTAACCGAAATAAGATCGAGTCAACTGGTGGCAATTAATATCATTATTTTAAAAAAAAAAAGGAAGAGTTGGTGATGTACAGGACTTGCCAATGCAGGTCAGTCCTCTTCAGGAAACAGAGGAATGAAAGATGGTGCTGATGGTATCACTACTTGGGTCTGGATTCGTCATGGCCGTCACAATTGAAGCTGCACAACTTTTATCATAGATCTGCTCTATATATGTTTTTGTCGTGTTTTTGTCCTTATTAAGAATGTTATTGTAAACTGAGGTAGCTTTTGTACTAGCTGTTTTGTTTGTTAAACTCTAGTATTTGTAGTTCCTTAGGACTGTGTGTACAGATACTGATATCCATACCAGCTGTTTGATCAGGCCTTCAATTGGCCATTGAATATATCTATTCATATATATATATCGGGTCTAATTTGCTTGCCTATTCGTTCTAACATATAGCTTGAGCTTATGCGTGGTCCCCCTTTCAATTTGCAAACGCACCAAAAAGAAATCATGTTCCACACACACAAAATGCGTTCACACATTAATTAATTTGCCTATAAATAATGGCCACATTTCCTGTTAATGTTTCAGAACAAGCCTTTAATTCCAAGCAAGATGATCAGCCCACTCCTAACAATTTGCCTCCTCCTCATCAGCTGTTCTCACTATTCTGAACCGTACATTCATGAATCTGATAAATATGTCGATGTGTGGAACCGAGTCGGAATGGAGGCGGATGAATTCCAGATGGACTCCTTTGTACACCACCGGATTCTCCAGGAAAGTAAAACGCACATAGACTATCAGGCAGTACGTCATGCAGATAGACCAGCACCATGCGGTGATCATTGTCCTCATGGACAACCTTACACACGGCCATGCAGAAACAACAAACAATGTGTCACAAGAAATATTTACAATACTTAATTTGTTCACTGCAATAAAATTGTGTATTTATATTTAACTTAATTTGTGTGCATGCTTAAGTTTCGACTATTATATATGTCCGCTTGATTTGTCCGAAGTTGGAGACGTTCACTTATGAGCGGATGTTTTTTTTTTTTAATTTTGGCCTTAAAAAATAAAACTCGCTGTAAGCAGAGGTCCTCAATGATGTCTATTTTTGTCGGTTCATTTTAGAAATTATTGTTAACGCGCGCTCTTGTTGAATTGATCTTTTGTTCCATTGAGATATCAGAAGTAAATGTCTTCATGTAATAAGGGAAATAATAGAAATATGGGTAAAATTAAGTTGGTCGTTCTCTAAATAAGTATATATTGCATGTTTATAACATTTTGGGATTTAAACTAAAAAACAAGAAAGGATGAAATCATGAATTTATCAACTATGTCATTCTACATATCAGGACAAACATACAGGACAAACCGGCCAGAAAGAGAAAAGAGAGAAATTTCAAATATTCATAACATAATATAGTAATGAAAATGAACTCCATAGGCACTTGAGATGTACCATCTAGCCATGCATGATGCATGTACCCATATATCTAGTATAACTCTGTTATTAGTATGTCGCTCATCTAAGTTTAATTAATCGGATTCATTTTACAACAAGAGCAAGATTCCGCTGCCACATATTTCGAATGCCCCCAAAAGTCACAAAATCGCAACCTTTAAATACATACTAGATCTGTGGTCTCGATTAAACTTGCAGTCGCTCTTCATTAAATGTTGCCTTTGTTGTTGTACCATGTAATTCCGCATATTAATGAGAGAATGCGAACAGATTGGAAATAATGGGTCTTTAATTAGATTGTTGTTGTACCATGTAATTCCGCATATTAATGTTGATTTGTGGTATTTTGTGGCATTAAATATATGTGGCAGTTGAACCTTGCTCCTACAACAAACATATGTATACATATAATATATCTAATGACTATCATGTTATCAGGTAATCAAGGTAACAGACTGGTCAAGTGGATTAGAGTGAAACGTGCGTTCAATTAACCACCAAAATTAATTAAATGAACAAGATTTTTCTCACATATTTACTGATGGAAGACGTTGATGACAATTTTTAAATGTCCATTTAAATCGTATTGTACTTTTAAGTTACTACCTAGGTTGTCCCCGCGCTTCGTCGTTGCATAATAGAATTGTTTAGTGTATTAATAGCTATGTGACTTTTTATTACTCAAATGTCTGACATTAATAATCTAATTATTTTATCTTTTTAGATTTCTTTCATGAATAAGTATTATAAAAAATAAAATTCAAAAGCAAATAATAAACTGTGAGATTTTGATTCATTATTTTTGTTCAGTAATTAGATACTCTTATTTTTTTGTAAAAAGTGATTTTCTTTTAATTTCTTTTAGAACCTACATATTATATTATTATGAAAAAAGATAAATTTGGCTCCATATATTAATGACCAAATATTTATTGTTAAAGAATTAGATAAAAATGGGTCCTTGGATTGAAATCAATGTATGAATTGTGGTTCATCAAAATGAATTATAAAATTTGAGGGCTTGACTCTCATCTTTTTCTCAAAAAAAAAAAAATTCAGTGAATGAATTAAGATTTGATTATGTGGCAAGGTCGAAGGTGTGGAGACTCAACTCTCTTTATGGAATATAAATATATGCATGTTCAGACACTTCTATTTTGCAAATCACGCAAAATCATTTAGTTTATTAT
Source organism: x Bolboschoenoplectus mariqueter (assembly GCA_037678475.1). NCBI lineage: Eukaryota > Viridiplantae > Streptophyta > Magnoliopsida > Poales > Cyperaceae > x Bolboschoenoplectus > x Bolboschoenoplectus mariqueter. The sequence continues at coordinate 3,519,346 of CM075258.1, read as the reverse complement.
TCACAGTTGTTGTTTTAATATGTCGGATGTTTTAATAAATTTCAGAATCATTATGTGTCAAAACAAATCAAATACCATGATATATCTTCTAGATTTATCCTGGACGTGTATCATCTCCCAGTATATATTCACGCTTAAATTCCTTAATTCGATTATATAAGCCACATTTTTATTTATCCCTTATAGTGCAACACTTCATTAAAAAAAATTTCCAAAAGTTATCTGGTTGGTTTATTTATTAATCATGTTACTAATCCGGAGCCTAATCTTTGCAAATTCTTAATTTCGGCCACAAAGGCCAGTAAACTCAGGTTCAAATTTTTCTTTTCTCGGCTCAGCATGAGAAGAAGCCCAAATGAAATGACTTCAAATTTCATTTCTAATCTGAGCACATGGGACAAGCTCTATTAAAATTCTTTTTAAACTTTCCAATCGAGCCTAAGGAAAGCCCAGTTCGATCGATCCCTTTTAATATGCACTTTAGCTGTTTAGCTCCTCTAACGAGAGAGATTACAATTCACAAATTAAAGCCAAGGTATTGGTACGTACAGTTATCTGGAAATTAAGTGCAATTACCAGTTCCTATGAAGATTAGAGCATTTATTTGGATTGTTAGTAAAAGCATTTAAAACAGAGGGGCAGGTTTGGGCCATTGAATTGTGTGTATTGTTCCAATGATGAAACTATATATATATATATAGACCATCTCTTTCTACAGTGTAGTATGGTAAAACCTATATTTTCAATTTGTAATTTTCAACGATAAATTTAAGATATTTTATGTGATTTGACCACATTCAAAATAATTTTTTCATTAACTTTTTAGTTTTTACTATTTTCTGGATAGATAGAGAGGAAATTATTATTTTTATGAATTTTAGAGCAGCCAATAGCAATATTTTGTCCATCTAAAAGATAATAGGACGTTTTAAAAATATAAAGCTTAGCTTTGGAGTATCATTTTTTTTTAATTATTACGATTGCTACCTTTATTTGATGTAGAAAAGAATTGATTCAATTTTTATCGTTGGCTCTAGGTTCCCAAGAATAAGGTTGAGATAACAAGAGGATGGGATTCAGACGAAGTACTCTGATCTGAGTGTTTAGGATTTAGGGTTTAAGGTTTAGAATTTTGGAAAGAGAATTATAATGGAAGTTTAAATGTACAATTTGGACATATCAACTAATAAAAATTGTTGAGTTTTTATAATGAATTATGTATTCTTTTAATCGAAAAAATGTTCTTGAAAAAAACCGATCGATACTAATCAATATATATCGGGGTTGGTTTTACAAAAAAAATCAGATTCTACTGGTAACAAAAAAATATACCAAAATAGCCAACAAAGGTTTCAGTTATTTTAAGGAACCGACGCTGAAAATCAATAAAAAGGATTTAAATTTATTCATTTGTTAATAATTACAATGTTCCTTAGTGTCGACTCTTTTGATACATTTACTGCCGGCTGTAAAACTAACATTGTTTACTAATAAACAGTGCGGGCTTAATCTGTGTCAGTAGTTTTTCCGACACTGATGATGACTCTTTACATCCAGCACTAATTAGCTATTTTGTAGTAGTGTTTATAAACTAAACTAAAAGAAGTTAATGAATTTTCTGTGATCAATATAGATATTTCAAAGAACCAACTAAAATGGACAATATAAAGATTATATATGGTAAAAAAATTATTAATTATTGATTGATGTTTGTATTATTCAAAAGTATTAATTAACTGAATTTGTGTTTGTTTTGATAACTTTGATTAGAAGAGAATGGTGGATATCACACTTTGAGATAAGAGAAGAGATGGATAAAATAAGTTTTTCTTTCTATTAGAAACTCTTACAATTTTCTCACTTCTTACAACAACAGAATACAACTCCTTTTATAGCCTAAAACAAAATAAAACTCTAGAAATTCGCATTAAAAACAGAATATCAAACAACTTATGTTTCAGCTGACATCTTTTCACTAAAACAATAATAACTCTCTGTAGAGAACTCCAAACGACTTGGAATTTGAACCATTGGAAACTACACTTCAAGAGCTTTAAAAACCATAGATCATTTGTAAAAAATAATTGTCGTTTGCCCATTCAAATTCCTTCATCAATCAGTATTAAAATTCTGACAGCTGCTGGAATTTTAAGAGTTCCACTACTTTTTCTTATTTACTTCACTTAATTACATATATTAAGTTTATTATTTCAACACCCCCCTTAAACTTAATTCCCTTTTTATCCTTCATGCCGAGAAGATTCTTGAATTTCTCAAACTTTACGGTTGGCAAAGGTTTTGTGAAAATATCCATAACTTGATCATCACTACTCACATGTATTAGCTCGACTTTCTTCTCCTTCACTTGCTCTCAAATTTAATGAAATTTCACATTGATGTGCTTGCTTACTATCATGATGGACCGGATTCTTAACCAACTCAATTGCCGACTTACTATCCAAATAAATCGGTGTAGCTTCATGTTGAGCAAAATTTATCTCCTTGAAGAGCATTCTCAACCATATTGCATGACACACACATGCCGCTGCCGCGACATATTCCGCTGCCGCGACATATTCCGCCTCACATGTCGAAAGGGTTACGACCGGTTGCTTCTTTGAAAGCCACATGAATGCCGTATCTCCCATGTAAAATGCAAATCCCGAGGTGTTCTTCCTATCATCCATGTCACCGCCCAATCGCTATCCGAATAACCAAAAATTGTAAAATTGTTAGCGGATGAACTATAAAACAAACCAAGGGATAGAGTACCTCGAATGTAACGAAGAATCCGTTTGATTGTTTTCCAATGTGTCGATCTCGGCTCCTCCATGTATCGGCTTACGAGGCCGACTGCATATAAAATATCCGGCTTAGTGCATGTTAAGTACCTCAAGCTACCAACTAGACTCTTGTGTAAAGTTGCATCAACTACCTTTCCTTTGTCATGCCGAGATAACTTAACTCCACAATGAACCGGTGTACTAACCGGCTTACAATCATCCATTTTGAACCTTCTCAAAATTTCTGTAGCATAGGCCTCTTGTGAAACAAAGATACCTTCATCACCTTGCTTTATCTCAAGACCAAGAAAATAGGACATAAGCCCCAAATCGGTCATTTCAAATTCACTCTTCATGGCCCTTTTGAACTCATCAATCATGTCACCATTACTACCCATAAAAATTAAGTCATCAACATACAAAGATACTACTAACATATCTCCATTTTCAATCTTCACATACAAAGCATGTTCATAAGGGCATTGCACAAAACCGTGTGATTTAAAGTAGTAATCAATCCGGGTGTTCCAAACTCTAGGAGCTTGTTTTAAGCCATACAAAGCCTTCTTTAATTTTAAAACTTTACCTTTACCATCTTCTTTCATGTACCCGAGGGGTTGCTCAATGTATACTTCTTCCTCCAAAACGCCATTAAGAAATGCCGACTTGACATCCATTTGATAAATGCGCCACTTTGATTGAGCCGCAAGAGAAATCAAAAGCCGAATGGTTTCCATCCGAGCCACTGGTGCAAATACCTCCTCATAATCGATGCCGGCTTGTTGCTTGTAGTCTTTTACCACCAATCTCGCTTTGTATTTCTCAATTTCGCCTTGAGGATTCATCTTCTTTTTAAAAACCCACTTGACACCAATCGCCTTATGACCTTCGGGAAGAGAGGTGAGTTCACATGTGTCATTTCTCTCAATTGCATACATCTCATCATCCATAGCGGCTCGCCACTTATCATCTACAACCGCCTCTTCAAAAGAAGTGTTATCTCCTTGAGCCAAGAGACACACCAAGTGCAACTCGCTTGTCGTCTCGTACAAGTCACGAATGCTTCTTGTTTTGGGGGTTCTTGCCTCGTCATCCGATGAAGATGCATCATGTCTTGTAATTGTTGGTGCCTCCTCATGACTGTTGGGTGGAATGTTCATCGGTGAGTGCATCTCATCTCGTGTCTTCTTATGAATAGTTTCCACCATTGCATACCAATCCCACATTGCTTCTTCATTCACCTGTACATCACGACTAATATGTATATTTTTGTTAGTGGGATCAAAAAGTTTATATGCTTTAGACTTTTCATCATACCCAACAAAGATCAACTTCAAACTTTTGTCATCCAATTTTACACGCCTTTGATCCGGTATGTGCGCATATGCTACACTACCGAAAACTTTCAAATGTGACACCGTCGGTTTTAAACCACTCCAAGCCTCTTGCGGTGTTATATTCTCCAAATTAGATGTCTTGCACCGATTTAACAAATAAACGGCACAATCTATCGCTTCCGCCCAAAATTGTTTTGGCATGTTTTTACTCTTGAGCATACTTCGGACCATGTTGAGAATAGTCCGATTCTTGCGTTCCGCGACTCCATTTTGTTGGGGTGAGTATGGCGCCGTCAAATGACGCCGTATACCATGTTCTTCACAAAAAGAATTAAATGCGGTTGAAGTAAATTCACCGCCTCGATCCGATCTCAAAACCTTGATATAAAAGCCACTTTGTTTCTCAACAAAAACTTTGAACTTCTTAAAAACTCCAAAAGCCTCCGATTTTTCTTTTAAGAAATAAACCCAAGTTTTGCGAGAAAAATCATCAATAAAAGTTAAGAAATACCGGTTTTCACCAAGTGAGCTCGGCTTGATTGGACCACAAATATCGGTATGCACCAATTCGAGGGGCTTCTTTGCTCGATATTCCGCCACTTTTGGAAAGCTATTTCTTGGATGCTTGCCAAGCACACACCCTTCACAAAACTTGTCGATAGAATCAACCAATGGCAATCCATACACCATCTTCTTACTAACCATTTCTTTTAGCCCTCCAAAATTCATGTGTCCAAACCTTAAATGTCATAACCAATCTTTTTCGACTACACAAGTCTTTAAACATGCTGCTTCAATATTCACCAAATTCAACTTAAACATTCTATTAGTGGCCATTTCAACTTGGGCAATTAACCGGTTATTTTTGTCATGCAAGTAAAGAGACCGATCTTTCATAAAAACTGTGTAATCATGTTCCAACAATTATCCCAAACTCAAAATATTGCTCTTCATTTCCGGGACATAATAAACGCTTGAAATAAACTTTTGAGTGTCATCTTTCAACTTAATCAAAATATTACCTTCACCTTCTACACGCACTTTGGATGCATCACCGAAAGAAACATGGCTATCCGCTATCTCCTTCAATTCGGTAAACATATGCTTGTACCCGCACATGTGGTTGCTTGCACCCGTGTCGAGATACCACACATTCTCCTTCTCGGGACCGTTTTCCTTGTTAGCTAATAACACCACATCATTGTTCTCGGTTTCCTCCTTGGCTACAAAGTTAGCATTCTCCTCCACCTTCTTTTTGGAATAGCACTCACTTGCGTAATGACCGTATTTGCCACAATTATAACAATCGATATTGTACCGATTTGTTCGGCCACCTCTTCCACGACCGCGTCCTCTACCACGTGTAGGGTTGTTGGTACTTCTTTCTTCATTTTCAGCTTGTGCACGACCTTCTCCTCGTCCTTGGCCGCGCCCACGGCCTCGACCTCGACCTCGGCCTCATCCTCGACTTCGGCCTCCTTTGTCATTCCCCTTTTGATTTGAGAAAAACTTTGCTTGCAATACTTGATCCACCGGCTCTTGTTGGTTTCTCTTCATTCTCTCCTCATGAGCCACCAAAGACCCATTCAACTCATTAACCGTCATGGAGTCGATGTCCTTGGACTCTTCAATCGCCACCACCACATGATTGAATTTTGCATTGAGAGATCGCAAAATTTTCTCTACTACTCTCACATCTTCTATCTTTTCACCAAGCCTCTTCATTTGATTGACCACCGCCAATATTAGGGTGAAGTAGTCACCTATAGACTCACTCTCCTTCATCACAATCGACTCGAACTTAGCCCTTAGAGTTTGTAGTCGTACCTTCTTCACTTTTTCAGCTCCAACCACCGAGTTGCGAAGAATCTCCCATGCATCCTTCGCTCGCGTCTCATTGGCAACCTTCTCGAACATGTCATCATCCAGCCCTTGATGGATGATACTCATGTCTCTTCTTTTGCAAGGCGGCTAATTGAGCTACCCTAAGCCCCGTCTCATCTTTGGGATCTTCGTAGCCGTTTTCGACAATGTCCCAAAAGCCATAAGCGCCAATGATAGCCTTCATTCGCAGCGACCATTTATCATAATTGGTTTTGGTTAGAACTGGATATTGGAAGGAAATATTAGAACTTTTGGTAGCCATGTTAACGTGGCTCTGATACCACTTTGATAACTTTGATTAGAAGAGAATGGTGGATATCACACTTTGAGATAAGAGAAGAGATGGATAAAATAAGTTTTTCTTTCTATTAGAAACTCTTACAATTTTCTCACTTCTTACAACAACAGAATACAACTCCTTTTATAGCCTAAAACAAAATAAAACTCTAGAAATTCGCATTAAAAACAGAATATCAAACAACTTCTGTTTCAGCTGACATCTTTTCACTAAAACAATAATAACTCTCTGTAGAGAACTCCAAACGACTTGGAATTTGAACCATTGGAAACTACACTTCAAGAGCTTTAAAAACCATAGATCATTTGTAAAAAATAACTGTCGTTTGCCCATTCAAATTCCTTCATCAATCAGTATTAAAATTCTGACCGCTGCTGGAATTTTAAGAGTTCCACTACTTTTTCTTATTTACTTCACTTAATTACATATATTAAGTTTATTATTTCAACATGTTTGCTATAAATATTGGTAATTTAATAAATTATTTATACTTTGAAAAAAAAATTATTTCCGAATTATATTTGTATTGTACCCGAAATTCGATCTCATCGTATAATTCAGTCTAACACATAGCTTGCTTATGCGTGGTCCCCTTTCAATTCGCAAACGAACCAAAAAAAAGAAAAATCAAGCTCCATACACACAAAATGCGTTCACACATTAATCAATTTGCCTATAAATAATATGCTCTTCCTGTAAAAGTTTCAGAACAAGCCTTTCCAAGCAAAATGGCCACCACAATCCTAACAATTTGCCTCCTCATGATCAGCTGTGCTGACTACTCTGAAGCTTACATTCATGAATCTGACAAATACGTCGACGTATGGAACCGATTCGGAACGGAGGCAGATGAATTCCAGATGGACTCCGTTATACACCACCGGATTCTGCAGGAAAGTTCAAAGTACATAACCAATGATGCGCTAATTCCAGGTAAACCAGCACCATGCGGTCATCATTGTCCTCCTGGAAAACCTTACACACGGCCATGCAGAAATGACAAACATTGTCCTCCTTACAAGTGATGTACTTTGTTCGCTGCAATTGTGTATTTGTCTTTAACTGTGTGTGTTCGCTTAAGTTTCAACTGTTATGTCCGCTTGATTCATCTAAAGTTGGATCCAAGGTGTAACATGTTCACTTACCAGCGGAAGTGTATCTTAATTTTGGCCTTAGAAACTCATTGTAAGCCGAGATTCTCAATAATGTCTATTTTTGTCCTTCATTTTGGAAATTATTTATTTGTGTATTTGTTTAAGGGTAGGGGTCAGGTCTTTTTTTGTGCCCATGTGAGTTTGGATGCATGGTTTTTAGAGGTTATTTCAATTAGCCATCCATCACTTGATCTATTAGGCATTTATCGTTTATTTTGAGAATTATTATTTCATCTAACAAGGGAAAGAATCAGAAGATGTCTAAAAGTTGGTCGTTCAAACAGGTATAAAAGAAAGGATGAATTTATCAACTATGGCATACCCTACATATCAGGAGAAAAATATTAAGGCAACCGGCCAGAAAGAGATTCAAGGTTTTTAAAAAATACATACTATAATATAGTAATATTATAAGAATTGAACAACGTAGACACTTGAGACGTACCATCTAGCCATGTACCCATATATATAGTACAATTATGTTATTAGTATATCTCTCATCTAAGGTTTACCTGATCCATTCTACAACTAACAGCTTAAGTTTCAACCCCTCATGCGCTAGATGCAAGCAAGCAGAAGCCCTATCATTATCAAAATAACAGAGAGAAAAGACAGCAGTTAGAATTTAATAGCTAGGTAAATTTATTAAGTCACTATATTTGGTCCTTCCTTAACAAGTTAGTTCAAGATAAATTACATAATTTCTCTAATTTTATAGAGATCATTACGGCTCAAATTTGCATAGATACCAAAGGGGATGACTACAAAACTATTGTTCGATTTTAAATTTTTTAATATAGGTAGAGATATAGCGACAAGTGACATGAGACGAGTCAAGCTTGATATTAGAAAGGATTTGACCATTTGATGATTGATACAGGGGCTGCTTTTAGCCCATTTGGGTAATATGGGCCTGTTTAGAATTTGGACTTGTCATGACTTGAGTAATTTCTCTTGCTAACGGGCTGGGCTGGGCCAGTTTATTTTTGGGACAGGCCTTATTTTGTGTTCTTTTTTATCAATTTGTTCAATTTTATGGGGACCTTTTTCAGATATTGAACGAGGAATATATATATTATAAATTCTGGGGCAAATAAACTTTTGTTTAGCTTGCTTAATTAATATGCCCACTTAGAAAACACTCTTGGCCCAGAGAAAAGTTTGTGCAATAGGAGAGATCATTTTTTGCTTTATCTTTTTGTGCCCTTTTTCTTTATAATGCTCGTACCTAACGGAGCTTTTCCAACAACAAAAAAATGAATCCAATTTTATTTTGTGACTGCCAATCATAGACCTTTCAATTTGTGACTGCCAATCACCAATTATACATTGCGCATGCATCATCATATATTTGAGTTCATACTTACACACTACCAAGTCACTCCTAAGGATATATCTTGTTAGATATTATTATTTATGACTCGAGATTTAAATTACTTGTATAATTATAATTGCATGAAACGATTCAAATAAAAAATTAGGAACAGATGGAGACCGTTAACGTAGAAGGAATATTGAAATTAAAGAGAAGAACTTTGACATGTTGCATGTGCAATTATATTCTAATTAATCACACGTTATAGCTTAAAAGCTGGAACGGTTTTCACTTGCTAAGCAAGCATGGCTTATGGCAGCACTAAAATGCATTAATGTTAATAAATAAAATTAACTAATTATCAGCCTATGTAATATTGCATGCTTGAAAGTGAACGGCAATCCAAAATATCTTGAAGCCATCACTAATAGGGAAGAGCAAGTGATCGTAGTATCTTTAGGATTGTATACGACAGAATGTCTTGCATGTGGAGAAATAATAACATTCTTAGTTCAGTAACAAATGCATTATCGACCTGGTTATTTCTAAACTTATGTCTTCTATTTACATTTTTAATTTTTTCTTTTGTATTGATAAAATTTATAATTAAATATTTTCATAGACACATTTTAATTTGAATTATTTAGATATGAGAATTAACCTATCATACACTTTCTCATTATTCCAAAAAATTTCTAACATATGCATCCGTCCATCTTCAACTATATCTATATAACTGAAATAAGACAGAGTCAACTAAAATCCGGTTAGAATAAATAGCATATAATCTCTAACAGCCATTGTGAACTTTCTGGAACAAGCAAATGACCAAATTAACAAAATTCGATGATTATCATGTTACAGTTCTATCTAGCAGTGACAAAATTTTCATAAAAGATATAGCTAGGTTGAAATTCTACATTTTGTATATATATTAATTGGATGTATTTCCATATATAATGATGGGCTCTAACAATAATTTGATAGAGAAAAATGTATTTCACATATGTATATAAACTTGGCATTGCTCTTTCCGATAATGCTTCATCTTAATTTGCATTAGACGTGGTTGTTGGTACCAGCCTCTTCAATCTTTATAGATAATGACATTTCAACAGCCAATTCAATTGGATGGTCCGATCAAAGCAGAGAAAGAAATATGCCCATCACCTTTTTTTTTTCTTTTCTTTTTTCAATTGCCTAAGTGCACACTTATTGGCGTGATGCAGAGTGAACCTTAATTGCCTACAATAAAGAAAAAATATTCTTTAAAAAATATGAAGACAAATTGAATTATATATAAAAAAAAACATAACAAACATACATGTCTAAAATAATTGGTTAAGAGAATCAGCCTTTAATCTAGTGGTGAAGATAATATTCTTTGTGTAAAAGGTCGTAGATTTGAAACCCAGAACTTTATGGATATTTAAATATAAGTGGTTTAACCTTGATCTTTATTTCAAAAAAAAATAATTACTTAAGATATTTCTTTTCATATGAGGTCTCATACGTTCAAAATATAGTCTTAACATTGGAACAATTAGGACTTTCACATTCATCTTATTTTAACACAAAAAACAAGTACAAAACTAGTACTATGAGTCTATGAAACAAAACAGAAACTAATCTATATATAAAATTAAAACACTCAAATGTACAGCATACTATGTTTTGAAGTTAAAGACAAATTAAATTGAAAGGTTAATTCTTTTGCTGCTCTTATATTTAACTCCCATCAATTCAGCCCAATTAACATCAAATTTTGTCCAGTTCAGGTTTTGTTGGCGTTGGGTACTTGGAGACGAATCATTATTTTCCAATTGAATACACTGCACGGGCGGGACCACAAAAAATCCAGTCGGAAGGTTAAGAGTTCCCACATTCTTCATATTTTCTAGTACTATATATATGATGGGAATTGGAAGGAAGCTCCTCACAGAGACAATGATGAGAAAAGAAACCCTTCTCATTTGTTTCCTTGTTCTCTTCATAAACATTGCTGATGTTACTTCAAAAGCCCATGCTCAAGTAGGCTATAATGCTTTTAGTAATGCGACCAACTACATTAGTCAGGGACTTGAGTTGTCGGAAGAGCTTCAGATGGACTCCGACATACATCGGAGGATTTTATCGAGCGGTATGAAGCATAATAATCCTTTAAATGCAAACCGTCCGTTTGGCAAGGGTAAGAGGGGTGAGCCGTACACCGGTCGGACGTGTGCTTCGCGCTATCATTGCGGGTGAATTTTATGTCAGGAAAAAAATTATAAAATAAGAAAATATTTCAGTAAATTCGGAAAATAAGAAGAACCGCGTTCTGAAAGTACGGTCTTATTTAGAAATGCCGCTTTATCAGAGTGCAGCCTCTCACGAGAAGGCTACTTTCTCAAAGTGCGATCCCTTTCGAAAACAAAAACAGGAAAAAAAGAGAAATGATGGAGAAAAGAGAAAAGAAGGGAAAATACAAGAAGTTCTCTGTGAAAGCCACACTCTAATAATGAGATTCTTCTGATTTTCAAATTTTTCCGAAATATTTTTATTGTTTTATAATTCGTTTTTTTATTTTTTTTTCCAACACAAAAATCACACTATCATTGCAGCACCCACGGAAACTAGCTAGCTTATAATTTTGACTTGCTCTGGCTTAATGGTAGTCTTTCTGTTATATTTAATAAGCGTGCATGATTGTGTTGCCAATGTATTAATTAATATATTATATATATGCTTCTTAAGTAAATCATTTGGTGTTGACGTAGTTTGTGTTTTAGCTGACAAAAAAATCTTCTAGTTTATACTGTGATATTTTTTTCTCCCTATAACATAATTTTGGACTTCACAGTAATAGCATATTGAATGTTCCATGTAGACTTTAGGATTTATTGCTATATATATAACAAAAGTTCATTTATATACTATATATGTTGGAGTCGGATGATTGCTGATATGACTTTGGTAAGAAATTTAATAGCTTCAAATATAAATTATAATATTACTTTAATTCTTTTAAGCCTTAATCCTACCCACCATAATATCATATATCATGATGTATAAAGGGCACAATGAATAGTCTTTTAGGATATCTGATGACATTTATACAGACAATCAAACTCCGAACAATATCAAAGATTTAATAAAACTATGGTATACTTGTTGTACAAGCTTCTGCACCAATTTATAATAAGTGGATTTCATAAAAAAACTAACAAGTAATGAGGGACTTGTATAAAGTCGGAACAAAACTTTCGGAATTGCATGGAAATCCTATATGGATTATGTCTGGATCCACATCCTCTATTGCATTATACCGTACAGCGCAGTGTGTGATTCGTCCGATTACATTTGTAAAATAAATCTGAAAAAATCATTTTATAATCTATCTATCCATGCATTCAACACTAATTTATAGCCTTTCATAAAGTTGGTACAGAACTTTTGAACTTGCATGGAAAGCTCAATTCGGATAATATTATCATGTTATGCTTATTTGGCATTTACATTCTATATATATAAAACCGACTTATCATTTCGGCTTAATTGGGAGCAAAATTGCAATAGTAATGCTATATCAGCATCTTTGCTCTCTTCTCCTTGTATACGCAAAATACTTTAGCCCATTATGGAAAATGTGAGCCTGTTAAAAATTTAAACTTGTCATGAGTTAGATTAATTTCTCTTGCTAACGGGCCGGGCCGGGTCGCTTTTGAGACAGCCCTTATTTTGTGTTCTTTTTCATCAATTTGTTCAATTTTATGGGGACCTTTTTCAGATCTTAATTGAACGAGGAATATATATATTATATAAATTTTGGGGCAAATAATTAGCTTGGTTAATATGCCCACTTAGAAAACACTCTTGGCCCAGAGAAAAGTTTGTGCAATAAGCGAAGTCATTTTTTGCTTTATCTTTTTGCAGCTTTTTTTCTTTAACGATGCTCGTACCTAACGGAGCTTTTCCAACAAAAGAGGAAAAAAAAAATGAATCCAATTGTGATTTGTGAGTGCCAATCATAGAACTTTTGTGGTAATACCACTATTTCAGAGAGAGAGAAAAGGAAAAAGACAGTCCAACTAAAATCCGGTTAAGATAAAGAGAAAAGTTTCAATGTCATAAATTTTTTTGTGTCGCAAATTCACTTTTTAATTTATATTTTAAAATTTGACACTCAAATTTCCGATCCAAATCTTTGATCTTGTTCATTTTCATAATAGAAGTATGTCTGTAAAACTTCATGATTTTTAAAGTTCATTTTAGACTATATCAAATGAACACAAAGTGAATGGATGTAGTTAACTATGATTGATTAAATTTAATGTATTTATTTTGTGATCATTTGATCTGACATAAAATGAACTTTAAAAATTATGAAACTTTACATGTATATTTCTTCGATGAAAATTAACAAGATCAATGGTTCGGATTCAAAAATTAAGTGTCTAATTTTAAAATATAAATTAAAAAATTAGTTTGTAAAATCTTATGACATTAAAAACTTGAAACCCTCCTCTAAAATAAATAGTATATATTCTCCAACAGCCATTAGGAACTCTCTGAAACAAGAAAACGATGGGCTCTAACAATAATTTGATAGAGAAAAATATATTTCACAAATGTATATAAACTTGGCATTGCTCTTTTTCGATAATGCTTCACCTTAATTTGCATTACACGTGGTTAATTGTTGGTACCAGCCTCTTTAATCTTTATAGATAATGACATTTCAACAGCCAATTCAATTGGATGATCCGATCAAAGCAGAGAAAGAAATATGCCCGTCACCTTTTTTTTTTCTTTTCTTTTTTCAATTGCCTAAGTGCACACTTACTGGCGTGATGTAGATGACCTTAATTTCCAACAATAAAAAGTATTATTCTTTAAAAAATATGAAGACAAATTGAATAATATAAAAAAAAACATAACAAACATAAATGCCTGAAATTATTAGTTAAGAGAACCAATCTTTAATTTAGCGGTAAAGACTGTTATTGGTACGGAAAGTCGCATGCTTGAAACTCAAATTGAGAATCCTTTATAGATATTTAAATTTGAATAATTTGACCATCATCCTTATCTCAAAAAAAATAATTAGTTAAGATATTTCTTTTCATATGAGGTCTCACAATAATACGTTCAGAATATAGTATTAATATTGGAAGAATTAAGATTTTCACCTTTGTCTCATTATAATATATAGAAAAAATATATATATAAGTACAAAACTAATACTATGAAATAAAATACAAACTATTATATATAAAATTAAAACACTCAAATGTATAGCATAACATATTTTAAAATCAAGTTAAGGACAAAATTGAATTAGATCAATTCTTTTGCGGCTCTTATTATAACTTATTCCCATCAATAGCAAACATGCATGATTTGAATCAGGGTTAACATTTTCCACACCTGACAGTGCCAATTGGCCAACAGTTTTCTTTGTTAATTGAGATATTTGTGCTTAATGCAAACTGATGAATTTGTTTAAAAATGAGTAATTCTTACGTACGTTCAACTTTTGTAGTATATCTAACTTTTATAGTATTTTTTTTCAGAAATATTGCTTAAATTTAAAAAAAGATAAAATCATAAATGTAGTTCTAATTATTTGGATAAAATATGTATTAAATTTGGATTAATTTGAAAGAGATTTTTCTTCAATCAAATAATTTTAAAATTTTAATACTGGAGTTTTATATATTCTAATACATCTCAATAATACGTATATAAAAAATTATTAATTTTAACTTTGTTATAATGGTCATCAAGAGAGTGAATTAAATCACAAAATTTGGTCCGTTGATTTTTGTTAGTGCTTGATGCATATCAAAATAAAGTTGATGCATGATATCTACAACATATTCAATTAATTAGTTTTATTATTTAAGAGTTTAAAAAAAAGATATTTGAAATTTATTTTCATAATCATTATTATGACACCAATAACCATAAACATTGAATCCCTATTCTTTCAAAAATACATAATATAATATAGTGATGTTATAAGAATTGAACTCGTAGACACTTGAGATGTAATATCTAGCCATGCATGTACCCATATATATAGTATAATTCTGTTATTAGTACTGTATCTCTCATCTAAGTTTATTTGATCCATTCTACGACAAATAACTTAAGTTTTAACCCCTCATGCGCTGAATTTGTATCCTCTGTTACGCTGTATCGTACATCATAGTATATTGTCCATCCGATCATATTGAAATTTGTGCACTATAATTCTCAAAAAAGATTTCTATAAAGTTTTGATCAGTCACGTTGAGATCCATGCGATTACATTGAGATCCGTGCGATCACAACATAACATAGTGCTACGGAGCATAAAATAAAAATTCTCATGCGCTAGATGCAAGTAAGCATAGGTCCTCAATGATATCCATCTTTAGCTATTTCTAGACCGTTGGGCCCAAGGCCCTATCATTATCAAAATAACAAACAAAAACAAAAGACAGCAGTCAGAATTAAATAGGTAAATTTATTAAGTCACTATATTTTGTCCTTCCTTAACAATTCAAGATAAATTATATAATTTCTCCAATTTTATAGAGATCATTTTGGCTCAAATTTGCATAGCTACCAAAGAGTAGTGTTTTAAAAATATACATGTCATGTCAAAACACGGTATCCCGTGGCATGGCATGTGTTTTTTTTTCGCGTGTATGCTGTGCTGTGTCAAAAATAAGGAGATGATGACATGACATAGTGTGCTATACGTGTCATTTCAATTCGACACGCCGTATTAAACGTAACATGCCTTAACATAATATATTTTAAAATCTAGTTAAGGACAAAATCGAAAGATCAATTCTTTTGCAGCTCTTATAACTAACTCCCATCAATATCAAATATGCATTATTTAATTCAGGGGTTAACATTTTCCATACGTGACAGTGCCAATTGGCAAACAATTTTCTTCGTTATTTGGGATATGCTTGTTTAATGCAGATTAATGAATTTGTTTAAAAAATAGATTTGTTAAAATTTTATTTTTGTGAATTGAACGTACGGAGGCCTCTCAAATAATTAAATCTATTAATTCCTTCCTCATCGAACTCATTTATACATTCTGTATATGACCCCATCATCAGGCCTTCAATTGGCCATTGAATATACAATATATATACGGGGTCTATTTTTCTTGTCTATTCGTTCTAACATATAGCTTGAGCTTATGCGTGGTCCCCCTTTCAATTTGCAAACGCACCAAAAAAAAAAAAAAATCAAGTTCCCCACACACAAAATGCGTTCACACATTAATCAATGTGCCTATAAATAATGGCCACACTTCCTGTTAATGTTTCAGAACAAGCCTTTAATTCCAAGCAAGATGATCAGCCCACTCCTAACAATTTGCCTCCTCCTCATCAGCTGTTCTCTCTATTCTGAAGCGTACATTCATGAATCTGGCAAATATCTTGATGTGTGGAACCGAGTCGGAACGGAGGCGGATGAATTCCAGATGGACTCCTTTGTACACCACCGGATACTCCAGGAAAATTCAAAGACCATATCCCCTAAAACTCAAATTCCAGATGAACCAGCATGCCTTACTACTCCTTGTCCTGCCCGTGGACAACCTTACACTACACGAGGATGCAAAAATAGGGATTATTGTCCTTCAAGGATTTACAGTCCATGATGTACTTGTTCACTGCAATTGTGTACTTGTATTTTAACTTTATGTGCATGCCTAAGTTTCAACTATTATGTCTGCAGCTTGACTTGTCTAAAGTTGGAGACATGTTCACCTATGAACGGAAGTGTTTCTTAATTTATGCCTTGAAAAGGTAAAAACTCACTATAAGCAGAGGCCTCCAATGATGTTCATTTTTAGCTATTTATAGGCCGTTGGGCCTTAGGCCCTATCACTATCAAAATAACAAACAAAAAGAAAAGACGGCAGTCAGAATTTAGTAGGTAAATTTATTAAGTCACTATTTTTTGTCCTTCCTTAACAGGTTAATTCAAGATAAATTATATAATTTCTCTAATTTTATAGATATCAATATGGCTCAAATTTGCATAGCTACCAAAGAGGATGACTACAAAATTATTGTTCGATTTTAAATTTTGATAATTGATATAGGGGCTACTTTTAGCCCATTAGGGAAATATGGACCTGTTAAGAATTTGGACTTCTCAGGAGTTGATTAATTTCTCTTGCTAACGGGCCGGGCCGGGCCGGTTCATTTAATTTTTATACAATTTTCTTATTCATTTAATTTCTAGTAGTTTTCTTAAATGAAAAAAAAAATCGGCTTAATTAGGAGCAAAATTGCAATAATAATGCTATATCAGCATCTTTGGTCTCTTTCTCCATTTCTACACGCAAAATACTTTTAGCCCGTTAGGGAAAATGTGGGCCTGTTAAGAATTTGAACTTGTCATGAGTTGATTAATTTCACTTGCCAACAGGCCGGGCAGGGCCGAGCCAGACAAGCCTTATTTTGTATTCTTTTTCATCAGTTTGTTCAATTTTATGGGGACCTTTTTCAGATATTGAACGAGGAATAATATATATATATATATATATATATATATATATATTTTATATTATATAAATTTTGGGTCAAATAAACTTTTGTTTAGCTTGCTTAATATGCCCACTTAGAAAACACTCTTGGCCCAGAGAAAATTTCGTGAGTGCCAATCATAGAACACTATTTCAGAGAGAGAGAGAGGAAAAAAAAAAAAAGGTAGTCTAACTAAAAATCTGATTAAAATAAGAGGAGAGTTCTAATATCACAAGTTTTTTAATTTATATTTTAAAATTTGACACTCAAATTTCGGATTCAAACCGTTGATTTTGTTAATTTTTATGGTAAATGTATGTGTACAAACTTCATGATTTTAAAAGTTTATTTTATACTAGATCAAATGGTCACCAAACTAGTGGATGTAGTTAACTATGATTGATTAAATTTAATGTATTTATTTTATGACCATTAGATTTGATATAAAATAAACTCTAAATATTATGAAATTTTACGTGTATACATTTTTTATGAAATTAACAAGACCAATAGTTCGGATTCAAAAATTGAGTGTCTAATTTCAAGACCTAAATTAAAATATGAGTTGTGAAATCTTGTAGCTAGCATAAAAAACTGTATCATTACAACCCTCCTCTAAAATAAATACATAATCTCCAACAGCCATTACGATAATCATTAAGCATACTGTAATTTGTGTAGGAGTGGTATAAACTAATCAGAGCAATTTACATGATTCCTCTTTTTTTTATTTGCTCCTTTTTAGCTATCTAAAAGTTTTTTCTTGTGAAAAAATCATTGGATTTAACAAAGTTATGAAATATTTGCTTCGAATAATTTGGATTTAACGAAGTTGTGAAATATTATTGTAGGTTCATGCATGATTAAATTTCAAGACAGAGAGTCATTGATCCCACAACATTGTCTATATATATAATAAGAAGGCTAGAACAAGAAAAATACAACATGTACAACATAGACTTGATGTTTGGTTTGTTTCTTAAATTTTGAATAATATGCTCATGATTGTCAAACATTTATTAATTAATATTTAAATTATGAAATCTGTACCAAATAAAATATGTCCATGATATTTATGATAATTATCTAAAATTTGTTAATTAGCAATGTGTATTTAACATTTTCAAAATATATTTGGATATTTTAGGTCTGAGATTATACATTACCCGTGCATGTACGGGTTTCATGCTAGTTTTATTTAAATAATTACGAGCACATCAACAATTTTAATTTTTTTTTAAATATACCATACGAGTTAAATGTACACCAGAATTACTCTTCATTCTAACATATAGCTTGCTTATGCGTGCTCCCTTTCAATTTGCAAAAGCAGCAAAGAAAAAAAAAATCAAGTTCCATACACACAAATTAAATGCGTTCAGAGTAATCAATTTGCCTATAAATAATGGACTCTTCCAAAGTTTCACAACAAACCTTTCCAAGCAAAATGATCACCGCATACCTAACAATTTGGCTCTTCCTCATCAGCTGTTCTCATTATTCTGAAGCATACATTCATGAATCTGGTAAATATGTCGATGTGTGGAACCGAGTCGGAACGGAGGCGGATGAGTTCCAGATGGACTCCGTTGTACACCACCGGATTCTCCAGGGAAATTCAGGACACATAACCCATCGAGCGCTAAATGCAAATAGACCGGCAGCATGCGGCGATCATTGTCCTCCTGGACAAGCTTACGGACGGCCATGCAGCAACGGGAACCACTGTCCTACTTACAAGTGACGTACTTTGTTCACTGCAATAAAAATTGTGTATTTGTATTTAACTTAATTTTATGTGCATGCGTAAGTTTCAACTATTATATATGTCCTCTTGATTCGTCTGAACTTGGATACATGTTCACTTATGAGATGAAGTGTTTCTTAATGATGTGCTCAAATAATGATGTCCATCTTTCTTGGTTCTTTTTGGAAATTAATTATCGTTTACGCTCTTGTTGAATTAATCTTTTTGCTTCATTGAGGTATCGTTTGCATTAGAAGAACATGAACATATTTTCATCTAATAAAGGAAAGAATAGAAAGGTGTCTAAAAATTGGTCATTCTCTAAACAAATTAATTTTGGGGTTTATATATAATGTTTTGGGGTACGTTAAACTAAAAAACAAGAAAACATAAATTTATCAACTATGCCATGCTCTACATATCAGGAAAAACATATTAAGCCAAACCGGTCAGAAAAAGAATAAAAATGTTCCAAAAATACATTAAATAATATAAGAATTGAATTCCGTAGACACTTGATATATCTCTCATCTAAGGTTTATCTGATCCATTCTACAACAAACGTGTACGTATAATATATGTCAAGTTATAAGTGATCGAGGTAGCACCGTAGCAGAGAATGGTCAAGTGGTCAACAACCTAACTAATTTAGAAATATTATCATATGTGGCCTACTCACAATGGTTGAGGCAAATATCCCATATAAAAGAATGATAGAGTGATGAAACATGTCTATATGGTGTAAACTAGGGTGAGTTAAAGCTCACCAAAATTATTGGTGAGATTAATTCAAAAATATATCGCACCGATTCAAACGATAAATTTAAATTTCTTAATAAATTTTACATATATCAAAATCTTATAAGATATTAAAAAATTTATTTTTAGAGTTTTCTAACTATTTTTTTGAATTTTGAAAATTATCCTAAAATAATAGTAAAATAATGAATATTTGCATATGAGAATAGGAATTTTTTTCAAAAATCTGAAAAAAATAGTTAGAAAACTCTAAAAATAGAAATTTTTGATATCCTATAAGATTTTGATATATAAAATTTATTGAGCAACTTAAATTTATCATTCGAAATCGATTCGATAGATTTTAAGTTAAACTCATCAACTCTTCAGTGAGCTTAAACTCAACTTAGCTTTCCTCTGCCTATATCCATATCACTTATTTTCTCTCTAATTTCGCACCATAAGCTGGGTGTATTAGAGTGAAACATGCGTTCAATTAAGTACCAAAATTAATGAACAAAAATTTTATCACAAACTTATTGATGGAAGACATTGATAATGCCATTTTCTAAAGGACCTCTCAGATAGTATTATTTCGTTGGTTTGTACTTTTTAAGTTATTACGTACTAATATGTGCATGTTTGAGACACTTCAATTTTGCAAATCACACAAATCATTTAGTTTAATTATTCATATATACTTGTTGTTTTAATGTGTTGGAAGTCTTAATCACTTCTAGATTCATCCTGGACGTTTATGATCTCTCATTGTATATATTATAGATTGATGTAAACAACAATTTTATTCATCCCTTAGTGCAACACTTCATTAGCAAATTTCCCAAAAATTATCTAGTTGATTTATTCATTAATCATGTTACTAATCCGCAGTCTAATATTAGCTAATTCTTAATTTCGTAATTTGGGCCTACAAGTCAGTAAACTGGGGTTCAAATTCTTCTCTTCTAGGCCAGCATAAGGAGAAGCCTAAATGACTTCAAATTTCATTTTTAATCTCAGTCCATGGGACAAGCCATATTCAAATTATTTTCAAACTTTCCAATCGAGCCTACAAGAAATTAAAGCCCAGTTCGATCGGAGTTCGGCTCCTCTAAAGTACTCTACGTATAGAATTCTCTGACCAATTGATACGAACCGTTGGATGTTATTTACAGGATAGATTTAATGGAGTAGACAGCATCAAAATTTTTACTGAACAGTTTAAATTTTGCTCACTACAGTATTACTACAGTCTACAAGGATGTAAAGTCGTTTGATCGATCCCTTTTAATACGCACTGTAGCACCTCTAACGAGAGAGATCACAAAGGCCCCGTTCGATTTCTTAATTATCAGCAACGGATTGTTTGATTTTCTTCTAAATCTGACTTCAACAAATCATGGAGTGTTTCAGTTCTGCAAAAATTCCAATCATATTTCTATATTTTGTTTTTGAATAGCTTTTTCGTTCAGTTTAAAAAAGTTTCTGTTGTTTCATAAAAATGTTCAGAATCATCTAAAGTACTATAAGACATGTCAGGTTTAATCATAATGGATACAAAATTTCCTCTTCGAATATCAGTGACTTGAAAATTATGCAATAAGCGGAGTCATTTTTGCTTTTATCTTTTTGTGCCTAGACTCTTTTTCCATAGATGACAGCATAGTGTCAAGATTCATATTTTATTCGTAGTTCGACATACAATGAATGGATCTCTGAATAATTCAGTGATTTGCGTAGTATTCATTTAATACGCATATTAATACGAATAATACAAATTTTATGAATGATTTATGTTTTATTCGTGTTATTTTTGCACGTCTTCTACTACAACTTTTAAAGTTTTCCCATATTTTTTTTACTTTTGAAAATTACAGATGGGAAACTATAGACCCGTGAATTGAAGAAAAATAATAGCCTTGAAAACTGGACCTAACTTTTGTATTTTCTCCTCTAATTGAACGGTTTTTTTTTTTTGTAAAAGAGAGAACATGCCTACGGAGTATAGTTTGTACCCACACATGTTTATAAACTAAACTAAAAGAAGTTAGTGGAGTTTCTGTGACCGACTTATTTACAACTTTTCTCATTTCATTTTTCATCATATAAATATTTAATATTTCAGTTAAAATAGATATTTAAAAGAACCAACTAAAATAAATAATATGAAGATTTTATATATATATATAGAGAGAGAGAGAGAGAGAGAATAAAACTAGCGTAAGCTTAAGCTCACCAATATCCTTAATGAGCTTAACTCAAAAATCTATCGAATCGATTTAAATTTTCAAATTCAAGTTGCTCAATAAATTTTTTATATCAAAATCTTGTAGAATACAAAAAGTTTCTATTTTTAGAGTTTTTTAAGTTTTTTTTCAGATATGTAAACATTCATTATTTTATTATTATTTTGTAACCATTTTAAAAAATCCGAAAAAAATAGTTACAAAACTCTAAAAATGAAAAAATTTAGTATTCTATAAGATTTTGATATGAAGAATTTATTGAGCTACTTGGATTTTTCATTTGGAGCAGTTTTAATAGTTTTTGAGTTAAATTCACAAACCACATTGGTGAGATTAAGCTCACGCTAGCTTTACTCTCTCTCTCTCTCTCTATATATATATATATGGTAAAAATTTTATTAATTATTGATTGATGTTTGTATTTTTCAAAACTATTTATTAAGTTTGTGTTTGTTTGCTATAAATATTGATAATTTAGTACATTACTTGTACTCTGAAAAAAATAAATAAATTGTTTTCGAATTATATCCGTATTATACTCAAACCACGAATTTTAGACCTTGCCGAATAATTTCGAAACACTTCAGTCTTTACTATGCATGACAGTGCCAATTGGCCACCAATTTTCTTTGTTGATTGAGATATGCTTGTTTAATGCAGACTGATGAATTGTTTAAAAATTATATCCGTACGTTCATCAAGTTATTTTGTAAATTGAACGGACGGAGGCCTCTCAAATAAATTGGCATCGAACACATTTTACATTCTATGACCACATCATCACACTACTAAAATTTTCAATATTAGCGTGGGTAGTTCAATACGCACACTAATAACTTGAATTTTGAATTGCATTTGCGTGTGTATATCAATATAACCAGACAATAACTTGAAAAATATTTACGTGTGTAATTATGCACATAAATGCTTTACATATTAGAATTGGTCATATTAGCATACATTAGCATTCATTATGCACACTAATTGGCCATTGAATATATCATATGTGGTGTCTAATTGCTTGCCTATTCATTCTAACAAACGCACCAAAAATCAAGTTGAACACAAAATTCGTTCACACACTTTAAGCCGTCTGCTCCCCCCCATAAATAATGCCACTTCCTGTAAAAGTTTCACAAGAAGCGTTTCCAAGCAAAACGATCACCGCGCTCTTAAAAACTTGCCTTCTCTTCATCAGCTGTTCTCACTATTCTGAAGCGTACATTTATAAAGCTGACAACTATGTCGATGTGTGGAACCAAGTTGGAACGAAGGCAGATGAATTTCAGATGGACTCCGTTATACACCACCGGATTCTCCAGGAAACTACAAATCACATAATCTATCCAGCACTAGTTCCGGGTAAACCAGCACCGTGCGGTGATCAGTGTCCTCGCGGACAACCTTACACACGGCCATGCAGAAATGACAAACGTTGTGTCACAGGAAAGATTTAAAATACTTAAAAATGTGTGTTTGTATTTAACTTAATTTGTGTGAATGCTTAAGTTTCAATTTTATGTCCGCTTGATTTGTCTGAAGTTGGAGACATGTTCACTTATGAGCGGAAGTGTTTCTTAATTTTGGCCTTAGAATATTACTATAAGCAGAGGTCCTCAATGATGTCCATCTTTGTTGGTTCTCTTTGGAAATTATTATTTACGCTCTTGTTGAATCTTTTTGTTTCATTGAGGTGTTGTTGCATCATATTTACATCTAACAAGGGGCTAGCTCTGGCTCTGCCCGAACATATTTGTTACTACCAATATTTTTTGTTTAGGAAAAAGAACGGTCTAGCCCTCATTGTATTAATTGATGATAGTGACTACAGAAGTTAGGTTTCAGCGAAGATGAAACCTGATGAGAAAATGAAATGATTGTGCTTACGAGTGTTGAGACTTGAGCACTTTTGGGAGATCAAAAAAAATTACTACGAATCTTATTAGAGTGGAATATATTTAATTAGAGTTAATTACTTCCGAATCGGTATAATATGCATAGACAAAATTAGATTCACAATAAGATGTTTTATACAAAATATTATTTGTACGAGGTATGTAGTCATTAATCAATACATGTAAAGAATTGACAAAACTTTATTATCAGACGATGGTGAAATACTGAAATTCTCTCAAATAAATTGTATAGGCTATATATAAGGCTGTGACACACCAATGTTTATGAGCTGCATTTTCAAGAAGGCTCCATATATAATATTGTGAACCGGACACGTGAAATAAAAATAGTGTGAACATAAAAAAAATATAGGTTATCATTTTTATCAAACATTAATTGATATATTTTCAAAAGATCTGCTCTCTCAAATGCTACCATTTTTGTTAAGGTAATTTTTCTGAGAGGTCACTAAACTTCACTTTAAATCTTTTTTTTGTCACTCAACTTTCATCTATTCATTTTTAGTCATTAAAATTTGATATTTGTTCAAATTTGATTATTCATTAGTTTTTTTATCCAAACTTATCCAAACTTAACGGAAAATTTATATTACCTCTAATTTAAACATGTAAAATTTAAAAATATGAATAAGACATAAATTAGTTTTCTCTATTTTCTTTTACAAAATTTAGAAGCCGTCATATTTTAAAATATGTGTTTTTTTCTTGAGAAATAATAATGCAAATTTAGAATATACGCTATTACTCTATTTTTCTAATTATTTAAATAAATAAAGTGATATATTATTCTTTTTTAATAATTAAATTCTATAAATTGGGATACCTTTAGAAGTAGAGTACCAAATTTTCAATTATACAATAATATTTCTAAACAAAATTTGAAATAAAGAAAGAAGTTGTTCGGCCAAATATAAAAAATGGATAACTTTTTTTTGTTTTAGAATAAAAAACTATCGTTAGAGAACGTAAATTAACTTAATAAGTTTACATGCTCAATTAATAGCATAAAAAAATGCTATGAAACCTAACTTTTTGTGAAATTGTTAAATATCTGATTAACATCGTATTCACTCACTAGATTCAGTTTAAGTGATTAACATTGTATGACGTTACGTAAATAATAATATTTCAACAAACTTAATTAACAATTTCATTAATTCAGTTAACAAATATAAATATTTATATGAGATATAATGAAATTATCCGGAAAAATTAACTAGGGGCATATCGTTCCTTAATTATACTACACATCAAATCACATTAATTGATACTACTTAATTTCTATACTTGAAAAAATAAAATTCGGCTCAAAGAGGAGAGTCCAGATTAATTAACATGATTTATTGTGTTGGGTGTTTTAATATATTTCCCAATCATTATGTGTCCAATCAAATACCATTATATGTTCTAAATTTATCATATTCATCTCCCAGTCTATATTCTCGCATAAATTCCTCAATTCTATCA
The DNA here is from genome assembly GCA_037678475.1 of x Bolboschoenoplectus mariqueter. Taxonomy (NCBI): domain Eukaryota; kingdom Viridiplantae; phylum Streptophyta; class Magnoliopsida; order Poales; family Cyperaceae; genus x Bolboschoenoplectus; species x Bolboschoenoplectus mariqueter. Next base: position 3,493,930 of record CM075258.1, on the reverse strand, counting down.
TGTAAGCCCCATTTTTATTTATCCCTCTGTGCCTTCATTAACAAATTTCCCAAAACTTATCTAGTTGGTTTATTTATTAATCATGTTACTAATCCGAAAAGCCTAATCTTTGCTAAATTCTTAATTTCTTAATTCGGCCTACAAGTCAGTAATTTAAGGTTTCTTTTTAATATCAGCCCATGGGAGTTCAAATTCTTTTTGAATTTTGCAATCGAGCCTACAATAAAGCCCCAGTTCGATCGACCCCTTTTTTAATATGCACTTTATGATTGATACTATCAAGCTCTTTTCTTTTCTTTTTCTGTGATAAAAAAGATGGAGGTCTTTGTCTCCAAATTTCATTAATCTGTAAGGTTATATTCATCACTAGTGGGTGATTTTTATATTACAGATTGTTAAAAAGAAAAGTAAAAATTTTGAAAGAAAAGAAAAATACAATTCTGCCCTTTTAAGTTCAAAATCATTCCTATCAAGCTCTTTTAATGTCATAGCATGTAGCAAAAAAAGAACTAGCATATCATCGTACACTACACCAAAGCTGAGCCTTTATATTTTTAAAATTCGTTAATTCTCTTTTAGATAGACAAAATATTGCTGTTGGCTGCTCTAACATTCATAAAAATAATAACTTCCTCTCTATCTAGAAAATAGTAAAACTAAAAAAAAATTAATGAAATTTTTTTATTTTGGTCAAATCACATTAGGTATCTTAAAATTGGTCGTCCAAAATTGAAATTTGAAGCAAGCACAATAAATTTGGTGCATTCATAACAGTCTCAACTAATTGAAATTTTTGTTAGTTTGGCAGTGAACACTTTGAACTATTTATAAAAAATGAATAAATATATGATACATTCCTTATCTTATACTTTTTCTATCCTTGCTAAATGGGGGCACCTGGCCGGTATTACTGGCCGAATTAATTAATTGTCTTGACCAGTAATCGCTGCACCGCTGGCAGCCTGGCACATATATATGTGATGGTACCAACAAGTTTTTGTTCCCTTTCTAACATTATTGATATATAAACGACCACATATACATCAATTCATGCAGATGATACCAAAAGTTGGCTGTTGAATGGGGTCAAATTGTTTGCACGTAAGTATGCGCCTCCTTCACTTTCTATACAAGAGTTATTGAACTGGGCCCTGCCGTGCGTTTTGTGATCATTTTTTTCCTCTAAGAGCAGGTCAAAAATATATCTAACTTTTATGATATATTTAATTTTTACGGTATATGTTTTAAAAAATGTTATTTAAATTATAAAAAATTTAATTAGTCGTTCATCACAAAGGTATTCAAACTTCACCGTTAAAATTTTAAAATTATTTAATGGAAAGTAAAATCTCTTTCAAGTTAATCTAAATTCAATACATATTTTATCTAAATAATTAGAAATATATCTATAGTTTTATTTTTTTTTATTTGAATAATATTTCTCAATCAAAGTTGAATGTAAGTTAGAAAAGAAAAATTTACATTTTGTAAATCAAAAATTGCACATATTGGAATTTCAATGTTAATTATCCTTACAGTTAAAATTAAAAATTGTAACAAACTCTTTTTTTTTTCCTTTGAAGCTTTTTTTTATAAAAAGCACTAACAACTGTTGAGGGCCAAATAATTTTATATTAATAGTCCACATATTTCATAATATTGTAATAATATAGAAAGGAGCTAATAAACTGATATCTTCATTGCTATCTTCATCGTTGCTATCCTGAGGGCTAAACTTAAATAGCATTATAATTTATTTTAATAACTTTATGATTCAGTTTCTTAAATAGATTTATTAAATGCTAAGCTAGCTAGAAAAAAAATAATAGCGAAGAGATTAAAAAAAAGAGGAAATTTTAATTGCTAGGATCAAGGATCCTAATAATATATGTAATAATCAGTTTAATAACATTAGGATTTGCTTTATCTGAATAATTCATCATGAACCAGTTTTGTTCAATGACAGTAATAGTAGTAGTGAGGAAAGTACAAACTAAACATTTTCCATTGAAAATGTCTCAAATTAGTATTAATTGAAAAATGAAACCACTAGTTATGAGTGTTGTTACCAATTCATGTCCAGATGTCCTTATAGCTATATATATATACACTAAAATGGAAGTTGAGAAATTGATTTAAACACCCACAAATTTAGACATTTGAATTTTTTTATACCATTCAGCAATAAGAAAGTGATTAACCCTTTTTATACTAACTATAAATAATTGTAAATATAGATAGATATAAATAAATTATTTATTTAGTATAAATATTTTTGGTGAAAAAATAAAAAAATGGACATAATTAATATTTTAAATAGTTTTCCCAATACATAATTCATAGTTTTCATTTACCTATAACGATACAAATTCCAACCTGTCGAAAATATAGTGGTATACTTTCAATGATAATTGTGCACATGAATATGGGGGACCTGATAATTATTGTAGCAAAGAGACGATTTGAATGTTTGCAAGCAACTAATATCTATTCATTTTCGGATTTCAGGTTATACAATTTAGAAATAACAAAAACTTTTGTAAATTTCGCACAACCAGAAAATAACTGTATGTTAGAGTCATTATATAAATTTTCAAAAATTTCAAAAATGTCAACAAAATCTGTTGCAACGTCATTCATTATTTCATCCAATTCGCAAAAATTCGAGCAAGGATGTAAAATTTTGATCGCTCCATCCATTTTTAGCTTTCAAGTTATACAATTTAAAAATAACAGATAATATTGTAAATTTCGCACAACCAGAAAATAACAGTATGTTAGAGTCATTACATAATTTTCAAAAATTTCGGGATTGTCAACAAAATCTACTGCAACATCATTCATCATTTCATCCAATTCATTATGTTTCATACACTGTGTACTATCTAAATTTTCGACATTTTCACCTCCATTTCAAACTGTACATCAGTGCCCTGAGTACAAACATATTAAGCCAAACCGGTCAGAAAAAGAATAAAAATGTTCCAAAAATACATAAAATAATATAAGAATTGAATTCCGTAGACATTTGAGACGTACCATCTAGCCATACATGTACCCATATATAGAGTAAAATTCTGTTATTAGTATCTCTCTCATGTAAGGTTTATCTGATCCATTCTACAACAAACGTGTACGTATAATATATGTCAAGTTATAAGTTATCGAGGTAGCACCGTAGCAGAACGGTCAAGTGGTCAACAACCTAACTAATTTAGAAATATTATCACTTGTGACCTACTCACAATGGTTGAGGCAAATATCCTACATAAAAGAATGATAGTGATGAAACATGCCTATATGGTGTAAACTAGGGTGAGCTATGCTCAAACAAAATCATTGGTGAGATTAATTCAAAAATATATCGAATCAATTTTAAATGATAAATTTAAATTGCTTAATAAATTTTATATATATCAAAATTTTATAGAATATTAAACAATTTATTTTTAGAGTTTTCTAACTATTTTTATATTTCTATATTTTGTTTTTGAATAGCTTTCTCGTTCGGTTTAAAAAAGTTTCTGTTGTTTCATAAAAAATGTTCAGAATCATCTAAGGTACTATAAGACATGTCAGTGTCAGGTTTAATCATAATGGTTACAAAATTTCCTCTTCGAATATCAGTGACTTGAAAATTATGCAATAAACGGAGTCATTTTTGCTTTTATCTTTTTGTGCCTAGACTCTTTTTCCATACATGACAGCATAGTACCAAGATGAATATTTTATTCGTAGTTCGACATACGATGAATGGATCTCTGAATAATTCAGTGATTTGCGTAGTATTCATTTAATACACATATTAATACGAATAATACAAATTTTATGAATGATTTACATTTATTCGTGTTATTTTTGCACGTCCTCTTCTACTACAATAATTAAAGTTTTTTTTTCTTTTACTTTTGAAAATTACAGATTAGGAAACTACAGACCCGTGAATTGAAGAAAAATAATAGCCTTGAAAACTTGGCCTAATTTTTGTATTCTCCTCTGATTTAACGTTTTTTGTAAAAGAGAGAACATGCCTAAGAGTATGGGTTGTACCTACACATGTTTATAAACTAAACTAAAAAGAAGTTAGTGGGGTTTCTGTGACCGACTTATTTACAACTTTTCTTATTTCATTTTTCATGAAACAAATATTTAACATGCGAGTTCGTTATATAGATATTTAAAATAACCAACTAAAATAAATAATATACGGTAAAAATTTATTAATTATAGCTCGCTATCATAAAATCACAACGGCTCAGATTTTAGCTTTTAGGAGGGGTTTTTTAAAAATTAATTTGTGAATCTCATTTGTCATTGACTCAATGACAACAGATATGAATTCCTTTAATGTCCACCCATCTATCCACATCTCTATTTATTATTTATATTTACATATCTATGGATAGAAAATATATAATTGCTAATTATCAAAGTTTGTTAGTTAATAATGATATATTTTGTGAATCAGCTTTCGGTCTATTGGCAAAGATAATGTTGTTCATGTGAGAATTCACAGGTTCAAAACCCAAATTAAGAGTTTTTTATGGACATTTAAATTTGAGTGACTTAACTCTCATCTTTAATTAAAAAAATAATGATATATTTTTTGTTGACAAATATATATTATAATAATAAATAAATGGCTGAATAAATGGATGGATAGCAAAGAGTGAACACTTAATGTTTTCCCTCCAACTATAAATAAGTCCTCTCTACGTATATAATTAAGCTAAACTATACGCCTGATTAAGTCCCCATAGAAAAAAAATAAGAAGGCGCTAACGATGAGACGACGTACCAGTCAAGTGAGAATCGCGCTGCTAATAACTATCCTCATCAGCTGCGCGCACTACGGTAAGGCGTTCGCTTATAAAGACAAGTATGTTGTTGATGTGTGGAAGGGGAACTCAGCAGGGACAGAGCAGGAAGGACACCAAATCGTATTGGAGGAACAGAGCAGTAATGGAGCCATAAGCACAAGCACACTAACAAATGCTAACCGGCAAGGATGCCTTGGTCCTTGTCCTGCACGCGGAGGTTCTTTTACGAGGCTATGCGGCGATAGTCTCTACTGTTCTACACATTCTAATTAATGGCGGCCGCAGTTGATGTACTTTTTTGGCACGCTTCAATTGTGCTTATTATGTTTTAATCGTTATGTCTGTGCAACTCCTCGAGATGTTTTTTAGTTTTTCTTTTCTTTTATGTTTGGATGTATTATTTTCCTTCTTGTCTCTCCTTTCTTCTTTCTCTTCCTCCCTGTGTACTTACTTCTGCGTATCCCTCTCTCTTGTATCTCAGCCTTTCGCCTACTATTTTCATGAAAGAAAATGAAATCCATCAAATGTTATGAAACTGTAACTTTTATTTTTCACTTGTGACCTGGTCATGGTACATAGTGTTTATTTTCCATCCCAACGACCCACAAGCAGAGAGGCTCACAGGTTGTTTAATTACTTGTTGATGAATTCGCTTCTTGACATTGGTAATTATAGTTTAGCCAATTATGTTTCCATTGTCGATGTACTGCTCTGTCATGTTTACATCAAGAAAAACCAGGTAATTTTCATCCAAGGACATGAATATAAACTTACTTGATGGTTGATTGGTGCTATAATCATGGTCAATATCTTCATGTTTCATACAACAGGAGTGAAGTCAATGTGACTTATAATGACACTAATTGTCTCCTGCTTTAATCGCTAAATTGTTGGGGAATTAATTTGTACCTTATTCTTGTGGAATAGAATGACCCAGCTCTGGACCGAGTCAAGTTGATTATTAGATTGATAGGGCATTTAAGGATGTAAAAGGCGTAATTAGCTTCATCCAAGTTAAAGTTTCTGTTTTCTTTTCATATATTTCTCCTTAAGTTATGTAAATTAGGTATTAATTTACCGATGAGCTAGTGATTTTCTCTGTCAATATATTAACAATTTGGACTGAGATATATCAATGAAATTCAGAATATTTTCTCAATTGTCAATTTTGCCCTTCTCTCCAAAAGAGGTTCCCCTTTCTTTTCAGAAAGGAGGACAGCTTCTCAAGCCTTTTTTTTTAAATAAAGATTTTCGTTAGTTCCGATATTTATTTTTTATCAAATATTTTTTGAGAAATTTAAATTTACGTTCTTTGTAAAGAAATGAGACCTATTATTATTGTACTAAGACTGAATTCGACAGTTTCTGGAGCTAGTAAGCAACTAAACAATCGTGTTCCAGCGGCTGCCACCATTTTTGTCACTAAGTTTTTGTTTTCATTTGACATTATACTTTCTAATACTAAAGAATCTGAATTTCCGGCCGTTTACAAACACATCTTGGGCTCTTATAAAGAATCAAGTCTTCTTGGGCTCATACACCTAAAGGGCTTTCTGGCGATTTATGTTTTAGACAAAAAAGGTTCTTCTTCTGTTGAACTGATTCCTGGATCCAGCTATTAAATATTTGAACTATAGCAGCCTGGCCTAATTGGAAATCTAATTTGAAATCTGAATTTTAATTTGGATGATCAATTAGATGCTGGGGCTAAATTAAGCATCTTCTTTTGTTTAAGTGACTCTTACTAATGAACGAAATAATCTTTATTATCGCTTCAAAAAGGTATATAATCATATAAATTTTATGATTCAGATGTGTGACGGACTTAATAGGGATTAAAGAAGGTTACATCTAACCTCTTTAAATTCTTAAGTGATGCATTATGCATCAAAAAGGATAAGAGTTTTTATAAGTGTAACTCTACAGTTGCATAAATAAAGATGCTCTAAATTTGCAAATAGAGAGAGACCATTTGTTAAGAAATTTCTGTACACCAATTTCAGTGGTGTGCAGTGTAGTAATCTCTCAAAATACAAGTCAAATGTAGCTATTGTTATACGGGTATAATTTACAAAAATATTAAAATATTAATATGTTTTATAAAATCAATAAAAATTTGTAAACATTATAAATAACATGAAATAAAAATCATTCTTGAGAGAAAAGAACAAAACCTTTTAATGGTTCCAATATGTTGCATATAAGGGTGTCCATGGATCGGATCGGATTGATATTATTTTATTTTACTTTTATTATGATCAAATCCGATCCGATTCGATTTAATTCGGGTCACAATTCTTTGACTTATATCCGACCTAAATAAATTGATTAAGCATTTAATAATTATTTTTTTATATTTTTATATAACTTAATTTTAATTAGTATATAACTAATCTTAATTAATTTTAATTGGCATATAAATAAACCTTAAAAGCAAAATTATTTAGGTAAATTTTTAAAATTAAACCTAAAAAGCATAATTATTTGGGTTGACCCGACCCGGACCGAAACAAGTCAAAAATTCTTGACCCGTTATTTGATCCATTTTCTTTCAAGTCATTTTGAGTCGGATCGGGTACGGATGGGATTAAGAATTGACGTCCCTAGATGCAAAAAGCACAAGAATCAAACTCTTTTTGTGAATAGTATGAGAGTCATTTTTAATAAGAAAAGTTTAGAGATTAGTTTCAGAGTATCCGAAAATTTTCTCTTGAAATGTATATAAAATATAACATGTAGTGAATGATTTTTTATAGGGGACTGAGGTCAATTGATGCATTTCATAGAGCTCTAAAAAGGATATGTTGCAACTAGATATGTCATTGAACAACACGACACGTATATTTATTACATTATGTGTGTCATATGTTGCTCGACATGTTCTCTTTCAGCTAAAGTTGACATGTTATGATATGTCAAATAAAACAGTCTAGACATATCATGCATAATCTTGCAAATATTATTTCAAATATTTTTAAAATATGAATATAAATTTATATACTTAATTTTAATTAGTATATAGATTTGAAATATGTTTTTCATCATGAAAAAAGTTCCAATATTTTTTTATTTTACTATTAAATTTTACAATTATTCCATAAATTTAAATATTTTTAAAATTTTTCCAATGAACAAAGTAAAATTTGAAAAAAAAAATCATATCTAAACTTCTGTAAGTATACATAACATATTATATACATAACGTATTTATTTTCTATCATTTTTAACATGTCAAAAAAAAATAATAATCACATCATTTTATCAATATATATCATATTTTTTCACGACACATTACAACAATGTCTCGGTTTTAGAAAACTACTATCCCACACATCTATCCACCGTTGATCCTATACCTTCTATTTTCTTTTTTCTTTTTTTCTTTTTTATTTTTTGACAGCGTATGCAGAACAGATCACGGCTGAGGCGACCGGTACAAAATAAAAACGTAATGGTACACTAATTGCCATATAGCTAGAGACAAGAAACTCACATGGCATTTCGGTAACATGGAGACTGGTACAATTTAGAAACAAAAGAGAAGGACGCAGCTAGATGAAGGTGAACGAGTTCTTCCAAATTGTTGTATGGTAGGTGCATCATAAATGATTATAGGTCAAGAAGAAACTCCACAGTGAATGATAAGTAAAAGTAATTGTATTTTCTTTGTTTTTTTCGCTTCTGTTGTGAATTATAAGCAGGGAATAATATGATCTCCGGATTGGTTATGAGCAGGCCAGATTAGAAGCTTTTCTTTTTCTTTAATTCAGTTGTATGCTTATTTTATTTGTTTTAAATGGAATAGATCGATCATACTAAGATAGCAGAAAATATGAATCTTACTGCGATCTTTACTTTATATCTACGTGCTTTTATTGCAATTGCAAATAGAAAAGAAGGTAGTTTTACTACGAAACTCAGCTTTTGAATTTGCTAAATACAGACCTAGCAGAATGAAAATTACTTGTACCTGGACCGTTAATTGCTGCACCGCTGGCAGCCTGGCACATATATATGTGATGGTACCAACATGTTTTTGTTCCCTTTCTATAACATTATTGATATATAAACGGCCACATATACATCAATTCATGCAGATGATACCAAAAGTTGGCTGTTGAATGGGCTCAAATTGTTTGCACGTTTTGTGACTATGACTCCATCAGAGAAGTTTTTGAACTTAGGCCTAACGCACAAGTTCTACGGTTTGTCAATTTAGAACCAACATTTTTTTTACTAAAAAAGTACGTTCTGTAAATTATAGATTGTACGGATTGGAGTTGATTTCAATGTTATTTATCCTTACAGTTAAAATTCAAAATTGTAACAATTTCTGTTTTGCCCTGTGAAACTTTCTTATTTTTTTTTTAAAAAAAAAGCATTAATAATTGTTATAACATATATATATATATATATCCAACTTTTATGATATATCCAACTCTTACAGTATATTTTTTGAGAAATATTGTTCAAATTAAAAAATTAAAGTTGTATATTTATTAATAATTATTTTAGATAAAATGTGTATCAATTTTTACTCAATTTAGAATTCGATTAGTCATTCATCATAAAGTCATTAAAACTTCATCATTAAAATTTTAAAATCTTTTGATGGAAAGTAGAATCTCTTTCAAATTGATTCAAATTTGATACATATTTTATCTAAATAATTAGATATACATCTACAATTTTAGGATTTTAATTTGTGCAATATTTCTCAAAAAATATATACCAAAAAAGTTAGATGTACGTTACAATCATCAGTCAGATAAATATAATAGAATAAATACATGAGGAATTGATCCTTATTCTTACTAAAAAAAAAAAAAGCACTCGTGTATTAATTGTTACTAGCTAGACAACCTCAGATCCTTTTTTTTTTAATAAAATCATTCCAAATGAGATGTCAGTTCTCATTATTTTTCGAAAGCAAATGTTTACAAAATAAGCCAGAGTGGCATAGGCGTTCTATACCAAAACTAACAAAGTAGCAAAAAAAATAAAAGTACAACCGAAGTTAATCAACAGACCAAGTTTAATTAACCAACACCCGTCTTCCAAATAGACAACACCAGATTAGTAAAAATGCTGTACGCAGTAGACAATTTTCCAATCTTGATAAAATTACTGGAAAGTTTGGTTAATTAATCTGAGTAGTCCATAACTATAAAAAATTTATATAATATATTACATATAACTATTGGTTAAATTAACAACAGAGCATCTAGATGATATTATCTCAACAAAGTACAAGTTAGTAGTCGTTTCTGATATTTTATTTATTATTTTAGTAGAAGATATGTTTTAGCATCTATAAAATATTTTGAAATTATGAATTACTCTGATATATAGTTGATATTTTTATCATGCGCCCGTACATATATAATAAAGTTGTAATGTCTGACCCCAAAAACAAGTAATCGCTTAACGTAACGTGTTAGTCCGTGAAATGAATTATTTTTTTCGTTTCTTTTATAACATAGTTTGAGATGTACCCAGTATAAATTTAATTTTGTCCAATCAAAGCTTTTAGCTTCTTAACCATGCCGTACCTAAGACCTCACGACATGCATGGTCACATGTCGAGCTTGTCAGCATCTGACATGTTTCATATGCAAATTGGAGGCATCAACAAGTGTCATTGGCTCGTTGCTACGTAAAGAATTATTGCTTGTACAGCCGTCCGTTGCAAGGCCTTCTCATCAACATCTATCTATATAAAGGAGCTATGCATGCACTAATAACTAAGCTCACTAGAAAATTACGAACAAACCATATATAGCCATGAGATACCCTGGTTCAGGTTGCGTTCTCATCTGTGTACTCGTAATCCTCCTCATTACTGGCGCATTTGCTGGAAACCCATACATCGCAAACGTACCAGCAGGCATTGATGGCAGATCTACGTTGGCCGGAGCACCGTACTCCCCACATCCTTGCTTTGCAGTATATCACTGTGTCCCGTAACTGATTGTCTGATGGTCGGTCTCTTGCGATGCGATATGGGAGGAGAATGGTCGAAACTCGATCGCACGCGCGTACGTGCCTATTCGAATTGATTGTTGGTGCTATATATATGCATGGTGGTTGTAACTTGTGTGTGTCCTTTAATTTTTGTCAGGTCCTCTTTAATCTATTGTATTTTGTCATATGTATTTATGTTCTAAAGGTTCTTTTTAATCTATTCTATTTTGTGATATGTATTTATGTTCTAAAGGTCCTTTTTAATATATTGTATTCTGTGGATGAAAAATGACTTTTGATATTGTCCATTTTGTGATATGTATTCTGTCAGGTCCCATGGATTTATATTTTCTGCTACGTTATATGATATCCATCCGATTACATTAAGATTCGTGTAAAGTAAATAGAAAGAAAAAGTCATTTATAATATATCTATTCGTGCACCATATAGTGTAATGCTGTACAGTAAAATATCAAGACCTTTAATCTATTGTATGTTGTGATACAAGAGAAACATGACTTTTGATGTCGGCAAGAAGATAATAATTCGCATCGGCAAAAATCAATGCGATAAGCCTATATTTCTATTAAGAAAATGATGAAATATAAAAGTAATTTTATTGCTGTTTTATGATTCTTTTACGTTCTCTCTCTCAGCACTTTTATACAATTGGCTAATTAGCCGTTATTCTCCTTTATCGTTGCATAATCAATGTAATTATTTTCAACTATATACCCTTAATTTTATGTTAAGATTGATTGATATCTATGATGGTAGCAGTTGATTTAGGATGGATTGTGGTACGGTAATTTATTTGTATCAATTACGTGAGAACAGCTAATTAATTAAGAGAGCCACAGTACTAGTATTCCATCATCAAAATGTTGGAAAAGAGAGCTCTGTTCATGGTGGGAAGGTAACAGCTAATATAAAATAGAAGCAACACTGATTGAGGAAGAGAAAAGAGATCTTTTTCTTGTTTTTTTTTTATAGAAGGACAAAATGTCCCCTGTAAAAGATATTTGAAATTTCTTATTATATCTCAGACCAAATAAACAGTACATATGGAGAGACATAAGACATCAAAGAAATTCATTAATTTGATGGATAAAATCTAAGTTACATAATTATTAATTAAGTTTTTTTGGGCTCTTATAATATATCAAGTCTTCTAGGACTCAGACATCAAAAGGGCTAGCAGGCGAGTTATGTTTTAGACAAAAAGGGTTTGTATCTTCTTTTGTTGAAATGATTCCAGCTATTAAATGTTTGAACTATAGCAGCCTGGCCTAATTGCAAATCCATTTTGAAATTGGAAATTTTATTTTGCATGATCAATTAGATGCTGGATCCAAATTAAGTTTCTTCTTTTGTTGAAGTGAGTCTTACTAATGAACGAAACACACCTCTTGAAAGAAGTTATATTCATATAAATTTTATGATTCCGATGTATGACGGATAACTAGGGATTAAGGAAGGTTGCATCGAACCTCTTTAAATTTTTCAGTCATGCATTATGCGTCAAAAAGGATAAGAGTTCTTATTAATTTAATTTCTACAATTACAGGAATGAACATATTCTTAATGAATCAGCTTCCCCCTTCCTTCTCCAGAAAAGAAAATCTCTGAGTTTGCATATAGGGAGACTATTTGTTAAGAAATGAGGAGAGACAATTGCATTTTTTTACTGTATCGTAGATGTATTTATATATTTTTTTTAAATATTTACATTTAATTATAAATATGTTTATACTTTGTATTATTAGGATTAAAAACTATGCATGTTATATTTTTACTTGTGCAATAAAATTTTTAATTTGAATTTTTTTTATAATCATTTAGGAAAGAAAAAGTGATAAACATTTCTATACTAACTATAAACACTTATAAATTCAAATATAAATAAATTATTAATTTAGTATAAATATTTTTTGTGTGCAGATAAGGAATGCAAAATGTTGGTTGTAAGAATAATTTTTCAATCTATAAATAATTTGTTCTTTATAATACAGATAAAATATTAAAATATTAATATTTTTATAAAATTAATTAAAGATTGTAAACTTTGTAAATAACATACAATATTAATATTTTAAAGAACTTGCGCGGTGTGATTCGCTACAGGAAAATATGTATTGAAGAAGACAACAAAAGAGCCGTCCAACATAATAGTAGGCCTACTTTTGCCCATTTTTTTAATTTAAGAATTATAATATTAAAAATTAAATAAATAAGAAAATTGGATGGAAAATTATAAAAAAAAATAAGGGATAGGTTTTGAAAATCTGTCCCTGTGTTGAGAGACGGATTTTCAAAATTTGTTCCTTATAGAAGCATATTTTTTATTGAGGGACGGATTTTCAAAATCCGTCCCCTAATGAAATATTAATTTTCATAAAAATGCTAAAATCATGTATCCAGCTTCAAACAGACATAACTTTTGATAGAAAAATCGGTAGAAAACGCTTAATACCAATTCGGATAAATTGTAAAACATAATATTTTATTAGGGGACAGATTTTGAAAATCGTCCCTCAATAAAAAATATATTTTATTAAGGGACGGACTTTTAAAATCCGTCCCTCAACTCAAGGTTTTCAAAATCCCTCCCTATGAAACGGGATTTCAAAATTCATCTCTCATGGGAGATGAATTTTAAAACTACGTCCCACATTAAAAATTATTTTTTGTAAAGGAAGAGTAAAAATATATTTGGGTACGGATTTTGAAAATCCAACCCTCCTATATTTACTATTTCTCATCTTATTTTCTTATTTATTTAATTTTAAATATTAATTTTCTTAAATAAAAAAATCGGCTACTTTTGCACAGGAACTAATTATCGGCCTGAATACCGAAATAAAAAAAAAGAAAAATGACAAATTCAATAATTCATGGCCACCTGTCAGAGCAATGACTCTTGATGATCGATGCTCCTTCCATATTCAATGCTTGAACCGGAAATTAGCCTC